>CM033634.1:23835006-24415006 GCA_019453435.1 Rhinogobius similis
CATAACTAACACCTTGTTTCCAGGCTCCAAACTCCTGTGTCGTGCTGACTGGTCATACCACACCTTTTGGTCATGTTGTGCTGCTCTCATGTTCTCCTGCGCCAGCTCACTCATCCTTTGCAGCTTTTCCCGCATCTGTATGACATATGACACAACATTAATGTGTTCTCCCCTCCCCTGATCACCCTCCCAAGCCTCCTTCAACAAAGTCAATGGGCCTCTCACCTCATGTCCATATAAAAGTTCAAAGGGAGAAAACCCAGAAGAGGCTTGGGGTACCTCCCTATAGGCAAAAAGGAGGTAAGGGAGCCACTGATCCCAATCGGAACCAGTGTCATTCACAAACTTACGGAGCATTTGTTTGAGTGTTTGGTTGAAACGTTCGGTCAGTCCATCTGTTTGAGGGTGGTAGGGGGTTGTTCGCACACTACGGATGCCCAGCAACTTGTAAACCTGCTTCAAAAGTTCAGACATAAAGTTAGTTCCTTGATCAGTTACAATTTCACTGGGGAAACCCACCCTCGAAAATAACTGAATTAGAGAGAAAGCCACAGTTTTTGCCTTCACATTTCGTAGAGGGAAAACTTCAGGATATTTTGTTGCATAATCCGTTATCACCAACATAAAACGATTTCCTGATTTGCTCTTCTCCACAGGGCCAACCACGTCCATTCCAAGGCGTTCAAAAGGCGTTGAAATTGTTGGGAGAGGCTGGAGAGGAGCTTTAGCCGGGCCTCGAATTGAGGTTTTTTGGCACTCAGGACAGCTTCTACAAAATTGGGCAACAGCTGAACGCAGACCAGGCCAATAAAAGTGCCGTTTAATTCGTGCCATAGTCTTGTGTTTCCCCAGGTGGCCAGCCCAGGGAATAGAATGGCTCAAGGAGAGCACCATATCTTGGACAGTCTGTGGCACAACTAGCTGTTTAAATTGGCCCCGCTGACGATATAGAATGCCATTTTGTAGAAAAAACTCTTCTTCTGGCTCAGTTGTTGCAACTCCTACCTTTGACTCATTTTTTCTAGCCTTTAGGAATAATTTCAACAGAGCTGGATCATTCTGTTGCATTTCAACAATATTGGTTGGCAGCTTAAAGTCTATGGGCAGATCTGATTTTGGCTCACCTGGTGCCTTGACAACAGTGTGTTGGAATTTCTCTTGCCTTTTCTGACTGCAAGGCTTTAAGGACTTCACTGGTGTCGCCTCCAGCTCTGCATCTAAATAAGGTAACGCACTGAGAGCAGGTGAGTCATCACATCTGAGTTTAGACTGGGCCCTTGTCACAACATTACAGGTTTTTGTTGGCTTTATCAAGTCATACAGGATTGGCAGATCATCACCGAGAACTACTGGGAATGGTAAGTTATCGGCTACTCCAACACTTAACAGGTAAGATTGTCCTTGAATTTCAATATACAAATCAGCTGTAGGATAAGGTTTTTCATCGCCATGCACACAGCAAATGGGGATAATGTCCTTTGTGCAGATGAGATTGCTGGGGACATATTTCACATGCACCAGGGTTTGAGTACTGCCAGTGTCCAACAATGCCTTCACTTTCCTTCCATTCACCTTTATTGGGATGACTTTGGTATTTTGCACCCTTTCTTCTTTGCCGATTAACGCTTGTCGTGGAACGAAACACATTTTGCGTTAATCTAGAAGGGCTTTAGGACACACTGGCTTCGTATGGCCCTCTTGTCCGCACAAATAACAGGTAGGTATTTTGTTAGGCTTTGATATTGGGTTTGGAGTTGGCATTGACTGACCTTCATTTACAGGAGCCCTACCAGAGTGGAGTGCTGACCTCTGGTGGTACTGTGGAGGCAGCTTCCGAGTCTCTCTCCCAGCCTTCCATGCTGTATTGGTCCATGGCTGATTTTTCTTGCGAGCAGCCACAAACACCTCCGCCAGAGTCGCAGCCTCAGTAGCTGTTTTAGGGTCATGCTCTTTAATCCAAACCTGGAGCTCGGGAGACAGCATCCTCAAATATTGTTCCATAATTATCATTTCATTGACTTCATTCACAGTTTTATTTTTAGGTTGAATCCACTTGCCATATAATTCTTTAAGCCTTACATAAAGTTCTTTAGGACTCTCTCCTGGATCCACTTCGAGAGACCGGAACCTCTGTCTGTAGGTTTCTGCATTGATATCATACTTCTGCAAAATGGCAAGTTTAACTTTTTCATAGTCAAGAGCTTCATCCATATCCATATGAACATAAGCAGCCCTAGCTTTCCCAGTTAGCAGAGGAATGAGGCGGAAAACCCAGTCTGTTTGAGGCCATCTACAAACTGTTGCAATCCTCTCAAATGTGATAAGATAATGTTCAATATCATCTTCACTGGTTAATTTTTCCAGCCTTGGTTCATGCAAACTTCTTAACTGACCTGTGAGCACATGGCTTGTGGAGTCCCCAGGCTGTGGCACTGCATAGGCCCAAGTGGGAGTGGCCTCCCCCTCTTCAGAATCCAACTTTGGGAATGCATGCTCAGGATCAGGTGTGGCATGGGCCTGCACTTCTTGCTGGAGGAGCTGAAATTGTTGTTGTAATGCTTCAAATCTCCTTTCTTGATATGCACGCTCCCTTTCCCGCTGCACCTCTTGCCTTTGCTGCTGTCCCATAATGGCCTGTAACATGCCTGCCAGGTCTGACACTGTTGGTTCCCTGCTCACCGCTTCTTCCATATTTGTTGCAGCTCCATTTTCTTCTTCACCAGCCTCCCCCACTTGCTCGTTTTCCTCTTCACCTTCCAGCTGGTCCACTTGCTTCCCAGAGGCTTTAGCAGCACCTCGAGTTTGTGTTTGTCCTTTTGGCATTTCCCCTCAAAAATGCAGGAGGATCCAGGGAAAAACTTTTTTTCCTTTTAAATTTAAAAAATGAGTGTGTTCTTGACCAAATCGTATCCCACCACTGCCACCAAATGTAAGGGACCGAGGGTCAAGAACAGAACACACCCAGAATTCAAAAGTAGAAGGCTTTTATTTAGCCAAAAAAATGAAGAAATTAACAATAATGTGGGCCCATAAAAGATGTCAAAATAACAAACTCCATTCCAAACTGAACACAAACTGACCTAACACAGAACACATGGGGGGAACATTTAAACTGGCTGATCAGACCAGCTGTAACAAAAGGGGGAAGACAAAACATCTAACAAGACAATAAGATTATACATATGTAACCCAGGATAATTTAATTTAGCAAAACTTAAACAATGTACTAATATATATTCACCTATTGTAACCAATATAAACAAAACCCAGTATGTGAGAAACAATAACAAAATTAAGCCTAAACCCCCCCTAATCTGCCTGCCATGGTTCAGGCCATAGGGTGGAGACTTGAGGACACACTAGCACTGTCAGTGTGAGGCTGGGGCAGCCATCACAAACTGCAAACCTCTCAGTCTCATGTAATCATACAGTCATTTATACGGATTTGTAATTATTATTATTAATTATAAATGTCTAGAAGATTTCTTTCAATGAAAATAACACAGACCTGTTCTGTTAGAGTTTGGGATTGGAACGTCAAAAAAAGGGCTGTTGCCATGGAAACCTGTCATTTTTGTTGCAGGTGTGCTAAATGTTCAGAGATTCATTACCCAAAACACCAAAACAATGTTAAAATGTAGGTCAAATCGAATGCTGGGTCACTACTGGTAAATACAGTAATCGCTCTTTATTGTTAGAATTTGTTTTAATGATGGTTTAGTATTCGTCATAAAATATCCACTGGTCTAACTGAAAATTCTACAATGTGTAACGTCACAAACCTGAACTCTATAAAGATCACCACAAATTCAAAACGTCTGTAACAAAATCAAGACACAAACACATCTCAACTTGAGCCTTGCATGCTTAACAAAGTTGTCCTTTTCACTCATCCTTCCACTCCGCGCTAACACCCTCTATTTATCCTCACTCATTACAATAGCCCGAGTATTAATGGCACCACTTCACCTCATGTAAATACAGGAACACATGGCACAAAGGTTAAACTGGCTCAGGCAGCGCTGATCCGAGCAGTGGCAGTAACATAAGGCATCATACATTAAGCATGCTCCTCTCTAAGTGCGTGTGCCATAAATATAGACCTCCTTTAGCATCTAGTCACAGCTTCAGAGGTCGGCTCGCTGCTCGGCTCATTAATAACAGATGACTCATAAGTTATTTAAAATGTATTTATTTATAAACATGGCATTTATTTAGTATTCCCTCTCTCGCTGATTGGTCACGATCTCCCCATCGTCTGCAACGTTTAGTCAGGTGATGGGTAGGAAGATTATTCAGTTAGTCAGATCACAATCTAGCTCCCAAAACGCATAACTAAATATAAAGTTTCTTTTTATTTGTCTGTTTATGTCACATTGATCACGAATCATCTGGTCACAAACTGGAAGAATGGTCATGTATTAAACAAGAGATGTGTGAGATTTAGGTACAGTTTTAAGAGTTATTTATCTTGGTTTGTCTCTATTCCACTATTGTTTTTTAACTGTGAGGTCCTCTTATTTTAAATTATTGACAAAAATGAATATGTTCCTGTTTTTTTTAGTATCATGATAACAGTATTCAGACAATATTACGTCAATCCAACAGAAATGTGTTAAAACATGTCTCTAAACATAATAATAAAGGTTTAATTATCAGACAAATGTGAAATGTCTGTGCAAGCAATAACAAAAGTGCACAAATATCACTTCATTCCCTTAATTGAAAGTTTACAACATCCTTTTTTAAATGTATAATCAGCTCTTTTTGTATCATTTTTCACTAATCACGATATATTTCATTCTAATTTTGCATATCTTCAAAAGAAAATTCCCAATATTATGCTAATTTTGACATATTTCCCACCTCTAGAGTCAATAATGGTGAATAATCGATAAATTGGGATGTTTCTTCAGCATAATCATAACACTGGAATTGAATATTGAGACGTATTGGATTGAAAGTAGCATGGCGGTGTTTACAGATGGAGGGATGTGAAGTGGAGCCTGTCTTCTCTCTCCTCTGAGATAATCTGATCTCATTGACTATGGAGTGGCTCTGTCACCTGTGATGCTTCGTCTTTGTTTGTGCGCTGGCAGTGACATTTATGCGGCGGGACTTTGAATGTCATCATCCGAACAGCGATCTAGCACTTTTTCACAAATTGGCAAATCCAAAAATAGTCAAAGTTGGTGTCTCGCAAATTTTACTGGGGGAAATAGATGCTCAGTGAAATGCGCCTGATGGAATTTATGGGGTTCAAATTTGAATTTTGTCTTTCTATGCCACATTGTTGGATCTTATGTAGTATATACTGTATTTGTACTAAGTGCAGGGTTGAGGATTTTCATTAGGATTCTGTTAAAACAGTACATTTCAAAAGTCCAGGGACAATAACATTTGAGAACAAAATGATAAACTGCTATACAAATACAAAAAATACAGTTTGGTGATTTACATAAGACATTATATTTTGTTGTTGGAGATAACTTTTATTATTTTGGAGATTATTTTGTTGTTGGAGATTTATTTTTACTTATTATAATTGCAATAATGTTGGAGCCCACACCTTGTAGCAATACATTTACACCAACCAGGACTAGCCCAAAATCAAAACAGGTCTGAACCAAGACTCAACAAGGTCTACACTATTACTGACCCAGAATAAAACCAGTAAGCAAGAGAAAATATGTTATTTTAATATTTGGAAGATGGGTCGCGGGCCGGATAAGATCGTTAAACTGAATAAGCCTGACCTAAACAATACACACCACAATGCCTGTTTTGGATGAGCGTATCGACATCATCAAGTATTGATATGTGAATATTGACTCAAATGTTGGTATTGATACTGTTGTGGAAATATCAACATAAATGTTAAAGCTATCAAAGCATCAATTCTAGTCAGACCATTTCTTTATAGTTTTGCACTCCAGCAGCAGTACTTTGGTCTGATCCATCTGTGTCAGGGTCTGTTTGTCTTTTAGAGTCTAGTTGAAGCCCCTTTTTATACATATTTTTATACATATATTTATAGAAAAGCCTTCACCCATAAGATTAGACCAGTATCGAATATTTATATAAAAGTATACCAAAAAACTATAGTATTATATCAATATAAAATAAACAGTTGTTGTGTTACCATAGCTACTATTTTATTTGGCTATTTGAAATGCCACACTATTAGCAAACTGCATCTTGCTTTTGCCTCTCAACCAGCTATTCATAAAAATAGTAATCAGTGTCAAATTGTATCTGTTTATTTATTAATCTCTGTTGTCTATGCTTTAAATGAACTGGCCTTTTAGTGAGGCTGCGAGGTTCTTGTTTCCAAATCATACAAACGCTTCTCTGCATTTAAATACAAGCATATAGTAATATTTACATAATCTGATAAGGAGCCTTACATGTCACACTTCCCGCCCGCACTGTAATTTCTGTGAGCGTTTCTACTGACTGCACCTGAGAGGAGCTGTCAGCGCGGACCAGCCGGAGTCTCCACGGGGAAAAACACCCTTTGATTTCATTATATTAGGAGCTCCGAGCCAAAAAAAAAAAACCTGTCTGGAAAACTGCCAATTCCACAGTCAATGAGCTCTTCAACCTCATGTTTGTTTACAGATACCTGAGTGACCCAAACGATGCTCTTTTCAGACCAGTCGAAGGGGTCTATACGAGTTAAGAAGCTGGTTTCAGAGGTCATATGATTATTCGGAGGTAGCGTTTTGTTGTATGTTTACGGCAGGCCAGGGGTGATTTGTACATCCCTTTGTAGTGGTAGTGGTGAAGTGAAGTGCAGGGCATGGGGGAGTTCTCGCAGGACTGAGAAAAGATCATCAAAAAACTGCTCGAGACTGAAGAGAGTCTGAGGGTGTGTAGGAGTTTTAAAGAAGCGCAGAAAGAAAGAGAGAGAGAGAGAGAGAGATGGGAGAACAGAGGAGAGCTATAGAAGGCTTAGTGTTCCCTGGTGATGCCCACGGATGGCTTCCACTGCTGGATATTCAAGCTTGTAAAGGCTGCACTCACTGTGTTGTTCAGACAATTAAACAAGAGGCTCAGGTGCAGGTCTGTTTTGCAATAATTTCTAAAGAAAAATGTGGCAAGAAGCATTTATATGATCAATTTACACTGGTGGAAAGGAGTACTTAGTTACAAGTTGCTTTTTTGCACAATTTTAGCAGCATTTTAGATCTGTCTTTTATGTTGAACTTGATAAATTCAACTGTTTAAAATGATGAATTAAGTTTTTTAAACCACAGTTTGCTTATTCTCTAATCGATGTTATCAGAACAGGTGGTGCAGTGTCGTTTTGAGTGTTTGTTGGTGTAGAAAAAAAGCAGATATTAGAAGTGAGATAACCATGAATTGAGACGATTGGGACTTGTGTTGTTCTCAGAGCTCATATTCAGGGGTAGATTCAATAACAAATAAATCTTGGATCTTTGATGTAAATGTTTCTCTGCAAATTTTATACTCTAAGCTAAATTTTGGCTATTGAATTTGAGGGCCTGAAAATGTGCATTGATATACTGCAATTCAGCGACTGAAATTCACAATAAAATGATTGAAAAATGAAAAAAAATGACAGAAAGTTGCCATCATAATCTAATGAAACAAATGATCTTCCATATAATGCCACCAGTCTAAGTTAGCATGCAGACAAGAACATGACATGGTGCACCTTTAAGTAAGTATGATGATGAAAGTGTAGTTAAAGAAAAAGCTTTTGTTATCCAAATCACATTTTGGAAGCTTAAAATAAAAGTTCAAGAATTTCTTTATTAATGGCCTGTAGAGAAATGTTAAAGGGGACATATTATGCTAAAAATAAATCAACTTTTATGAGCGTTAAATCTTGTTACAAAGGTGTTTACTCATCGTTAGTTTACACAAAGTCCTCCTTTGATTGATTCCTGTTTGAGTGATCCCGTATTGTCCTGCAACTGAGGCTCGAGTTCTCAGCAAAAAAAATCTCTGTTTTCACCTACCCCCTATCCCCGCCCCCGCCCACATCCCTGTACTTAGTGCGACAAATTGAGACTCCGAGTGACACATGTAGAGTTCTAAAATATCACATAGAAGAGGCGGGGCTTTTTAGATCAACATTGCGATTTACATGAACAAAAAGTAAAATGATGTACTTATGTTATAGTTCAATACTAAATATCAGGAAAAAAGTATAATACATCTCCTTTAATGCAGTACATCTAAATATCTGCTGAAAGGCTAGCTTTGGGCAGCTGAGCAGTATACAGGTTTTCACCATATTGTCTTGGTTCCAGTCCTGCCCCGCTCCCTGTTCCATTCTCTCATGCTTTAGGTGACACTATGCTCCTTCCCCTGTGGCTGTAGATCATATGATGTAGCACTTAGTTCACACTTTGTTTCCAGGTCTGTGCTGCTATGAATTACACCCAGCGCTAATGCATGCTAATGAAGTCAGGGCCACCTTAAATTTAGTGAGCGGTTCATTCCAGCGCTTCTGTGCCTGACCAAACCAATTGGCTCTGCTATTACAACAACATCGTGATTAAATCTGTAATGCCCGCGCTTGTAATGAAAGTATTATGTTAAACAGCTGCGAGTGTCAAATGTTTCAGCCACAGGCGCTGGGGGAGCAACGCGACTTTTTATTGTCTATACAGTACTTGTTCAACACTAAAATTTGTTGCTAATGGTAAAATCTGTTGTAACACTCGCAGTGATAAAAGGCCCCAATTTACACCAACAATGCAAGTGGGTCTGCAGCAGCATTTATTGCTAGCTGAATAGAAATGAATAATACTGAAATATATTTTCAAATCTTTACCTTAGTGAATTGAACCGGACTGATAGTTAATGTAACAGGAGCCAAAACAAAGTTGACAAAAATCACAGTAATTAAAAAAAGTTTTTTTATTTTTAATTGACAAAGTGGAGCTTTTGTAAACCTTTAATTAAAAAAACAAACAAACTTAAATAAATAAAATAATAATATATAATAAATATAATAATAATAATAAATAAATATAAAATAAATAATATAATATAATATATATAATAATAAATAAATAAACAACACAGAACACGCATTATTTGTTTTCAAAGTGGTCTTTAAACATATTTTTTTTTTTTTTAAACTTTAAAAAATTGATTTTATATCAGCAAGGCGTTTCCCATGTCAAGAATTGAAGTTCCAACTACTGGCTACAGAGGGAATTACACAGGAGAGATAAACAAATCTAGCTTGCCCCTGACATGCTAATGCAGGTACCCAATTGTAACGATTGTGATTTGAGGCAGAAATATTCAGAACGAGTCTGACGATGATTTATGGCGCGCAGAAGATCTTGGGGATCACAAAACTGGAACATTTGGAACGGTGTGTTTTGTGGGGCTCAGAGAGGAGAGGACTTACAAACAGGGTTCAACAATTAATCGTGGATGAAGCTAAATGCAACTTGAGGGATGTTTTTGATGAGGAAATAATGTTAGAGCATGGTTAAAAGCTCAAGAGAGTCAATTATGAATAATATGGATTCTTTAAATTATATTTTCAACTTATGTTAAATGCGTATATAGATGTAGGTGCACCTAAAATCTAAAATATTGTCGTTGGGTCCACATGAAAAAAATGTAATGGAGAAAGGTGATCTGATATATTTAAAAGGGGTAACAATGTATTTATTTTTTCCCTGTGTAGTTTTACAGTTGAGTTTTGAAGTCACATTATTGAACTCTATTTCACTTTTTACCTTAACTGTTATTGTGTTAAAAAACTAACAAATTCTCTTGTGTTTCTTTGGTGCCAGAAATGACAGCAAGCAATGACACACAAAAAAGTTGGCTTCATCTATTTGAGAATGCTCCTATGCATATTTTCCCTTTAAAACATTGGGGACTTGCACATTCTCGGTTCGGTTTGATATGAGCGTATGTGCGCTTACATAACACACGCGCTGATAGCTTGCTGTGAGCCAAATTAATTACAGTTCCCCATTTCACAGGGAGTTTTGTGGACTAAGTTAATCCTGCTTTGCTCGATGCTTAGACCCTCCAGGCATTTCTCTATATATATTTGTTTGTATTCAAAACAACATTCAAACAATCTGCAAGGTGACATATGCCCCCAGCTTTCTCGCCGTGATTAAACCGCAGTTATACTTTTATTGTGCTGTAAATACCGGTCACTAAATTCACAAAGTTCGCCAGAATGCTGCAGGCAATTGTAGTTTATTAGGTAGCGGATTTCAGCTTATTCTTGTTCTTGTTTATCGTTTTGTCTATTTCTTGACTGAGTAATCATAGCATTCTACAAGGAACGCACTTTCAACTTTTCCTCACCCAGACAGATGCCTTAAGGTATATAAAGACGGGGATAAAAATAAAAGGAGTAGGTGAGGCTCTCCAGGCGGCATATCAAATAGATGCTTTGAGTAATGCAGAACAATGGACTGATCCTGAGCACCTAACAACATGCATCCGTATATAAAATATGCTTTGAACAGGCATTTAATCAGGGCTTGTATAAGGACCTACGGTGGTTATAAACAGAGATTGTATGCATGCGTGGTGAGTCAACACGAGTATTCAACTGTTTGTGACATCAATGTGGGCCACACATTATAAACAGTCATGGAAAACAGTTCTATATGTCCTATGAATCACCAAACCCTGTGAGGACTGAAACACGGTCACAAATGGCATGCAAATGTTATGTTTTTTTAGTTCTTGCTAAGGCTCATTACATTACATACATCTCTTGAGTTTGCATATATTGTACCATGCCTGATATATATAGATCCACTTTCACTTTATTCGTTTGGCGAAGTCACACAAATGTTGAATGGATTCAGTCAATTCTGTCACAACCTTGTTTCTAGCGCTCAAAAATCCAAAGCAATTCTCATGATTTTGTCTTTACAATTTACACTTAAAGCAGAACTAACTAACATTTTTACCGTATTAAATGTGTATTAAATGCGGTGGTTGCACGTATATTTTTGGGACGTTTGAAGCACCCGTCGCCTGCTGTATCTGGGTGGAAAAACAGCTTTGAAACATTTGCTGACATTGATCCGAAGACATCTATCCTGAGAAAACCTGGCTCTTTTTATAATATAGGCAACATGAAAGGTTCCTTGTTTCAAAGAAGAAGAGAAAGGAAAAATAAGAAGATTTTGCGTCTCATAGCAGTATATATGCAGAGAGCTGCAGGGGGGAGCTCTGTCGCTAACGTTACTTAGTTCTGCTGTAATGGGCACAAAATTTAATTCACTCTACAATGAGAAAAACAATAGATCCTTCAGCTTTAAAATCACTCTACTGACATTCAATGAACAGTGGACTCAACTTGCACATTGTAGAAATCATCCAATGTTTCAGACTAGTCCAATGAGGTGCATTTGGACTAAAAAAGTCAGAGTTTCGACTGCTCGCTTGCAATCCTCTTCAGAGTTGTCACGTGATGTTGTTGACTTACAAAGGTTTTAGCACTGTCTTCCTGCTGGTAGAGGACAACAGCACCATCTGCAGTCTGACATCTTCTCCTGGGACTATAAACTGGGACGTGGGGGCCTTTTTACTCTCCCACTCCGGGATACTGTCCTAAAGAAATCGGACTGCAGATGGCGCCTCTACCTGCAGGAAGACAGCTCCAGCTGTCTCGGTGTAAATCAGCTGACAAGACACATCACATCAACATCACGTGACCACTTTTCTCTTAAACAAATATGTTTCAGAGTATCGTTAAGTAAGTATGGTCTTGCAAACTAGGAATTATCTCACAGCTGAGATTTACTGTGCTTTGTAATTGCATAAAACACTTCAACTGAATGTAATTATATTTTATAGAGTCGCAATCAAGGCAGAGTGGCTAACGTTCCTGCCTCTCATTAGAGATTGTGGATTTGACAGTCTGGCCTCAAGCAACCTTTCTCTAAGAAGTTTGTTTTTCCTCCTTCTGTCCTTCTGGGGTCCTCCAACTTACAGTTAAAAATGTTTTGTTGGGAATTGAAATAGCTGTGGCATTTTTTTATTGAGCAATCATTACGACCTTCTGGGTTCATTTTGCAAATATTTGTGGAGGGCATTGTGGGTGAAGCTAAAAAGTAGTCTAATGTAGTTAACTTATCAAATAGTGAGATATTACAATATTGTCTTTATCAGAGGTTCTCTTTTTGACACCAAGTACCATTCTAGTGCTTACTACAAAATGTCAGCAATTCATGCACTTTGCTTAGTGATTGATATTCTGAAGTATTCTGAAGTAGTAAGTAAGTAAGTAGAAGTATCCACCTTACCTTTTCAAATACCTCCAGATGCAAACCAAGTGACTACTTAAGGTTATGTACCTGATTTTGTCTTAAAAAAATATCAAAAGTTCATTTTAAACTCTTTGCAGCTATCCAACATTATTTCTCACTTTCTCACATATTCCGACCCTCCTAATTGTTCACTGTGATGAATTTTGAGGGTGACCAGATGTCCAAATTGCGGTACTGCACAGCATTTTCAAATCCCACACCATGCCAATTGGGGCTGTGTCCTGCATTTCCCTGTCTCCTACAAAAACATAATTTTCATGTTCAGACGTAGATAACGCGCACGACAGCAGCCACTGCCTGCTCACCGCTCCTGTTCATTAAAAATGTTCGGCGCGGTGTGATGTTAAACGGGAGAGATGAGAGAAGAGCTCGTGGCCTCCGGAGCAGTGAGGCCGCCACAGAGGCAGAGTGCACGGCCTCTCATAGTCACAAACTCAGCTCAGCTCTGCCTCTTTGTGGAGCCACTGCCAGTGCTACAGCGGCTGGACCTTCTCGCTTTCTTTCTGCTTTGTTTTAAAGTGGGCTGCATCGCTCTATCAACTCCTCTTTATTGATAAAAGGTCCTGAACCTTGGAAAAGTTCCTCTGATGTTTATGCAGGTTAAAGTTCCACTAATAACAACTTCAACTTCAAACTTCCCGTGGCAATTGCAAAATACAACTTTCTGCATTTACCTACTTCTTAAAGGGCCTTATTGTGAAAAGGTTACACGCTGACAAAGCACAGTCTATCCTTTACAATGTTATATTTAGAATTATTAAGAAGAGCATTTCGAAGTGGTTTGGATCCTGGATTTGAACATAGTTGGTGGGACTGGGATGTTGCCTTATAAACTTAAAACAAATAGGCCCATAATTATGACTAACCTTCTTCAAATATTGCCTAAAAGGCAGCAGAATACAGGAATTTTCTATTGTGAACCTGACGGAAAAGACCAGACCATTTTAGTGCCATTATTAATTGTGCACTCGTCTGCACTAACAAAGGGAGCTATTATTATTATGTTTAAGACATAATTAACATGCACATATACAGTACAAAATGTAGTAGAGATAAAATTCATAGTAAAAATGGCCCTCAATATCACGCTTTGTCCCACTTAAACAGAGGTGCTGTCCCACATTTGGTCGGTTTACATCTGGTCACCTTATGAATTTTGCAAGCACTTTTCACAACTTTCAGAAGCTCAAGTGTTTTTTGCCATCACAATAGAACTAACAACAACTAGCATGCTGTCAGCACACAGACTGGTTTTCAAGAACAAAACACTCTAAATAAGATGCAGAACGCTCTCAGTTGTATAATTGTGACCCCTAAAGCTGCATCTCTGTACGAGAACAAACGAGAACAAAACAAATTATTCTCAACGACATCAGCGTACAGTTTCTTTAAGGTCTAAACCAAATATAAAATAGAACTACAACATTAACGCTGTAAATCTAGCAAAAACATTAACCAGAGGAGGACACAAATATGGAGAAGAAATAGACTCTATATGAAGCAAACACTATAACTGAAGTGGTGTCCACGCACCACCAAAAGGAGTGTGTATACCATAGTTTAAGAACCGCTGGTGTATGTGCACTCACACTCAAGCACGACTGCTGAGTGTTCTGTGGCCTGCACTTGTACCTGCACAAACAAACCGAGCCACAGCCGGTGACGTCATGGTGTAGCTCTGTTTGTTTACATGTCGTGCTGAGGAGCTAATGCTGTAGGGGAGAAAATAAGACCAGTGGCAGGAAATATCCTCTCGAAAGATCTCTAATATTGTGTGGCAGATATGAGTCCTGTCTGTGATGCCCGCTCCTCTGTCATGTTTTGGATTAAACATCAGCGTGGAGCAGCGAGGGCAACAAGAGACGAGAGCAGGGCGGCAGAACGATTTTGGCAAAATATCTCATAGCGATTTTTCCGACAAAACCTTGTAACTGCAATTTGATTTGCAATTTACTTTTTAATATCAGTTGGATTTTGTTCCATCCAGGAGAGTCACCATTTGAGAGAAAACTGCAATCTAATCCAAAAATCAGATGCATTTCAGAAACGTTTGTAGAAGTCTAAACTACAGGATTGGAAAGTTTTCTGCATAATAAGACTGGATATTTAGTTGTTAGCAAAGGGCTTAAATAATTGCATTTTGTGATTGGTCTAGTGTGAGTGCAACCGACCATTGTCCACTGATAGAGCCACTGGTTACATTGGAAGGAGATATGTGATTACTAAAGAGAAAAGGTTGGCACCACACCTATATTTTATAGAGTAAGCTTAAAACAAGAGAAGAAAGAGCAGACTGCGAGTTATGAAGCAGCTGCGCCTCAGGGACACACAGAACACATCAAAGGAGAATGCAAAGCTGAAAGTTAAAGCTCTCCTGTAGGCTCCCTCAGCAAGTCGGACTTATTTTGCTGTTGCTAATGAAAATTTGTCACATCTTTGTAAAACCCAAACCTTTGTAAACTTTTATATAATCAGACAAATTCCTTTTTTAAATTGAACAATGATGTATGAAATGTTACCTGGGTCTTCAATGTCCAGATTCTTGATCATCCACTGAACAATTTCAGAACCTGGAATGAGACAAAAGCCATAGATCAGCAGCTGTAATAATAGCATTACTAAGGACTTTCTCTTGCGCAAGATCCATTATAAGTATCTTTTTTATTGAACCAAAGTAGTACATAGACTATGGTCCATTGCTAGGTTTTTAGAGAAGCCAGTATGAAGAAACAAATGCCATAGAATTATGTCAATATTATGAAATGTGGCAATATTTAAAGCACCAATCCTGATTCAAAATGCTGCTTTCTGCATTAACCGTAGAGGATAAGGGACAGAGACACAGAGGCATTCTTTGCACCTTCCCTCCTGATCAGCATAAAATGCATACCAACCCTCTCAGTTTGCACAATGTGGGTGGCTAATAGGCCATGCATGATCAAATATTCCCTTCTGACGCCTCCTGAAGGACGCTTTCCATGGCTCCAGCCCATTAATATGAATGAAACATATAACAGCGTGTGAAACTGCTGTTGAATACGGCTGTATGGCACCACATGAAGACTTTAAAGAGGAATCCATCAGAAGCACATTTTGTAGTTGTTTCAATGTCTTTTTTTGTTAGCATAAAAATAGCATAACAAATAACTTCTAGTAGTGTGCAGGTGCTGGCTTCAGACCCATTCTGGCTAAATGATGTCCATATACCGCCAGCTTCTGTGTCTGGAGAAGCCGATGTGCAGAGATCCAATGACACTGTGAACTTTGGATCAGATTTATACCACTGCATCACTGAAACAACATTATCGACGTGTGAAAAGGAGAAGGTACGTTGTTAAACTGTTACCCGCGACTGTAATTTTCTGTAGTTCTGACAAATCGGCTTAGTCACGTACCCGAATCTTTCAAGCGCGTGCACACATTTTTCAAGGTGGACTGCCCTCGCACAACCAACCAGCCCCCATCCCAAAACGTAACATATCACACGCTTTCTACCAGGTTTGCAAAGGATAAATGCAGCAGTAAGATTTTGTAATAAAGTGCTGATTTTACAATATACTCTCCAAGGGAACACTTACTCTTTAATCGGTCATCATTTATTTATATATACATGTATGATATGAAGTACCCAGATCAGTACCTGAGAATAAGCAGGAATTATTGCTGAAAAGCTACTGTGTAAGAGCAATTTAGGGAAAAATGCTGAAAATGTAATTTGGTTACACAATACCTTTTGTTGTGCATTTACTTACAATTAATTAGAAGAGATTTTCTTTTTATCTCACTAATGCTGCGCGGTTTGAAGCCTAAATTGTGTGATCAAGAACCATAATCTATTATTTTATTTATAATGTTAAGAAAGTATGCAACCAAATGAAATTGTAACTGTTCCAGAATACAATACACACATTTAATAGTGTAATACATACTTTCTGTCCATATATTTTGTTACTTCCCAACACTGTGTATGAGCGTGTACGTTCTGTGATATTGCATACAACACCTCAGACTGCAGCGTTACAGTGTATGTTGATAGTACACCAGAATAAATATTTTGTGCAAACCTTCTGGATGTCAGATATGAGTCTTTGTTCATTCCTTGGTTTCCACCTGGGAACGCAACAATCATTTTCACATCCCGGGCAGAAATAAGGAGCTAGCAGCAGCGTGCCCCGTGGATATCTTCACACCAGCCCTGTTACTGTGGCACCTTTGCTAAATATACTCGGATCTGTTTTGCGGCGCACGCTGACAGGTGAGGAGGGTGTGATGGGGAGACGACAGGAGCAGAGGGGAGATAAGGAGAAAGCCCAACGGGTGACACAAGTCTTCTTCATTCCATCTATATCTATAAACACGCACCACTAAGCATTTAGCATTTCTGAGCCCGATGAGATCCTCCGTGGATTATCATCATTAATGTAGTCACAATTTCACACTATCACAGTTGACCCACTTTCCCCAGAGCTTAAATGAGATGTATAAGGTAATCCTCTATCAAGACTGTTTCCTGAATTGATTAATATGACGCTCAAGTTGATGAGCTGTGCACGTGTGTGTGTGTGTGTGTGTGTCTACGTGCAAATATGACCGGGTCTGTTTATCCAGTCTCCGGTGTGCTTGGCTTCCTAATGGATTATAAAATGGTATGCATTTGAAGGTAATTTGCTGTGCTTTGTGCTGCTAAGCTAACATTCACGAATATCTAGCTTGAAATTATTATGCAATAAGGTTTGCATTGCTTTTATGATAATGTTATAACAGCAACAATGTCACAAATGTAATGAAATGTAGTGAATATAGCTATGTAAGGCTTATGTGAGCAAATCATAGCAATTGATATGGACTTCATATTGGTTTCCGGTTGTAATGCAATAATGCTTGTGTAATTAGAGATCAAAATCCCTCATACAATCTAAAATAGCATAGTTCTGTTGATGTACTGCACTAGCGATGTACGTAAGAGCACAATCTCAAGCACAAATACAATGTCCTGGCCTTCGAATTTGTTCTATTCACACAGATGTGGTCACACACAGTAAAGCAAATGCTCGTGTGTTTTGTACAGTACAGAAAATGTAAGAATGATGTAACATTGTCATTGTAATGGATTCTCCTGTACAGAGCAAGGATCATTCATAATCACTAGAGTCAGAAATGGACACTTGTAGCCAAATTGTTCCCAAAATAGCAAAGGGATATCATTATTTGTCCAACTGGGAGTTCATACATTAGAGATGCCCTTTCCAAGCAACGTGATCTGATTGACATTTTGACATTTTTGTATTTGTTGTCAATGAGAAGCATGTGATAATACAGTAAGGAGCCTAAAATAACAACCACATAGATTTCCAGAGTCAGTTATAATCAAGCCTCAGGGCAGCGCTAGCCTCCCATTCAAGTCAATGGCGGCGCTCATTGGTGCGTGCTGCCAGTTTAGCCTTTAGCTGGAGAGCACGTGACCATTCTGACCAATCAGAGCGAGAGAAACTCAGGAACCGTGAACCGATAAAAAGTTAATGATCTGAAAATGTATAAAAATCGCAGCAAAATACGACCTTTGAGAAAGCTGTAGGTGGCCTTTCAGTCGAGCATGAGCAGTGTTTTTACTTTGCGCTCTATTTGGGAAAAATGCACTTTCTGGACTGTGGAGGATTTTTTTTTGATACATACTAGGGGTGTTCATGGTTCACAGATTAACTGTCATTAAATGCTTGATCGATCTTTGAATTATGTGAGAGGTTTATTCATAATCTCACCTAAACAATACGTTTCAAAAGTATGTTTAAAATGTACTGCTTTGATTCAGTCGTGTTGATTCAGGGCATTGTGGCCTATAATGACCTGTCTAGTGGAAAAAAAGCACTGTGTTAATGTTATCGGTTTTAGCGGTTATTAATAGCTACGGGCTCCAACAAATGGTTAAAGAAAACTTGAACAAGTCTCATATTTTTGCATTCTGTTTTCTCAAACCAATTTCTCCAACCCAAAATCCAGAGCATCTCAACATGCCCTCTGCGACTTAACTGCATACAAAATATCCCATGTAAACTTTGTCTCAGCTGTACCAATTATTAATCCTCTAAAGAAAACTTCAGCATCTTCATCTCTGCAGCCGAGGTTACTTTTCAAAATGACCACATATGTTATACATGTTTTTTTGTTGTTGTTATTTTCAATTTGGGTTTTAACATGCAGTGATTTGCTGATTGATTTGGTAAAGGTTTTTGACTGGACTGGACAAGGGATGGTCCAATATGGATTTCTCTTTTTCAGATACTGATGATTTTTTCCAATGTCAGTATCAATATTTTAAAAGTATATGGCAAGGCACAGAAATTGTTGTTCACACACTGACTTTTCACATTTTATGAAAAATGATACAAAATGTATTTATGCAGGATAAAATAACATAACTACAAATAAATAAGCACAAAAACATAACATGCTTAGATATATAATCTCTCTCTCTATATAATAATATACACACAATTGCATTGCAGATTTTAGCAACAGTATGTGTGGTGAGTGCATGTGTGCTTTCATGTTGCCATGTCGGGGTCATTTGAGTCCGGCTTGTGGCTTTTCTTGGCACTTACACAGACGTGGCCTGGGGCGAAATCATACAAAATAACACTGCTGCCATCATCAGCACTAACGACAAAAGTGATTCTCTCCCAGTATTGATCCTGCGCCTTCTCATCAGCCCAAACACTGTGCAATAATATGGTACAGTTTTAGTCTTTAGGTTAACCCAAATACATTCATCTTTAGTGATATTTTAACTGTAGATGCTGGTGATGGCTTTGTACAAAACATTTCTTCCCTGCACCAAATGTCATCACAGTTTTTAAAGGCTTGAAAATTCAATATAATCCACTTGACTTCGTGCCACTTCTGGTGTGAACTGCACAACAAGCAAATCTCAAAGCACTTTGGCTCTTTTGTTTGGCAAGCATGAGGCATTATAGTTGGGCGCATTGTGGGTGGGAGCCAAGAGCAGAGACAGAAGAAGAGGAAGATAAGGAGCTTACCTGAAAATACACTGGGGATTTTGGTCAGGAAACTTTTCACCGTCCGGATGGGAATGCCGTTCTTCTCATCCTGCATGCGTGCTATTACTTCTTCCATCTGCATGAAACACAGAGGGAAGCGTCTGTTAGTAAGCATAGACTGAAGAGTGCATTTATATTTGGCTTAATATGGGAGTGGATGAGTGGCAAAAATATCAATGAGGGTGATAATAAATGATTTGTGCAAGAAAAAGGAACTTTATATGGCAAATGCTAATGTATTGCCCAAAAATTGCACCTAATGCAGTACAAAGTGGATAAACTTAACTGTCACCATTACATTTCCTACAGTTTTGATTTGGCCAAAACGTGAAATGTCAAATGCGAGCATTGATATAGTTATTGTAATATGCGCGACAGTCCTCACATACACAGAGCGCTGCCCGAGTTCCATTTGACAAATCTATCTGCTTCCCATCATTTGTCACATAAAAAACGTCCAGTGAGGTCCATTATTGAATTCTTTATTGTGGTTTCTTGTTCATATCCATCACATCTTGTTTGTGTCCCGGCAGAAGCACATTTAGATTGAAAGCAAAAAGGCAATGCCACACAAAAGCAGA
The DNA here is from genome assembly GCA_019453435.1 of Rhinogobius similis. NCBI lineage: Eukaryota > Metazoa > Chordata > Actinopteri > Gobiiformes > Gobiidae > Rhinogobius > Rhinogobius similis. Next base: position 23,854,948 of record CM033634.1, read on the forward strand.
GCATCAGCGATAATCTAGGGCAACTATTCAAGAGATCTACACAATAGAACTAGATAAAGGAGCTATGTGCTAATCTACTCAACCACACAAACACTAACAACAGTGTTTGTGTTGCTGGTCCATTACATCCAGAGTTAATAACATACATGACTTTACTGAATTTAGTCCGGTGCAGTTGATGAATCTGTAAATACTAGGCTCTGATGATGTGTATTGAGCCATTCTGAGGCACAAGGTTATGATGAAAGCTTGTTGTGAGTCAATGCCCTGGAGTTAAGGCTCATCCCAGTTAGAAACTGGAGGATAACTGACAATGATGGAGCACAGTACTGTGTGGCGTGAGCAGGAAAAATCAGGATTAGGAAGAAAGCTGGGGGAGAATGCATAAACATGATTAAAAATCCACTGAATCAAACTATTTACATGGACTGAAGGCGATGGGCAAAAGCATTGCTTTAGAATGTTCCTTTTATATTGCTTGTTAATAAATTCTTAATTAATTCCATAAAATAGTAAAAAACAGATAGCCTTTACTTACGCAAAGAGTCTATTCTATGCTCTGGTTGCCAAACCACCGCAGCTTTTTAAAATGGGTTTAATTTGAAACTACCCTCAAACTACTGTCTTATTATTTGCCTCCACCATTGCAATGTTCTGGTAAATGCAGAGAACCATTAAACTAGACAAGTATCTACTAAAAAATACAAAAAGCAATTTGTGCAGCCAATGAAAGAGAATTTATTATGTCTTAATGTTGTAGCGTGGGTTGCCACACACACCTGGCCTCAGCTGTGCAGGGCTTTAACCTGATTCTTCTCATCATCCAACCCAGATTACACAGGCTTGGATTTGGAACTTTGTCACATTATAAATCGTGAAAAAGCATAAGGATTCCTCCCCCAACCCTTTTCTTTTAGATAGCTTGACAAATGATTCAGACTTAAGTAAGAAGTTAGGGTTAGGAGTTAGGGTTTATTAATTCAGTAGTTACTAACCTGAATCAATGTTAATAAACTGTTTGTTCGTTAAAAGTCTTTGTCCATGGTTTATTAAGGCCATTAAAACAACAGTTATTATAAAGTCAAACCATTAAATCAAACAAAAGCACCAACAATTCTTATGGCGTTATCAAATCTAACAGTCACTTACGCAAATCAACTCACACAAACCTCATTTTACCGTATATTAAGTACCTCGTTTGTTCCAACTGTACACCATGCCTTCTAATTAATCCTAATGCGCTTCAGCTAATGTTATGTGTAATGTGATTCACTGTTCACTGCATCCTCAGATCTGACATTCTCTGGGTTATGCGCCACCCGAGGACAGCCACCGCAGCAGCAGTCATCCATCCTTCACACACCCTCTCCACCTCCGCATGCTAAAATGCCACCAGTCGTGAATATTCAGCCTGCAAATCTCTTCAAGTGGGGCGTTTGGTGACTCCCCGCCCGCCCCAGCGCTGTTTGACTGTTTCTCCGCAGCCTCTTTGCCGATAAGAGTCCACACCGTGAATCATTGAATAATAATGGCGCCACGGAACATATGAGCTCCGGATGTAAGCGCGCCGTGTGTTCGCGAAGGGGCCTTCAGCACTTCAAAGACCGTCGCCCAGTGTACTCAGGACGCAATCACCAGCACATTTGAAGTGTCTGAAGCACCATTTCAGGCAAAACAAAAATCAAACTGGGCCCTAAATCAATGAATACCTCTTGCACGTCTTTTAGGTGCCGCTAAGTGCATCGTATGTCTTTCCATTTGGACTGATTATTCTCAAGAAAAGTGTCGGGCTAAAAGCTTGTACATTTCCCTGGAGGTGCTTTTAAGGCTCTTGAGATTTGTTAGAAATATGTTCAAAGAGAGAAGAGAATGTTTTTGACCCAAACATTTACAAAGCAGGGAGATATAGGCATTGGTGACAGAGAAGTTGTTATGGTGAGATAAGTGCAGGGTCATAAGTCATTTTGTTTGAATCCTATGTAAAACGGCATACAAGAATATCACTGTCAACTATGTGACTTTTCTTGTGGAGGGTCAGCCACCTGCTTGACTTTCTGGAGATGTTATTGCTTTACCTGGAATGTTCCCCAGTATGTATAGTATGTAAGTATAATGAAAAATAATAGCTCTGATCTGTGGAAAGGCTTCCCCTTCACAGAAGCAATAAAAACACCTGTAATTGAAAAATGCAATATGATTAATGCCATACTGTTAAAACTTAAATAACTCCATTATAACAAACATTATAATGACGATTCTTTGGCTCATAATAGCAGTCCTGATTGTTTCGCACAGTTACCAAAATTTGCCAAAATCCTTCTGTAGAGAAAGTATAAACCGAATATATTTTATTAGTAATGTCATAGAAAAGTGCCTTTGCTCCAGGTTTTGAGACAAAAGGCGTGCAATTAAATGTATTTTCAAATGCTAAATTTTTGTTATTGACTGGAGTAATAATTGAAATCAGGATTATATAGATAATTAATTGCACAGCCCTATGTTGTTGCAAAACATTGACACAACTGTCAGATTTCAGATTTCTCAGGAGTCCTTTAATATAACTTTTTAATCTAATCCGATCAGCCTTCATGATGTAAGTAAGGTTATAATTTAACCCTCGAAGCGCACCTTTTCTGTGATTTTATTTATAGTATGACCCAGCAAAGAGCTCTACCAATTATCTCTGACAACCGTATATCAGTGAGAATTAAATAGTACTACAGTGAACAGTTATTTTCTTTCGTTGCAAGTCACAGGTTTCAAGTCATAGCTTTTGTGCCTATGTCACGTTACACCACATTCAAATCACCACACGTTCCTCAAAGATTACTTAAACTTGCAATCCAACATTTACTGAAGTTTCTGATAGACAAGAGCAGACAAAAAGTGAAACTGAACTCCGAGTCCCAGGTACTGACGTGGGAGGGGGGTGTTTAAAATTCTGCAGTAACATTAAAGAGGTGAGGAGTCCATAGTCGTCTGCTGCCTCCGGCACAGCGAGAGCAACCTCAACAACCCTCGGCTATAGCACGGCTCCCCCAGCAGATAAAACGCTCCACTCATCTCATACACCTCTAAAGTGGGAGGCTTCACTGCGCTTGAGGCATGGAGGAAAAACTACACAAGAGCTCATTTTTGTGCTGAAGTCTAAGCAGGACTGAAAATGTTACATAAACAACAAATACATAGAGTTAGTTTATTACAGAGTATTTTCTATTATTGCAAAAGTGCCATGACAGAACAAAGATTATTTGATTATTCTAGTTATAACACAATCGTAAGAACTAAAAACTAATAATTATGGTTATTTTAGAAGCTACATTAAAGGTGCTGTACCAGATTTTTACTGTTTTGAAACGAGAAAAACAGAACTATAGGTCATGAATCCAATTTTTTGCATATAATAAAGCAAGACGCAGGAAGTGCGCATGCTAATGTTTGTTAGCTGTTTGTTATATGTATTCAAGGGGAATATTTAGGATGTTGGAACTACGTTATGTAATGTATGTAAAGAGCAATATGTCTGCTGTAAAGACTCAATCTGTACTCCAAAAAAGACACCTAAATGTAATACGCTTTTTATGTGGCTGTTTATATCACAATAACTTTACTTTTGCATTCAGAAAGTTTGATTTTATAAAGCTTGTCACAAACTATTAGAACGGTAACTTTTAATAATGATGATGTTTCTATTCACAATACTCATAACACTAAAATTTGATATTGTCAGTTGTGAGAAACGGCAAAATAGCAAAATATTAAAAAAGCATTTGCCCATCAAATAAAGATTTTCTACTTTCAGTCAAGGCCTAAACATTCCATTTTAATTGCAGGACAGGATTGTGGTCTTGGCAGAGGTTTACACTCGCTCAATTAGTCAATAACCTTCCCCAAGGGCATAATGTCACCCACATCACCCACTTCAGTCACATCATCTGGTTCCTTGAAAGAGACAACGCTGTGTAGTACTGTTTGCTGGAAAAAACTGTAGTTGCAAAGTGGTGCATTATTATCAGTTTGTGACAGTTCTATTTTTCATGAATATTGAACTGAGATAAACAAAAGCACTGCTGTCTTCAGTATTGGCATTCCAGTGCTGTGTATTTGGGCCTCAAAACTCCTGCCACGGACACAATAAATGGATACCTTAGACAGCAGGACAGAAGGCCGTTAGGAAGAAATGGATGACACAAACTGAACCGATGATCAAGAACTGGGCCAAATGTTTGAATGTACTCTCTGTGTGTCTTGTTTATGTTCCATGTTTATGTTTTGTTTAAAAATTGAAAAAAAATTGATACAATAAAAAAAGAAAGAGACATTAGGCCTGTCACATTATTACTATATTAACTTATCGTTCAATAAATAAATTTGGGAAACAGAAAACTTTTAGTAATATCAGGGACGTAGCACAAAATCCTGGGCCCCTGGTACAAACTTTCTCATGGGCCCCTAATACATCATTTCATATTTGATTCATTTATCCCAGCGGATTTGGTTATTATTGTTATTCTTTTATACACTTTTGCTATATATGTTTTACAATAAGAAAATACTCTAACTGCACATTTTATTTGTTAACAACTTGGCTAGAACGCTGATTTTCCTCTTTTTAAAAGGAAAATGGGGCCCTCAGATGTCATGCATAATTGTATATTTAGTCTCTTAGGGATTTTACTCAACCAAAATGCATTTTATCACAACAAAAATAGATTAAAGCGTACAAAAATGCAACCGAGAAAAAACATCACACGCTTTTGAGGGCCCTTCCCAGCCCTGGGCCCCTGGGAAACCGGTACCCTTTTTCCTCCAAGTCCGACGCCCCTGGGTAATATATTACAGTATAAGATGTATATGGCTGAATAATTAACATTGACATTATATTCCGTGACTATCTTCTATAGGTTTTCATTCTGTTACTTAATATTAAAGCCCGTGTTTTTTGTGTGTGTTCATTTAGTAAAGGATGTACTGACATTCTCCTGCTTTACTAACCCACTTTTTACTTTCAGTATTAACCACAGTGACAATATATTGCACAGAAAAGATTGTTATCGTGACAGGAGTAAAAGACATTGCTTAAAAATGTGAAAAATCCCCTGCAACTATTACTCTGTACAGTGAGAGTGTCCGAAAGTTAGGACGACTTTTGCATAATTTTATCCTCAGCACAATCAGGACAAAAGAATACAATACACTACATCCCAACCACTAACAAGCATCATATCGAAGTCCTCCCAAATGCAATGTCAACACAAATTAATCGCTCGCCTGTATTTACAAAGGGCCATTTGCATATAGAGTGAAGCCAAAACCCTGAATGTTTTTAGCAGACTCTGAAAAGGACCCAGGGGAGACAAACATCCAATAATTGTGTTCAAAGGAATGCACTTTCATCTCATGGGCGTTTTCAGTCCAACACAGTGCAAATAGTATACGTAGGAAGCGCTGACGTATCCCAACCATTCTCCGGCGACCCAGATTGGAGTGAAAGCACAATGCACAATCTCGGATGAAGCTATATACACCTTTTCAAAGTTAATTAGATTAGCGCTATTATATAAGACTTCGAGAAAAAGGCAACTGTGACCAAAGAATGTTGTTTTCTTCTCTCCATCCAGACTGGTTAAACACGTAACAAAGCGTAGCATTCAGCAATCTAAAGAGGTCAAGTATGTATCAAGCACAAAGCAGCGAGGAGATGTGCTGACACGGAATATTTACCCAACACCATAATGGAAACAACAGCACAACGGAAATGCTTTAATCAATTTAGTGCCGTCATAAAGCTGGAGGCGCTACAGAGAAAAGCAGTTAAGAAGAATAGACAGAATTATATTATGTATTTAAGGAAGAATGTCACAATTCTTATGTTAGGATTGTTGTCAGAAAAAACATCTAGATTTTACGATTATTCATGATTGCGCTGTGACCAAACAACATTGATATCCTTAATTTGCTCTCTTACACAAGTGAAATCAAACTTTTGGAATGAAAAGGTATTGATATTCTCACATAAACAGCCAGGCAAAAAGTGAATTGGAACTGATTCTGTACTTGTACTTTCAGATTTTTGTTTTGTCTTTGTAAAAAAAAAAAAAAAAGTGCTATATAAATCTGAACAGTTACTTACTCACAGTTTTCTATAGGCCTATAATGATTAACGGGGAGTTGGAGGCCGGTAAAATAATTGTTATGCAGAATTGTGTGGTAATATTGTGAATTCAAAGGCCTAGTCCCTAATAGAAATGATAAGGTTCAACATTTGTGGCTTTCGGGAACATTTCATGTAAAAATACCATGTACAGTACTGTATCTAATTTGTCAAACATAAAAAAAGATATGGATGATAACAGATACATATATAAGAAAAATTACAAAAAATACACAACACTACCATTACCATGTGTTTTGGGCCTGTCCTGTTGCTCAGAATTATTGGGCTGAAATCAACAAACCGCTACAGACTGTTTTTGGCACTCCTGCCATGGACACAATGGATGGATACCTTTGGAGCATACTTCTGGCTGCACAAAACGTTGGATGACACCAATTGAACCAATGATAAAAGAACTGGACTGACATGATAATAAACATTAGAAAAATGGAGCGAATTACTTGTAGACTTGATTTAAAAAAAAAAGACAAAATGGGACATTTCTTTGGACAGTGTGACTTATTTTTAAATGGATGTCTTTAGTTTTTTACTGCTCTCTCTGTTCATCCTCTATTCTGTGAGTTTTTTGCGTTTTTCTGTTCTGTTAATACAGAACTGAAGCTGGAACAATACTTTTTAGGACTCAGTATATCGTGTGTTTATTTCCTTTGCAATTGTTTTTGTTATTGCAGAGTTGAATAAGTAATAATTTGACTCATTAACGTTACGCACTTGCTCCTTAGGTGTTTAATTCTGCCATTTATTTACTGCATTTAATGTTTTTTTTAACAATAATATACATGTAGACAAGTGTACACTGCATATCCTGTTTTAAGTTTATTGTTCCAGTTCCAGCATAAAGTAGCTTCAAAATGTGTTAATGACAGGCCCACTTTGAGCAGTATAAAATGCCTGACAGCTACAAACGTCTGGTCTACAGTTCCTTTGCCACTCTCCACAAAACAAACCGAACAAGCGCCATGAACTGTAAGGACAATCATCTGCCCCTTTGTTCCTCCTCGACAATTTGACGCGCAGATCGGCCGTCACAATCAACGCCGCACAGATACAAGAGCCTGCGTAAGTCACGGAGCTCCCACTGACAAGGTTGTTGAATGGATGCCATGAATCTTAAGTCTGTCCAAGGTTACCATACGTTTGAGGGTTACCACGGCAACACAGGAAGCACCCACTTTCGCAAGGACATCTCTGCCGGCTTGCTCATTTCAAAGAGAGTTGGAGACATGAAGGAGCGGGGACTGCAAGTGTCTGGAAGGAACAGGCTAAATATATTTGAGTGGCGATGGTTCGTAAGCGGCATGAAGGACCTGCGTTCACATCACGGCACTGGAGTGACCGCCAGACCAGCCGAGACCACACGCTTGGGGAAATATGTTTCGGTCTGAAATCATCTCCCATCTCCCTGATTTCAAATGAGTGTGATTGACAGTCGGATTACCCCAATCAGACAAATAAACATGGCGGTTCGTGAGTAAAAAGGGGTAAAAAGTAACACAGAGGATTGAGAAACAGCACGGATTTCAGCAGAATCGACAAGCAAAGCACTAAAATCTGTAAGTCTGAGCTAAATTAAGTCGTATATTTTGCTCTAGATGTTACGAGGATAGTTAGTTGCGCATTTGAGAGACACGTGCTACAAATTAGCTGCTGTGATTCGACTTTCCCAAGATCTTTATGGGTTTCTGCGTTTGAACAGAATGAGGGAGTGGCTGCTCAGGAAACTCGAGAGAACCCATGAGTTATTATCCTACAAATGGCTATCAGAGAGTCATCAGAGAGATGTATCCACATTGTATACACTAGTGAAAGAATTTGAGTTGCATCAACACAACAAGTTTCCATTCACAAAGTCAGCACACTTTCGGCCATCCCTCGGTTGCATTGTTATTCTGACAACTGGGCACATCTTCGGGTTTCCTGGGGGGCACAAATGACCGCCTAACAGAGAAAACATGTTTTGGACGAGCCATCCAACCTTTCGGTACATTTGGTCATTATTTGACATTTTCCTCAAATATACCGGGTTGTAACTGCAGCCAAAAATACTGTAATGACAAAACAACAGGCAAGAGGCAAAATGAACCTCTCCTAAGACCCATGCTGACCCGTTGGAGTGGGCCAAAAATGTGCAGCTAACTTTTGATTTTGCCAGTGTCAACAATCCTGACAAGAGAAGAGCCCAGTTTCCTTATTTTTTGGTGTGAAGTGGGAGCCTGGAATGTTACCCAGACAACCATAAAGGCGGCCTTAAGATCAATACACTATCTCTGACAACAGGAATCCCTAAAATGACTTACCTGACTAGATGGACAGATTGTCAAAATATTGATAATATTGGGGATGTTGTTATAAAGATATGGAACTGAATATGCTGTTTTTAATCAAATAATGCTGCAAAAAGAGCTGACTCAACCAATACATTTAAAAACATGGGTAACACTTTCTTAGTAAACTGTTTAGAATGCATTAATAAGCTCTTGTTATTTGTTTATAAGCACTTGCTTGTCAATAACTAAGTGATAAGTGCTAGCAAATGCCTTATTTACTACTACTACTTACTACTACTACTACTACTTATCACTTGTTTATTGCAAATTGTTTTATAGGCAGCTTATTAAAAATAGCATTAAGACACCGTGGTTAATGAATCATTAAACTATAAGGTTTTCTAAGCCATGTACAAATGCTATATCTAAGTGTTTATGAACAAATAACTAGTGCTTATTAATGCACCTAATGAACCTTTTTTTTAAGTGTTACCAAAACATGTCTTGCTAACAAACAAACTAACAAACTAATACTCATAAATACATAATTCTCCTCTGGTGAGTGGTTTAGTTTAGTTTGTAATTTGTTGTCAGGGACTATGCACAAACATATTAATCTTATAAAAGAGATGAAGCTTTGCACCAGAGCAAAGAGCTACTTTCAGGCTTGTTTGACTTCAGATCTTGGTTCATTAAGTTCTTTACAAATAGATCTCTTGAAGCCTGAATCCCTTCGGCTTTAAACTCTCCCTGAGGTCTGATGAGGAGTCTTTAGTGATCGAAGGTGATGTGTTTTGACTGGTTAATAGACGAGAGAGGCTGGTCGTTACACAGACTTTGATTGAGCCAAGGTTGGAACACGTCTTCAGCATAGCAAACAGGCTGCAATGTGAATATTAGCCACAATAAACCACAACTGCTCCTGCCAATAATGCTGCATAATGTGGTGGTAATGATGCAGTGGATGTACTTGGAGAATGCAGACGTTTGCAAAGATCTGTGGCTCTGTCTCACAATGATTAAGGTATTGGTAAGTGGGAGATGTACTGAGGGAACTGAAAATATTGCAATGTTGTTTTAGAGATAGATATATTAGAATATCAAGCGCATTGTTTATAATTCAGCCACTAAATATGACCTTAAAATAAGAATATTCCCAACAATGGTACTATTTCTGCCCTTTTGTAGTAGTATTTTCTGGTCCATTCATGTTTTTTGTGATACTTGACATTTGCAGGCACATTTTAGCACATGTCTGAGGTAATTTAAAAACATTGTCTGAATATTGTTATCGAGATAATGCAAACAAAAAATATTTAATTTATATATTCCTTTTTGTCAATATTGCTTTCTACAATTTCAACACGCTTTCAACAATGATATGATGCTCAGTGTTACAAATAAATATAAAAAGAAAACGTTAAAGCTAAAACAATCAAAATACCTCTATATTTCTAAATCTGTTTAAAGCTAACATCAAACGCAAATCCTGCAGAGGTCCATAATGTGCTAACTTAAAAATACTTCAAAAATGGCTTTGTTTTCAGCCTTTTGAATCATGAATACCAGTGTTGATGTTGAAACATATGGCGCCTCAATTGCAAACTTGCATTGAATAATTCATCATCAAAGAATGTCTCTTTCTATAGTTTTAGCATTGACTGCGCAAACTATTTTTAGATGGAGTTGAAGGAATACTAAAAGTATATTATAGCTTCTTGAAATTGCATTAAAATATTTGATCGATATTTATGTATAAACAACGTCATAATAAACCTCATTTTATGGCCTGCATTAAAGTATATTATAGGCCCTCATCATCTCCAATCAATAATCCTAGACTTCACTTCTGTATTATAAAGCTTGGTAAGGCCATAACATTAGAAAATAAACATGAGCACAAGACCTCAATCTTATACTGTACATAGACACTGGGCACAGGTCATAAACTGTTTGTTTCCCCTGGTATTTAGTAATAAACTATTGCATGCGTAAATCTTTCCCATGTTGTTCATTTTAAACTGCAGTCTTGATTAGAGGGCAGGTAAAAATGGAAATGTTTGTAGCACTCAAGCTTCGAATGCAAACACACGAATCACTCCAACTACAACCAAGAGCAAGCTAATAATAATGAGGGAAAAGGTTAGAAGCTCATAAAAGTCGATTTTACATAACACATGTCCTTCATTTTTTTTTTCTTCCTTTCGTTTCTGAAGCTGAAATTGTCGTATCCCCCTCAACCAAACCAAACGTTTCGAAGCTGTAGATTGATGGACAGACATTCACAGTGGGTTGTCAGGGGATACTTGGCTGGATGTTCATCTGCTTGTCTCTCTTTTGGGACACACTTCTTCTTCTGCTCGTACCCCCTGGAGATTCAGCGTCCCTCGCCAATGGCTCTGGAAAAATGTTCAATATTTTCCCCTGACTCCTCTCATCTCACTCCCACTGGGACCACCCTCCACCACACAGAACGACTGGCTCTGAATGATACATGAGGCACTGGGTCGACCTGCCTGCAAACGGGTAAGAGAAGGAATCAACGCACTAAGCAGTTGTCCTTATTTGACGTTTGCTCTACCAAACAGCAGACATGGTTGTTCCACCTCATACTTTAACCAACCACATCAGATTATCTAGAGCGTCGCACAGTTCCCGAAAGATTTGCGCGTAATCTTGGTCCAGCTCTCTGAATGTGCCGGAATGCAATTTTTATGATTAGCAGTCAGCTTAATGTTGTTAGACTCAGTTGGCCCAAATTGAAGCTGGAAAGATTTAGTCTCAGCAAGTACTCAGTGAACGTTTACAGCACTTGAATGGAAATTAATGAAAAAATGATCAACAGAATCAACGTTTTAAAGTGCACTCGGTACATCTTTGGGTGGAGGGGCTTTTCTCCATGGAGATGCCGTGGTTTTGCCTGGAATTCTCCATAAAATGGCAAAAAAAATTGCTTAATCTCCATGGATACAAGCACATGACTCCACCCAACCAAATATTTATGGCCTATATTTGAATAAATGAAAGAAAAATAAGTTTCTACCATGAAGTGGAACATTCCAGGCAAACCAATGACATTTTCATGACACAAACAGATGATGGACCCTCTACCAGTTATTAAATTGTGCACCTTAAAAAGAAAGAAAACGCTGGTTTGCTCACTGTGATGTGTTAACTCAACCAAGGCATTAAACCCATCTCGCATTGATAAACCAGGCCTGACAATTCAAATCTTCAGCAGACATGTCACAAATAGGTGCACAAATGTATTCTATCTCACATAGTAGCAAGCAATTGTAGTTTGTTCCTTTCCTAACCCCTTAAGGCTGGAGTTATCATTACAATGACAGTAATACCAGTATCCATCAGTCGCTGTAAAACCTCATTCACCCGATAGTGGTCCAAGGAAGAAAAGGTTTCAAGTGAGAGATCAAGCCAATCAAATGCTGAACAGCTTTGAAAGACAGTCAGGCAGATGACATTAGGCCCATAACAAGGCAAGCATGTAAAGAAGGTCAGGGCAGTTTCAAGATAAAACTACTCCCTTTAGAGCACAACTTGTCTAGTTCAATATAGAACACACTCTAGTTTCTAAGGCCGGTGCCATCAAATTGAAAATGACTTCTGGATGGGAGTCAAAACGTCAAAACAGTGTCCAGATGACTAGCTTTGAAACCTTTCCAGTATCTATGAAGTTATCTTAGCAGAAAACCTAACAAGAAAAGACTGTGACAGATTTAAAGTGCACATTTTTCAATCCACAAGCCACACTTGCATCATCCGCTAAAAGAACAGAGCGGAGGTGAGAGCAGAAACAAATGGTGTTTATATTGGGGGCATCAGCAGCAGGTCAAAGTGACGCTCTGCTCTGAAGCCTGGTGCACTGCTGGTTTCTCTCGATACAAGTAACAAATAGAATGCTTTTTTCTGTAAAGTTAAACCATGCTTCTGATCTCTTCTGTTTTTTCTGTGCTTGTACTTTTATTGTCTGCATTCATTTCTCTGTTACTGCTTTCATACTCGATTTTAAAGGTGCACTATGGAAACGTTGGAGTTGTAGAGATTACAATAACGTTGCAGATTTTTTGCAGCTAATTATGTTTACTTTCCAAAATGGTTCATGTAGAAAAGATGTATCACTCTTTAGGGTTATTGTGTGAGTGGAAACATTTAATATTATCGTGCCTCAACATATTTTCTATAAAGATATACCGCACTTGGAATGGTGTGATTGTGACAAGTGTGAACAGATTCCCCTTTAAAAATGTTCTCCTTCCACCTCCGGTACATACCTGTCCTGTTCTACAACCATGTATTATTTTTGGTCAGGCCTGGGCAGTGCTCCCCGGGCGAGGCCTCTTCTCTCATTCTCACTGTGGCTCTCATCCTTGTGGTGGGCGGGCAGTGGGCGCGATGACTAAGCCAAGGTTGGCCATGTGCTGGAACATAATCCACTGAAAGCCAATATCCCTTCTGCCCACCTACTATGATTTTATCACCCAAACAGCACGCACTCAGAAATGAGCAGATAAAGGACAAATTAGACAGAAAGTTATGCATGTTCTGTTTCCATGGTTTGGAGATATTACTGACGATATGGAGCAAAGTGTAACTCCAAATGTTTCTCCAGAAGTTCTTTTGTGAGACCTTTGAAGTCTTAAAAAGTGAAATTGTACAGTGTGCTAGTGTCACATATGGTGCTCTTTGCACAGTGTCCCTCAGACTAGCTTTCACAAACACACAACATTCACAAACAAGTTATATCTGTGATTTAAGAGCTATTGCAGAATAAAGTTGTCTTCGAAACAAACTGTATTAGGATTGAAAGAAGTTACTTGATTAATCACAAATAATCAATCATTTAGATAACGTCAACTAATTTTGTAATCGATTAATCGTTATCTGGACTAAGCACAAGCTTCAAAACATGCCATGTGCTTTAAAAAGAAGTTTAGTCGCTCAGACAAAGCGAGAATTACATCAAAATGTTTTGTGTGTGAAAAATCTATTTTATTTGCTCGATCAAGATGTCCTCAAGCAGCATTACTTGCCAAAACATTACTTTTTTTACAAACCAAAAAATTATATTTTGCGCTCTAAACCAGTGGTTCTTAAATTTTTTCAGTCGCGACCCCAAAAATAACAACAGTTCACATTCGCGACCCCAAACACAAAAAATAGGCGACACGCAGAGTGATAAATTAGCCTTATATCTAATGTTTGACTTTATTTTGAGAATATATACCTAGAAAATGACTTCAATAGGCCAACCAATAGGAATCTACATTTACCACTGCATTTGAAGGTCAAGCCTTGTTTACCACTATTCTATCAATTTTTCCCATCATCTGGGGACCCCTGGAAATCATTTCGCGACCCCATTTGGGGTGTCGACCCCTAGTTTGAGAACCACTGCTCTAAACAACTAATCGCAGGAATAATTACTAGACTAATTGAATTAGCTGCAGCCCTATGAGGGTCTGTCAAATACCAGCATCCAATCATTGAGATGCCTTTCTGAATAAAGAGGCATCAAAATCTGTCGGTCTGGCTCTAAACGTTAATTACCAGGATGACCACGCACTGAATAAGAAATGTCAAATAAGATAAAATCGTCCTCAAACTAACCAATCCTGTAGATTTGACCTGCTATTTCTGCTGACACCACACTCAATTAGTCCATGGGCTTGTAACTGTAACTGATTTATGGTCAAATCTCTGCATAATGTATTCTTTCTGGTCCAATATGAATAAAATAGGTATTTCAGGGATTTGCAGTTGCATGCTGTATTACATTTAAAACAGTTTCTCTACTTTTTCTCTCCTTGTGTCTTTCTTACTGATACTTTTTCTTGCTGGATGACTTTTTAAACCTGATTTTCACCCGAGTCGGATTTGCAAGCCTTTAATAAACACCTCTTATTATTTTTAGCCGTAAACAGTGCAGAACTCATCCAGGGGAATAACGAGGCGCTAAATCTAATCGGGTGCCATATAGTTAATCTTTCATCTCCACGAGTCCACGCTGTCTGGCAATGCACTTGAGAAGGCTTATCATTCGACACCAGAGAGACTGTTTACATAGGCCAAACACTGAGACGGGGAGGGAGGCCTGAGATGCACCGGGAATTGAAAAAAAAAAAAAAAAAAAAGCAAGGCAGGGAGGATGCTGTCTATTTTTAGGTTCAGATAACATAACAGAGAGGAGGGGGCGCACAGATCCCCCCTCTCTACACGATCCCTTCTTTTCGCACATTCTTCCTCCTCGGCACGTGCGGAGAACACACCCAGGAGAGATGTGGCGGGAATAGCAACAAGAGCGAGGCGACTGGAGACAGGCAGGTTGACATTCTGGTGCCTTCTCCTGTCTCCGGACCAGAGAGAGGGCAGGGCCGGGTCGTCGGCGGGGGCACGGAGGGGCGCGCTGTCGGGGGCAGGACGAGGTTATGAATATGAGGGGTGAACTTTTCAAAGCGAAGCGTGCGGTTAATAGCGTGTCGTGAGGTTAATAGCATGCGTTTAGCTTAAATTTCAGGAAAGCCGTTTAGTCTTCATTAGCATATTGTAATAGGAGTTATGAAAGGGGGCTCGAGGTCACGCTAGGGCTGGGCCGTATCATATCGCTCATGATTTATCAGAATTTGCTTTTGGGGCAATATGGAACGTGGAATATCGTGTTGTAATTCTGCGTGCACAGTAATTAATTGATTTTTCTTGTGTTTGCGAGGGGTGGCAGACAGAGATTGCGGCTAATTGCGAACGCTTTTGCCAAGAAATGATAAACCCAGGGGCTAATAACACTGATAATGACAGAACAGACATAAGAAAATATAATAGTACATCAAATATCCATATACACGTTAGTACACATATTTTAGATGTAATTTTTCTCTTTTATATCAGATTTTAACCCTTTTCTAGTTGACACCTACAGGTCAAATTTGTCAGCTAGTCTCAAAACTATGTTACGGCTTTACCTGGAATGTTCTGCAATATGGCATTAAACTTAGATCTCGCATTTAGTTATTTATTTTTGCTCAAAATACTTTCTTTTTATGATCGTGGACCATGCTGTGGAACGTTTCAGGACAAACAATGATATCTCCATGGAGACAAGCAGACTTGAAAAGCCGCTTTCTTTAACCATATAATTATTGCATTTTGTTACATTGTTAGTAAATTAAATTAAAACATTTGGCTCACCATAAACCCTAAACTTTGGCTGTACATAATTACATTCTGAGTAAATAGTAATTGGCAGGAAAAGTTGGGCAATGTCGACAAGTAGGAGGTATCATTGTAGAGTGTGAAGATTTGGAAGTATGTTGAAATTATTTTGTGTTATTTAAGGAAAGAAACGATACCAACTCATCCTGTTTTAATTTCGCCCGAATTCCCCAACCAAATTATTGCAGTGTGTCATAGTGTGCCAAGTCTTGCTTATTGCTGGTTTTTGTGATATTACCCAATATAATTTTAATTGTTTTCTGTGCAAGTGAGCCATTTCCTGCCGGTCACAACAACAACGTCAGAAAGTAGAGATGTGCACCGAATATAGTTACATAAAACTGAAAATATTGAAACTTGACATAAATATCGACTTTTTCTTGCAGTGTGGAAGTTTAAATATGAACATTGGAGCGAAGGGTGGCAGCGTAGTTGGCATTTTTAACTCTCAGACAGAAAAAGAGATGGAGGAATTGATCTGGTCTCTGAGTGAAATATTAATTGCCCTTAAAGACAAGATAAATGTGTGTGAGATTAGCTGACAATAATTCAGGATATAGCAGCTAACCTAAGGCCCATAGTCACTGGGTAAACCTGTAATACTATTGGTAATACAATCACTACTACAATGATTACAAATACTTTCACTAATAACATTACTTGACAGCACCGTTTGATAGCAGTTTAATGCGAATAACCCTGACTCATCCTCAACATTTGGCCTCATCGGCTGCTCGTTCTATTTCTGCTGCCTACAAGCTAATGGAAGAAATCAAATCAGTTTGTGGAGAGGAATGCCCAGCAGCCCTCCCATCATATCCTAATGCATTGTTAAACCCGACCTTGCCTTTTATTTAAGGTCTGCAGCAGCATGGATAACATCTGTCCTTTATCAGGCTCAGACAGAAGTAACAAGAGGCCCCACTAATGTACAGCTCCGATAGGGATCAACTGAAGATGAGGGCCCGCGCCGGCAAAGGCACATGCACTGATTTACATTCGTGAAGGCTGAATCATTGTTCTTGCACATAAAATGGCGTCAACAACTTACACACACAAAACATATTTAGATTTAGGTTCTATTATGTCAAAAACTTTTAAGCAATTTCAATGGGGGGATACCTGGTTTCAAAAAGGCCCTCAGCCTTTGTAATTTTCTGATGCACATGCTTTCTGCCCAGACCAGATTGGAAAGGGCATTTAAGAAATGACAGCTACTGTTTTACTATTGAATTACCTTGTTCAATTTAAAGGAGACAGATTATTCTAAATCAGCTATTATGAGCTCTTGGCCATGTTATGTTGGTGTTCCCTCATCATTTGCTTACTCAAAGTGGTATTTCGATTGATGCACGTATGTTTGAGTAATCCTGTATTGTCCTACACTTGAGGAAAGACAAATAATTGCAACACACTGGGTTCAAAAATATTCAGTGGCCATTCTTTAAATAATTAAAATTTGCTTATGCTGATTACACTGCAATAACACTCCGAGGGGGTGAGGCCACTCAGATCTGCAATTTGTAAAGTAATGATCTACTCAATACTAAGTACTAGAAATGTTTTCTTAGCTGTAATGTAGTGTTCATAAGGATGTTTCAATGTATTGTATCTAAACATTTGTTTTCTTCCATATGGGATCATATTCTGTATTTTATTGGTTCTGGCTTTTTCCAATATGTGCTCAGAAGATCAAAGACGAGCCAGAGTAGGGTGCCATTAAACTGGCTAACGCCAGATTGATATGTGTAGCACTCTGAAGTGAGTTTCTCACTGAAACCAACCGGGAATGTTCAAACAAATACTTCATGCTGATTGGTTGAAGCGTTGCAACAGCAAAACAAGCCAAGAAAACACTTTTGTACTTTTATGGATCCAGCTGAGAAAAAAGCCCAGACATGTCTCTCAGCCACAAATGCACCAAGTTCTGTCCTCTGCATGTTTTAAAACAGAACGTATTTCTGTTCAAATAAGTCAAAGTATTTTTCATTTGGCATCACCATGTTTTATTTTAGTTTGTTTGGGCGGAAGCCAAAAGTAAAGCGGCAGCCAGTGCTGCCCTATGATTGGTCCAATCTCTGCACCACTCGTGGTTCAGGCCCAATCGCAGCAGGGAGCCTGTCAGAATGGATTCTCATGAGTTGGTGACCCCACAAATGCTGCGAGAATTCATCTTGCTGTGCAAGATTAGGATGCCATTGCATATGATCCAATTGCTATATACTGTATTTAATCTGGAATCTATAATAATTAACTTTACATATCAGAAGTCTTATATGCTGCATATTATAAGCGTTACACTCTGTTGAAACTAGTGAATGAAAGGTGCCCGGTCCTAGCACCACACTGGCAGTCCATTTAAATGTGTGAATGCTAACTTCCTGCAAAAGCACACACTGCAGGATCCTTCTCTCATACTATTCCATCACAGCACTGACTTAAGCCGCGTTGGACACATCGTCAAAGTGTTGGAGATGACAGCGCTTGACAGACTGCGGATGTGGTTGTCATGGCGATGCCGGCAGAATGGCCAAAAGCCACCAGAACTTTTGGCCAAATGGAGGCATGAGAAAGAACAAACAAAGATAACATTGTCAGTGCAGTCCCTGCAGACCAGAGATCAGAAAATCAAAGACAACAATAGCTTTGAAAGTCTATGGAAAACTCCATTATATGTGCTATTATAACTACAATGCATTTAATGGGGCCAATTTCCTTCTTCTATCATGCAACCCATATTTTACTGCTGACATATGCTTCGAAGTGCACCACAGAACAATGTTCAAACAGAGTGGGGCTTGACATGATTTAATTAGGCTGTACAAAAGCAGCATGTCATTACAATTACACTAATATGAAGCCTACAATGTTTTGACCTAGATTTAAATTGATACTCAAGTGTGATCAAGGCTATGAGAAGAAGAAGGAAAGTCTGTTATAAATTATAGGGTCAAGTTTGTGGGGATATTGTGGAATTTATTATTTTCAGGCCCCTTTACAATTTGTGTACGTATTCTTTGTTAGTGCAAGTTAATGCAAAAACCAAAACCTTTTATTTTTCTTTAAGCCAAATGCATCAAAGAATATTCTCCCTGAATGCTTTTGACATTATTTTCTCAACCAGGGAGGATCAGGAAAACATATTCAACCTTCAGCAAGTTAAAAACTGTCTCCTGAACCAGTCCATACATCTCTGTATCCTAATTTTAATACATTTTGGAGAAAGCTGCAGGTTGAGTCAAGATGGCGCCCTGGGTTTATATGGATTGTAGCGAGTCGCATGGCTGTGCTCGCTAAGTGGAACTAATGGTGCGAAGCTGTGAAGCTCGCAGGGCTCCAGGTAAACCGCTCTCTCAAATAATCCACAAATTCAGCCAATGTTTGTGTGCAAGCCATTTGATTATCAGTTGAGTTATTACTAAATAGGTGTGGCCCTGAACATATGAAAATGCCCTTTTGTAACAACTGAACGTAATCTGTCTCCAGTTAATCAGGAAAGCACGATTTCTTCTTGAAGAATTATAGCTTTCATTGTCAAGAGCCACTGCAAATCAAGCCACTATTCTTGGAGGTTTGTCACAGTGGAAAATGGAAAATGCCGCTTCTAAATTGTTTGTTTAGATGAAATTTTCCAATAAAGCAATGAGTCAGGATGAATCACAGCGCGCATACAGGGAGATGACTGCGCTACGGCAAGCTCTAAATACATTTCAAGTCTTCTTCTTTTTTGGATGAAAGCGAGCAGCGGTCATTCTGTGATGAGTTCAAAGCACGCTGGATGGTTTCACACTTGGAACAGCAGGGTGAGAGGGGAGCACACGTGACACAGACCAAGTTGGTGTGATATTGAGGCATCAAAGCGTGGTAGGAACAAAAGCAGGTGGGAGGTAAGGGAATGGGTGAATTAAAGGAGAGGGCAAAGAGGCAGACGGATAGTGCATGAAACTAGGTCTGGGAGGGAGTCTAGACACTGGGCCAGAAAGTCAAAAAGAGAGAGTGAGAGAAAGAGAACAGACTACCCACTTTCACTGCAAAAGTATCGGAGTGGCGATGTCTTTATAGTGACTTTGGGCTTCTTTTTTCGGAAAGTTGCTTGCAAATTTTGACAGGTGTGGGGTGTTTTTAGGGCTTGCTCCTGATCGGCACTTTTTCGTCATGGTAGAGCTCACTTTTAGTCTTTTCAGGTTTTTTACATTAATAGACCGTGTAATAACTGAAATACAGTCTGTTAACAGTCAATTAATACCTTAATTCATCTTATTTCAGCCACGACAGACTTTTAGCACATCACCTGCTAAAACGTTTATCAAATCATTTAGATAAAAAGTGGTATTTAATATAACAATTATTGTCCATACAAGTGCCACAGAGTATTGGACGATTATTTTGCTGTCTTTTTTGGTGAAGAAATTGCTTAAGACGCTGCAACATAGTAAATTAAATCAATTAAATCCATGAATCTGACATTTTTTGGAGGCACTAACTCAAGACATAATGGTGGAAAATCAAAGCCTTCAAAGACAAATAGCATGCATAAAATAGTATTTGTATTACTATCAACCTTTAAACATGCTCTTGAGTACATTTAGTTTGGCATCTCATGTTTTAGAACTAAAAATAATCGAACAAAATTAACAGCTCTATCTGCTGTTTCCCATGTCACTAGCTGAGTTTTGGTGCCATCTACTGTTTACAGACTGAATTACACGAGTTAAAAATTCAAACTAGAAAGTGCTCCGGGAGATGTTAGGCAGCTACGCAGGTGTAGTAATAGTGAGAAATGCTCAGAACGAGTCAGGTAAGGATCAGCGTAGAAGATTCCACGTCACACATCAAGAAATTCAAAAGTGTTTTTGATGCTTGGAGGGAAGAGGACTTTCTAACCAGCATTCCTTTAAAGGGGTCGTTCATAGGTGATACACAACGTTTAACTAATTGCTATTTATTTATTTTAGTGGAGATGGAAATGTTAGTTTGAGGCTTTTTCTCAAAGGCTTTGTCACTTGTTGCTCTCTTAAAATCTGGAAACCCTAAAAAAATCTATGAGGTCCTTCATGTATGTAACCCAGTTTAGCAAGCACTGATCTTCAAAAAGGTCTTGTTCCACAGAAAAATGGTGAAGTGTCTCTCTAGTTTAGATAATCCAAGTGATAAGTGTGTTTCATCTGAGCCCAATGGATTAGGCTATAAAACATTTACATTTTTACGTAATCTCTTATTTGCATATCTCAGTGCATACGGAATATTCTGTTATGTGTCACATTTAGAAGAGACATTTGTGTGGACTTGGAATAACATTAAAATAAATGAATATTACAGCATTGCAAGATGTTAGCTCCAACAAAAAGAATACAGCACTGAAAGTTCTAAAAACATACCTACATAAACATAAAATTTATGCAAAAAGTTAAAGTAAACTAAGCAAGCCTTTGCTCATGCGCAAAACACCTGGCCGTGCTAAAAAGAAAAAAGAGCAAAAGCCAGATGGAAGTCATCACAACTATGAGAGCTAAAACTCTGTTATAATATAGGGAGACAAATGAAACCTTTTTGCACAAAACAATTTGTGCACCAAAATGGCATTAGATTGTGATTTTTAATGCTTTAAAAGGACCCACAAATAAACTAACTTAAGCAGAGCCTGAGGGGTCACTCGCCATGTAGAAGTATCCTGGGTGAGGCGGTCTCTGCACTGCTGCAATGTGTCAGGTGTGTGCGTCTTTGCGCGTGTATTCACGTGATCCGTCATCCCACATCAAAGCCCAAAGCAAAAATGACTTCTCCCTGATTCACCAGCACTGGTTATCCTGCATCAGATGCTCCTCGTTCCCAACACTGTGCATAAATAGAACATTTTACGTAAAGCCTTATACTCTCACAGACATACAATACAACAGCGAATCAGGTGAAACACACCCACAAATGGCACATGCTATAGACAGAATTTAGCACCTGGATTGATTTTTCATGGCTGATGCCGATAGTTTTGGGTGATGTAGGATGATTTTAAATAATTTTCCTCAAATTATGTCATTTAAAGGACACATACTCTGCTACAGTTTTTTTTTTCTTTTTAGATTTAAACCATGTTCTAACAATGTTCTGTCATCAAAACATACCCGAAGTCGCATTCAGTTGCATCAACTCTATTTTGAGGAATGTTTATTCCTCAAAAATCCTCTCCTTCCGAGCATCAAACACATGTCGTGCGCACTCCCTCTATCCGGGACGTATTTTCAGACTTCATACGTCACTTATCCAAGAATCTTCCGCTGTTTTAAAGTCCTTAAATCATGGCTAAACTCGTACTGAGCATTTCTGCCTAAACACAGCTGCAGCAAATCCGCATCAGAACGTATTTTCAGCGCTCACTTCACTACATTGTATATTACACTGGTGCCATCTGCTGGCTGGATGCACTCAGTAATGTCATTTCATAATGACTGATAACACAGGTCATAGAATGAATAAGAAACTTGCATGTTTAAAGGCCAACAGCAATATGAAAAATGCAGAATATTTTTCCTTTAAATTAACCACAAACTCAATCACTCCCAAGTTTTAAGGCCTGATGACCGATAGACTAAAAAGGGCAAATATCACCCCGATCAATCGGTAGACCTATGTTTGTGATATTTCTATCTCTAATTATGTGACCTATTACATTAAATAGTTCGCTTAACCCTGTACCAATATTCTTGAACAGATACTTGATCCAGTATTTTGGATCAGAGTCCATCCCAATGTCAGTGCATTGTTCATTTAGATCACATGAGCCCTTCTTTTTTCCAGTAAATGCAAATGCAAGCAAAAGAGTGTCCTCCTGAACTAAACAGTTTTGTTCAAATGCAAGTTTTGTCACGGCTTTTACCATTGGGGGACAAATCTACTGTTTGTGAGTTAAATAAACCACTGTGAAAGTTTTTTTTAATAAAAAGTACATTATACTTTTTATATAGGAGACACCCAATCTTTGTTGTATTCTTCATGCTACGAGTTTTTAACTCTGTCTACTGCAAAAGTACTGTAATCCTGCACCAACTTTGCAAACAAATCCAAAATGCAATTTAGAGCGGACCACACTTTATATTTGTGAGAGGAAAGCGGCGATAGCTGGAGGCAGGATAAGCAAGAACGCAAAGTAGATTACAGTATATGTGAGGGGAAATGAAGCGTCACTAACAAAATGGGAGTTCATAGGAAGTACCACGGGACGCCATAGAAATGCAGATGGAGAGTGGGACTGTTGATAGAAAAAACTGTTTCAAGTAGTATTATTCAAATTTGACTTTTATATGGTGATCATTATACAGTTGTTTCCACAAAAGAGAGAAAACTAGAGTTAAAGTAAAATAAGTTAAAACTTTTTAGTGCTTAGAAATGTTAGTGTTATGGTTAGCGTGAGAAGAAACATCACGATTTTGCGATTGTTCACAATTATTTACAACATGCCAAGTCGTACACATTGTCTAAAAGATCACGTTTTATCAATTCACAGCTTTATCAATTCAAACTTTCTGTATGATAAAGTTAATTGTTGCTGATTCGAGGCTATACTGTGAGTATAATCACAATTAGCGTTTAACCAAATAATCTTGACATCCCTTTCCTAGAATTGCATTTTATTTCATTCACGCACATGTGGGAGATTTGTGTTGATCATTTCAGTGCTCGAAATACCATCCCTGCACAGTTTAACCATTTATACCCCTGGAGGTGCCATGCCAACTGAGTATTTGGGGTATATCCAAGATAAATATTATTATCCCATTTATGAAATAAGGTGTCCAGTGTAGTTTAAAGCCCACATAATGCATACTATAGTACCGTTAAGCCTATCATCACAGAAGAAAGGAGAAAAAACAATCTAGAATCTGGACTCTGCCGCCGTAATCTTTCTATTAACTAAAGAGGACAAGGAAGACCTGAGTCAGCCATAGCTTAATGCCCTTGCTTCTTAGACCCTTATATAACCTGCAGACTAAAGACACCAGCTGTGGGAGACATTCACCGAGAGCTTAATGCTGCACGAGACTCTCTATATGTCTTTATACAGTACATTTAAATATTTCATACAAATAGCCCAGTGGTCCAAAGCATCCTTAAATCAATTCTGGTTTCAATCTCTTCCTTATCTCAGCCCTGAAGTGCAGGAGAGAGCGTTTTAGCACAACATACTCTCTTTTTTTTTTAAAGACATGTTTCTACCTTGTGGCTAATACCAAATAATTTATATAAACTGCCTCAAGTTCAGTTAAGTCGATGTAAAATTCATTAAAAAGTCAGATGCAACTTTTTAAAAACAGTGTATAATGTTCCTCCTCTTCCTCACGTTTATAATAAGCTGTAATAAGAGTAATTTGAGCCATCATTAAAGGAGCTGTATCGAATTTTTGAAATGTGAAAAACAGAGCTAGTTCATTTTAAACTCTTACATCAGTCACGTGTTGCTCACTTTCCCAATGCAGTTCCAGAATTCTAACTATTCACTGTGATGAGTTAAGCACTTTTCACAAGTTTCTGAGCACAGAATGTGTTTTGCCATCAAGCTAGCATGCTAACAGCCCACTTCCTGCTTCTCTTAGAATAAAACGCTATAAAAATGGATGCAGGAAAAGTGTTATGACCTAATTTTCTACTTTTACAATATACAATATTTGTGCTGGGCAAAACAGATTTTTTTAAACAAAAATCGGGTATATGAATTCTGTTTTTCGCATTTAAAAGCGATAAGGTACAGCTCCTTTAAATTTGGGGGTAAATACTCTATACATTAACACCAGAAATTCTTTCAACAGCATTTTACAATAAGAATAAATAAACAAAACTCAAACTTACAGGCCAGTCTAATATCAAATCTCATGTCTTGTTTTCCATCTTCAGTAATGATTTTTAGGTTCAAAACTGTGACTGTTCGACTCAGCTCAGTCAATACAGAATATGTTACCCTTTAGGTCTTTTTCAATACCATAATGTTATCAATAAGAAACAGCGGGGCAGAGTTGGCAGAGGAGTCCCATGAAACAAAACTTATTGGAACAGATTTCAGCCAAGCCAACCTGAATTACCATTACAAAAGTTTTTCATTTGCGGCCCTTATCTTTCAAAGGCGCAGTGTGATTCATAATCATCGACAAAACAAAATGAACAAAAACAAAAAGTAAGAACTGCGGCAAAAATTGTGAGTAATTTGGATGTTAGAGCGTTTTTCCCCTTCTTAGGCAGCAACAAATAAATGTTAGTTTTAGTTAGTTAAATTTGTTTGAATTTGCAGTTTAAAACCCACACTGGAAAGCTCAGAGGGCCCAGTAAAACATTAAAAACAATCACATGAACAAACAATGGACGTAAGTTACAAAACAAGTTTTAAAAAATGATGAAGATAGATATGTGCAATTTAACATTTCCACCGATATACTGATGTAACATAGCCTTTATCCAAACAAATATGCTAATTACAGCTAAAAGTGACTATTCATTTGCTAATATGTTCTATGTTTCTGATCCTATTTCCATATGAATGAATATTTGACAGTACACCAACCCATCATGTTGACCTGAATCGTCCTTATTCTATAGCTAATTATCTTCCTTTTTTGGGGGGGTTTAACATAAAACAGCCCAGAACAGAGACAAGACACAAACATTTTACATTTTCCTCGACATGTAGCCTGGAGTAATTTGGTCCAACGACTATTACATTTGTTCATTTTCAAATCAAGTCTATTTTTTTTTCTCCATTTTTTGATTGTCACTTATTATTCTGGTTCAGTCCTTGATTGTTGGTGCAGTTTGTGTCATTCATTGTTTCGTAGTCACCTTCTTTCCTGCTGCTAAACGTACTGTATGTTCCAAAGGTATCCATTTATTGTGTCCATTACATGAGTTTGAAGTCAAGTGGAATGCCAATATCTGGAGAGCTTTGTTGATTTCACCAGCAGCCAGTATTTTCCCTGTGAATAGTGCACACTTTGACACGGTGTTATAAATGATGATTCTTTCTAAACATATTGCAATAGCTTTAACTCTTTCTCTACATGTTTTTGAACACTGAAACACATCACAGTCGCGTCATCATTATAGCCGCCGTTCTTCGATTCATCAAACGTATGTCCCACTTATGTTCCCCAGCCGCCGGTCGCGTGTTAGCATGACGAGACGGCGCACCTGCCCTGCGCTATCGACTCCGCGTGCGTGTCACAAGTGCCAGCCCTCCTAATTGGCGCTTAGTTATTGACGTCAGCAAACACACAACAAAATGGAAGAGATTGAAAAGGAGCACAAAGGCATAAATGCCAATTTCCATCCAAGAGTGTCCCCCGTCTCGCTCTTCCTTTCCCTGCTCCCGGTGCACAAAGAAACAACATGTATGTTTGCACACAGGGGGGACGGAGGGTAGAGAGTGGCAAAGCGGATACAAAAAGCCCCACTTCACACACCGAGATTTCTTTCTGATCTGGCAATTATGGAGCGTATCACCCCGGCTGCCTCGTTCTATTGGCCTCGCCGCGCTTCTGATTGTGGATAGGGCAAGTCGAGCGCTACAAGAACCCTTCAACCCTCTTAACTAGGAGCGATACAAAATCTATTCAATCCCCAGACCTTTATGATGCAAAGACAATAAAACAAAGGCCGCATGGGAGAATGTATAGATAAAGGGTGGTTTGTGGGGAGACGGTTAACCACATGTACCAAGGCAGTGTATTTATAACAACTGCAACAGCAAGCTATAAATCATTTTAAAAGGGTATTAACTGTCTCACTATCCGCAAAATCTTTCCAGGATCAAGACATGGTGCCAGTCTTAAATTGAAAAGTAATTATTTCTTTGTTGGCTCGTTATGACTTCTGGAAGAAACTGGTGCACAATATAAAAACAAAGCATGAGGAATAAAACAGACAAGATTTTACTTTGAACAGCACATTATGACACTATTATGTTTTTATATGTCTTTGCTTATTATAAAAGATTGCAGAGGCTGCCCTGGGACTGTCTATTTACCCAGATAAAATGAACAGAGATTTGAATATTTTGTATAGTCTAACAAATATAATGTTGAGATAATGGTACAACGTGTAGCCACAGCAGCCCAAATACATGGAAATACACAAAGCCAAAAGCTGCGATCACACCATTGTTCGAGTTAGTGAAATATCTTTTCCAGTTCAGCTAATGTATCACCTTTCTTCAAATCAGCAGCTAAACGACATTCGGAAACACTTTGTGATTTGCGAATTATGTTTTAAAATCAGGATTCAGTTCATGTTTTAAAGCCATCCATGAGCAGTAATAAGACTGAATTGGACTTGGAGATTAGCAAAGCGCATTTTCGGCATTGGATCATCTCTTTGGACTTCAGAACTCCTGTCATGGACACAATAAATGGATACCTTTGGATATATCACGGAAAAACGGATGACACCTATCAAACCAGAGATGAAAGACTGCAAGGACATAGTAATAAACATTATAAAAAGAGAAAAATAACATTCAGACCCAGTTTGAAAGTTGATAAATTTGACAAACTTTGGACGAAGTGAGACATTTATGTTGGACAATGTGTGCTGTAACTTAATTGGACGTCTTAGAATAGAATAAAACAGAGAATGGCTTTGTCTACTGAAGTGCAAATTAACCTTTGGCTCACCAACACATAAAAACAGCACAGGAAAACAAATAGAAACAATAGTAGCTGTATAAAAATGTACATTTCTATGGCTTACGTGTTCCAACTCCAGTCTTTTGCTGCCTTTTGCTCTCTCTCTCTGGTCGTGTTCAGTATTCTGTGTTTGTCTGTTTTTGTTTTATACATTAAAAAACTGAAAAAAGGAAAATAATGAAAGAAAACTGACATAGGCACTGCTAAGCTTATACAAAAATCCCACACAATTCACACCGGTTTGTAAAGGTTTAAACGTCAGGGTTTCCGTATGGACAGACAGGATATTTTGTCATTTCTAGCGGACATTCTGTTACCCCAAAAATATATATTTGGCCAACTTTTTATTTCAAAAAGGTAATTTAAAATCACTATTTCTCAACTTATCCTATTAGATAAACAAACCAACCACAAACACGGCTTTCTTGACAGGCAATAATCAGTACAGTTTACAGACGCACAGTAGCTTTTTCTCAGTTTTGCACCAGATTTGTGTTCTCTCTCTGCCCCAGTACATAAATAATAGCTGCAACATCTCACAATACTGTCTTACTGCATCAACGTATCCCTTGCAAAATGATCCTTTGCACACAACCACTTAATCAACTGATGAATCAATACAATTCTCTAACACCATTGCCGTGTTCGTTCTTCCCATTTTCTCATTATATGTCAGCCAGGAGAAAGCACGCAAACCTCGCAACGTTTTCATTTCTCCTTCGCAGGTGAAAGTCAGTGAAGGTGACAGCAGCAGGAGAAAGACAGTCATAAAAATGCTAATATTGCTTTTTGACTTGTCACCCGCGCCGTGTGAGATGATAGATACAGTATAGGGTTTGACTGACAGGAAATGAAGCGCGCCGGACCTGTGCTATTGTGAAACAGATAACTGCATTCACCCGCGCACCAGATCGTTTTCCTCAGGGATGTGGCGTATTGACAGAGTGTAACAAGTATTGATTCTGGAAAATATTGCAATATTTGACTGGGTAATGATGTACTTAGGTCATTGTGTAATAGATTGTTACTATTCAAATATTTCTCAGTGGAGCTCAGTTAAGGTCTATAAGCTTAATTACGAAATAACAATAGTTTATTCTTAATGCGAGATACTACACATTATTTTTTATTATTTTGTTTTCTGTCTCTCAACATAGAAATTTCCTCTTGGAAACAACAAAACTGTCCAATCTGCACCTAAAGATCTTTTATTATTTCATCGAATCCACTTCCTCTATAGATTTATATTGGACATTGTAACTTCAGTGGCCATTTTCGCAAAATTCATTTTTCTCTCAAAGACATTAGCCTTTAAAGTAGCCTCTCTGTACTAAACATTACACACTACTTAGTGGAAAACGTGTCATAACAACAGAAATTTATGATTTTTTCTCCCATTCACCCGAAGTGCCTCGCATTAAACATCTATGGCATTAGACATTTACTCTTGAATTGTGTGCTTGTATGAGTGTAGCAGATCACAGATGCTCATTGTTATTTAACACAGTATAATTTGTAACCTGCACACAGCCCTGACATTAACTGTGACTATGCAATCACTATGCTAAAGCACAGCATTGAATTTAGTTTAGGCTTTGCAAATACAGAAAGAATAGTGTGTTTGGGATTAATCTCTTTGCACAAGGACAGAGAGCAAACTGGCAGCAGCAAGCACAATTACTGGATCACAGTCAGCACCTGAGCGCCTAGACAATACAGGACCAGTAATAAAGAAAAGCTGGTAAAATGTCAAATGGAATTGTATTTTAATTGGCCGTGTTGAGACTCTGGCCATAATTGAGCGTTTACATCCTAACGTCCAACAATGATCTAATTCGTTCACCGCTGCCACACTCTGTCCCATTCACTCTATTCAAATCTATTCCATGGTTCAAATGTGGCAAGACGCAGGTTTGCGAATGTTACTAAACGAGGACCCTTAGTATAATACCTGCAGCTGTATTTGGTTCATTCCAATTCAAAGAAACCGTCCAAATCCAAGACACAAAACACAAGTCTAATTCAATGGGATTTGATCCACACAAAAGAGCTGAAGCGAATTTAAAATATGTATTGAGGACAGTATGTACGTATGTATATTCTCTAGCTTCCGCCGCCAACCAAACATAAATAGACCCACATGCTAAAATCTCAGTAATAATATGATTGCAGTACTCCAGAATATTTATATGAAGTTACATGTAACCAGAAGTGTTTAAATTAGATATTTTATGTTTTTTTCAAGTTCTTAGTATAGACTATAACATAAGTGGATCATCATTTTACATTTTTTTCCCATTGTATATCACATTATTCTATCTAAAATGGCTTAGTAATAGAAATAGATATAGAAATAGTCAATTGACTTCCTGTTCAAAACTGGAATAGAAACTGATAAGCCCCGCCTCTTCATGTGACATTTCATCGTAACAAGCAGCAGATTGTCTTTACATGTTTTAATTATTGAAAAGTGAGTATGTGACATTTAAAAATAAACCTACATGTAACACTCTGAGCCTTAATTTTTCAATTAATTACACCGGGGACATGGATGTGGGTGGGGGTAGGGGGGAATTTTCTATGCACTGGAGCCTCAGTTACAAGACAATACAGGATTGCTCAAACATGCATGAATCATTTCGAGTACAACTTTCAGTAAACTAATGATAATGAAACACCGTTGTAACAAGGTTAAATGCTCATTGAAGTTGATTTTGTATAATATGTCTCCTTTAAAGAGGACAACACTGTACACTACTCCCACTCCCAGTGAGGCCTAATATAGTACATGTCAAAAATAAACCTACTGCTTACATGGGCTCACTTTTGATCAGATCAGTAAAGTTTTGGGTAACACTTATTAATAAATGCATCTTATTCTGCCTTAACAAAGCCTGAACAGATGCTTAATCCATAATGAACAAAGAGACTAAGGATTAATATTTACTTAATTAAGGTTAGGGTTAGCCTTAGGGCTTGGAATTAGGGTTAGAGTATTAATCAAGTCAAGCCTGAATCATTCTTAATAAACTATTTCTTCATTATGAATTAAGTCTTTGTTCATGCTTTACAAAGGCACGAATGAGTGTAGCTATTATACAGTGTTACCAAGTATTGTAAAATGTTGATACTTTGATACTGGAAAGTATTCTTCCCATGCTAAAAATATCGATTGTTAAGGAATTCACACAAACGACATAACATTTCAATACATTTTTGAATGTGGACAATTTATATTTCAATTTCTGTGCATGGATATTTAGCTGTTAGATGGATTGAAGCAAGGGTGGAGTGAAAATACTACTCTTGAAGTTGAATTCTTTCTAGTAGAGAATTTCAGCATTTTTACACAACACTCATTGCTATGCGATTGATAACGCAACACTTGCCCTTGAATTACTTGGTATCGGATCAGTAATAAAATTTACATCATTAATATCACCCATCACTTATTTTGATACTTATTTATTTAATCTCGTATTTTCTCAGACAGTCTCCTACTAGCACTTACTGTTTGTAGGTAGTACTGACTCTTGTAAATACTACACAATACTACGCTCATTCGTCTGTTCATATTGAAAGAAAAAAGGAACATCAAAGCAAGCATTACACCCATTTAACAGCGAGCATAAAACATCCTCAGTGTTTTTTTACTACCGCTTCCATGCTTTCTAATTAATACTGTAATCTTTTATCACTTACAAGGGTGACTCACACATGCGCACCTAAAGACACACAGTCCGGAGAGAGACTGATGATAGAAGATGTTCCCTCCTCACGCTGAGTGCCTGTGAACTTCACCAGAGCTGTTTTAGGCTCGCCATAAAAAATTCAGCACCCTCTCTTAGCAACATTCGCCCTACATACAAGCGCTCGTACATACGCTGGCACATGCCTCAAAACGAGAAAACATACACGTAATTACAATGCCGCCACGCAAGGTTGACACAGTTAATGACAGAGATTTAAGATATGATCACGACAAGAGCGGAAAATGTAGGCTTAATCATTCGACAAGCTTCTATCATGCAGCGGTTTAAGCATAGACTTTTTTTTCGATTCCGTTTCTGGCAATTTGTGGTTTGTCAGTTGTATGGTCTTGTAGCTGACACAGAATATACTACAGCAACTATCAAATCTGTTTCGTCTCTTAGTATTAATACATTTGTGTATTGAGTTCACCATGATCCAGGATCATCACTGAAGCAAGCCAGTACAAACGATTCAAGCTTTAGAGCAGCACAAGAGGCAACTTACTTGATAACTAATTGATAGCATTTTTCTTTTACACACAAACTTGTCCAATCAACCCAAAGACTCAACATTTACTTATTTCAGTCACGCTGCGAAAAAAACAAGCTCAGTGGACATTGTACAATTTAGAACGAACAAAATCTCTGAATTTAGTGCTTTTTTATGCTGAAGAAGTCCACAATATTTCTTGGTCCTCTGTGTTTACTACGAACAGGACTGAGGATAGGACAAGATGAGATTGTTAAAACTTTGTAGGTTCAAAATGTTTTGTGGTTAAGACTAGGTTTTATTGTTTTAAATGTGGAAAGTTCTGTTGTCTTGTTAAATGTGTTTTACTCACTGCAAACCAATTTCCTTATGAGGACAATAAATTATCTACTACTACTACTGCTGTTTTTCTTTCTTTTTCACTCATAATCAGCCATGTGTGTTTCGATATGGATGGACCATTCTCTAATTAGCTAATCCACTTGTCAATCACGACCATCTGAACTCTGGGAATATAAGACTTGGGCCCAGGCTAAATATCTAAGAATATCATAGACAAAGCATCTGGCCAGGCGAGGACAAAAGTGTAGGATGGATTTCAATCTTAACATAATGTACCGTATTTGAGTTGACGTCACTGACCAGTGTTTATACAAAAACATTATTTTAATTGACTGATAGCATGGATAATCTCAAATTGATATGTGCTACAGCAATATTTTACACCAAATGCTTTTACACCTTCCTGACAAACGTCTCCCATTTATCCAAGTTGTGAACTGGCACCATGGTTACACTGACAAATTAAAGAAGACATGCGCTTGTCTGCTTTTTAATCTTTTGAACATTTTTGTGTATTTTAAGTCAATTTTTTTAAGTCAAAATTAATCTACAATGACTAAAATAACTGAAGCAAGTCTATTTATCTAAGTTTAAATTCCAAACTGTGGCACTGATTTACGCCAGCCCCACGTACTGTCTCTGGAAACGTCAAAATAGCTCCATGACGCTGCTGAATCCGACTTGTCTCATCGTTTAAGAAAAGAAAATCTAAAGACAAAGTAAGTACAGAGGAGTGAGGGTATATGGGGGGATGAGAACAGGAATTTTCTGAGCAATAACATCTTAAATGCAGGAGAATAAAGAAGAAGAACAAGAATCCCTCGAAATATAACTCTGAGCGGGTAAATGAGAAAGAAAAGCAAGCTCATAAAGGTTTACGTTGTATAATATGTCCACTGTAACTTGAGTTGAGGCACTGTTACTCAACTGACCTGACTTTTATGTTAAAGTTTAGCGTAAATGTCAGGTCGAGGTGGGTAACAGTCACTCCATTTTGAGTTGTCTTATAGTGCCAGGTATCGACTCAACAAAGTGCCTGATGAATGTGGCCGCTTGTGTACGTTCATTAGGTGCTCGAGTGTGTGTCCGTGCGCGCCCTTGAGAAAACAGAGCGCACACTTCTCCACAGCCAATCAGGTCAACACCTCAGCCCACCCATCCATTTTCATTAGGCCTTAATGACACAAGTATATGTGTTTGGTGGGGGACGGTGGGGGAGTTAAGAAAGATGTAGATGGGGAGAGAAGTACGTGGTTGTGCTCCGGGTGGAAAGCTATCACGTCAGTATGTACGGCTCTCAAGCATAAAACGCTTGTTACATAATTCTTACACTATATTCACTGCTATTGCACCATTGCATCGGATGTGCCCCGTGGCTTAATTACGTTTTATACAAAGTAATGGGTGAATGAAGGCAGGGAAAAGACTATTTTCTACTCGCAGGGTAAGTACTTGTGTCCTAATTTGGGCAGCACAATATATCAAAGAAGCTTGACAGTGACAGCATAGTACATGTGCCCTCGACTAACACTGATAAAAAGAAGCCATGAAGGTGGATTCACTGATACTGAAAAGTAGATTCTACACTTGACACAGATGATGAATGTTTATTTATCCATTTATATATTGGTTGGCCGATATGTCAAGACGATACTTGCACTTTTTAGGGTATTGGTTATCGGCCTTAATTCTCCAGCACAGCACAGTATTTCATTTTGGCCAACCTGCTGCCAAGAGAACACTAAAGCATGATTTAGACACTTTATTAAGAAGAGGGAACTGCGCAAAACGTGACTACACTGATCTCTCACAGGCTTGAGGAAAATAAGGCTGTGTATGAGTAAATCTAAATTACCTAATTTGGATTGAAGTCAATTTACGTTTCTCATTGTCTTTGTAGGAACATCACAACAAGGACTCCAGGACTTGCTAAACAAGGTAGACACTGCACAGGGAATTCCAGCTCAAAATCATCACAAAGAAAACAAAACTCATGGCAGCTTCCAGGGATCCAGAACAGCTTACCATCAAAGGCCGAGCTGTGGTGCTAGAGCAAGTGGAAAAAGTAGGCGCTATTATTGAACAGACTGCAGTCGGATCTCAGGAGATCAGAGCCCAACTGGGGGCAGCTAGAACAGCCCTGAGGTCTGTCAACACTCTGTGGTGTGATCAAGCCTTTCATAAGAGCACTAAATTTAAGCTTCTGAAGACACTGGTGAGGCCCGTGGCACTATATGGCTGTGAAACTTGGACCCCACGTGCTGCTGACTTCAACAGACTGCCAGAGAGGCAACTAATAGCAACTGTAAGGAAAAGCAAACTACAGTGCTTTGGCCATATCATCATAGCCCAAAACCTCTGAACCTGTATTCTGGAAGGAATATTGATGGAAAGAAGATGAGAGCGAGATAAAGGAGACAATATAGCATCCAAGACTGGACCAAAATATCTCTTGGGAAGTGCACAACCTTGGCAAGGCAACCGTATCTGTGGAGGAAGCTGGTCGAGACGCCATGATTCCCGAGGCAATTTGCGAAAAATGATCAAAATCAGTCCAACATATTGGCCCAAAAACATTGGCAGAGCTTATTGGCCATCATTTTTTACAGATTCTAAACAATCGTTATTGACATCGACCATGAAAAACAAAACAATTGGTCGATTTCTACCAGAAAAACACGCAAACTCCACAAAGAAATGCCCGTAGTGCCGTAGTATACATATCACTGCTCACCAGGAGCCAGATACTTGAAAAATTGAAAAGAAAAACAAAACAAAACAATAAAACCCCCAGTCCTTCTATCACACAACATAGCTGATATTGCATTTCTCCAATTGTGCAGTCAAAATCCCAGTCAATATTAGCTTCTCCATTTCTGCCAAATCTAGGCACCTGTTCGTTCTGGACACATTTCACCCAGCGTTGCAGTAGCGGTTGATATCTCTCTACAACATTTCTGTTCTCGCTGACTTCACTGCGTTCCTTTCACTGGGCACCGCTCCGTATCTGGGTCAGTCAGTGCAGTCAGACAAGCTGTGGCCATGTGTGGTCAAGTGTTGAGAAGTGAAGACTTTAATGATTTATAATAATGACGGCAATAGCAGAAGAGAAGCCAAATGGAGACGCTAAACAGTCAGTCTGTGAAAGTTTATTTTTATGCCAAAGCTTTCACGCAAGGGGGAAATGTTTAATTTAACTATTGCAGAATCAGTCAATACCGCAGCTTTTCTTCTTATAGGATCCAATTAATTTCTGTCCATCTCATTTTGATGTAGTTACATATTAATATTACATTACATATGGCGTTCAATTTCCTTCCCCCGTGTCCATATATAGAAAGGACTATACCCAACACATCCATCTATCTTCATTAGCTCATAATATTCAGCCCATTTTCAAATCCCAATCTTTTTTAAGAAGAAGAATCGGATCATAATTATGACTTTGAACTCAGTTTTTACCCTAGGCATAAAGAAGACTCCAGCGCTAAGCCTGTCCCACACTGGCAGTAATATTACCTAGCATGCTGGGAGTGCTATAAAAAACTGTCAATCTTGGATTTTGTGGGAAGAGTGTCTAATTCCTGGTGTGCAAAAGCCACTGGCAAAAAGAAAGGAATGTTGTAAGAGAATTTGCGGTGGAGTCGTCTAAAGAAAATGACTGGGACTATGAAATTGCTGTACAGTACTTTCAGCCAGATATTAATAGATATCTTTACAACCCAAGGCAACATGGTGAATAGGTTAAATGCAGAGGTCAGTGTTCCAAGGCATAAATGTTGCCTCCCTTGGTGAAAAACTTAAAGCACATTGACTACTGCTGGTATACTATGTGACTAGAAGGGAATTTGACAGACGAATCAGAGTGAGTCTCATTCTGGATGACCGAAGAGTGAAATGACAGGGTCTTAAAGGGGACATATTATGTAAACTTTTAAACTTTTATGAGCTTTTAAGCATTTTACAACAGTGTTCCCTCATCATTAACTTACTCAAACTTGTATTTTGATTCCTGCATGTTTGAATAATCCTGAGCCCCATTCACACATAGTAAATTGCCACGTGCAGATCGCCAGAACACTCAGCCCTGTTCACACTGCACTTCAGTCCCAGGACATTGCCAGGTCTGCTCGGTTCACACTTAACCTGGCGTTTGTCTCGGCGCTCTTTTACCGTAGCAATGTGTTGGATCATTTAAAGTGAATGAAAACCAAGCTCGAAACGAAAGAAATGTGCCGCGGAACTGGCAATTTTCTGGCTTTATCCACGCATAAACCTTCCCTACATTAGTTCTAGTAAATTACCAGTGAAATTGCCAGATCACAAATGCAGAGAGATCTGGCTTCATTCACACATGTTCTGACAAAACGCTGGTATATTCCCGGATAAAGGTCTGTATTTTCCTCTATTCAAGGCTAGTTTTCATCTACCAAAAACTATCCCCGCACACAATTCTGTACTTAGTTGTGATCATACATGCAGGGTTTCAAATTGTCACTAGTTTGTTGATGTTGTGGTGTTCTTTCTTGTGTTGTGTTCTTGTTTAGGCTTCTTATCGGCAGTGCATTATTTTAATGTTTTGAATGTTGCTTGTATATGTCGCTATACTTCATTTTAAAGATTATTCACAATATACATTTTTCAACAATGAAATCACATAAATGCCACTCTGAAGGGGTGTGGCATATAAGTTCTGCAGTTTTGATCAGGAAATCAATGGACCTGTTTAGATTTTGGTAAATGTAAAATTATGATCTATGTATATTTTATTCCAAACACAAAAAACACTATATGTCTTCTTTGAGTGTACATTTTATATTTTGTTATAGCCTTTTTTGTTTTCTTTTACAAATAATATTTATGGTTACTGTTTTAGTTCTACTCTCAAAAGGAGAAGGAATCTTGCAAACAAAAAAGCGAAGACTGCATTATGAATCTAATTATGTGTCAAATCTTGCAGCGATCGTTCTTTGGAACACTGTAAGAGTACATTACCCATATGGCAATGCAACATTTCCATAGGGCTGTGCTGTCCTGGCATTCCCGATGATCATTAAATTTGCAGGACACCATAAGTACAATCCAGCTGCATTTAATTATAGAAGAATTGAGGAGAGGGGACGCAGATTAGACTTTGGAACATCTGCGTGTTGGAAAATATGCAGAACACTATTTCATTCTCTGTACGAAGGGAAAGTAAATGATTAGAATGTTTAAAACTAGAATTAAAATGTGATAAAACTACTAGAGGACAGTTAGTGCTCACGGAACAATATTGAGGTTTTCGGTTCACCATTTGAAAGTGGATTGTGGTTCTAAAAACGTCTTTGGATAAGATCTGAAGTAGGTGACTCAAGCCCGTTTTTGTAATAAGGCTTTCCCTGCGCACTTTTAGGTAACAGCTAATCCCACACAGGCATAAAACTGGCTATGCTTTTTGAATGACTTTTTTCACAGACTTGAATAGATACAAAAAAAAATCACCAGTGAAAGAATAAATATATTTCATACAATGTTCAGTCCAAAGGCTATTCAATCTTTTCTACCCTCAAACTTGGAGACTTGGCAGTGCCCATAATTTCATACAACTTGTGACCCCTAAGATTTTTTTAACAATCAAGATTCTGGCTATTGAGGTGAGCACTTGTGGCTGCCAGTAATGCTCGAAAATGGGCCGATGAAAGCTGTTTGTTGACTCTGTGTGTGTGTGTGCGTGTGTGTGTACAAGTACGTGTTGACATGTGTCCGGTATATTGTACACAATCCTCTGTGTGCCATGCTTATCTTCTATATACGACGGCATGTAGTGAGAATAACTCCAAATTACGACTTCTAATTAATCGCAGTTGAATCAAAATCACAATTTTAACACAAGGCTGCACGATCTTGATAAAAAATAATATCTTGATACATTTCCCAATAATAGTATCCCAATATTCAGACTGATATTATGTCAAGCTAACAGAAATGTGTTAATAAAAACATGCATCAGTTGAGGTTTAATGATCAAACAAATGTGAAATTTGATAATTGATTAGAAAAGGGAATAAATAGAGATCCCAAAGACTTTTGAAAGTTTACAGAATAACTTTTTATTTATAACCAATTCTTTTTGAAGCATTTTTACTATAAATGATAAACTTGATATTTAAATTTTGCACATCTTCAAAACAACATTCAGAATATTATCTAAATTTCAATATCTTGCCACCTCTGTTTGAACTGTCGCAAAGGCTGCAATTTTTGAAGAACCATAATTTCCTGCACAAACAACAAAATAGCCTTATTCTTATTTTGTATTAAAACTGCTAACTCTGTAGTTTAGATCTGTACAATGATTAGAAATCTTTTTCAGTTCAAACACCAAATCCCTCTTTTAGTTTCGATTTTCCTGAATGAGCTGAATGTTGACCCGAATCCTATATTCAATATACCAATTGCAAATATAACCACAATGGTAACTTGTCCAAAAAAAAAGTTGCAATTAGATATTTTTCACAAACTGTGCAGCCCTACTTCAAATATATGTATGAGTCAAAGCCTTTCAGCCACAGAATGAGCACAGTGTCTTGCCATTAGTTGTAGTGATCCCATAGCTGAGCTCATCATTAGGTAAATTGATACAAGAGACACACATTCATTCACACTCACTCACACACTCAAGGACTAAAAATAGCCAGCACATTACCTTTCTGTACACTATCATGTTGGGGGACTCGTCCGCTACACCGTTGGTCCCCTGCCCCCCAGTGTTGGTCTGTGCCATGATCCGGTCAGTAAGTCGGCCACTGCAAATGTCAGGTGCTCCTGTGGTGGACACAGTGGAGACAGGTCAGTCACTGGAACTACAGTACAGAACCACTGAACCTTAGCTTGGACACATGAGAGGCCAATTTACATAACTGCTAGGGCTATTGGCTCATTTGACTTTTATCACTAGCTTTTCACGTTTTCTCATGCAAAAACATTTGGAGGGCTCTGCTGGCCAACATGTGACAAGGTCCCCACAAGGACATTTTTTTGGAAAAGGAATGTTTTGGAACACAGAGCAAACAATTGTACCAAAACGATCACAATTGCTGAAGAATTTGCATGTTTTATATATTTTTTACCATTCGCTATACATTTACCATTTAATTCATTCGCAATTTTGTCCACGTTTATTTGGGTTTCGAACATTAAAAGCTACGTTTGCGGTCTCGGATGTGTTCTTGCGCGCTGTGCATGCTCCCAGCACGATGCCACGATGAGGTGAAGTGAAGCCCCGGACACACTGACAACGGGAGACGCAGTAAAACAACACACCGTCCCCGGAGGAGGTGTCTATACTCTCTACACCTCACAATGCAGCTTAGATACATAAAAAGCACCGGGGACAGGCAGCCGTACGTGGCTTAACCGACAGCCTGGTACGGCGAACATGCACGAGCTTTGTAGCGCTGTCTTTACGACACCCACACGACATCCTTGAGGGGCAGTCTGCAACACTAAATAGCCTATAGCAACCAAACATCGAAGTCATGGATGAACCTGTTCGCAGCGTGAGGCCGGAGTGTTTTCCGAGCACATGCGGCCGTGTGTTTCAGCACCTCGGACAGTTACCGGACCAAACCACGCGGATCCACGCGCCGTTGACGGCTCGGCGACCGTGTACGCTGGGCAGGGGAAGAAAGAAAGCAGAGGGGGCTCACCTGATCCACGCAGCCCGCTTGAGGACTCCTGGTTCCTGCAGCCGAGGAGGTGCGAGTTTGTTCCTCTGTGGCGTTTCAAACCGTGTCAACTGGCAGACATAGGAACGTAAGGACAGTGCATTGGCGGCGGAAGGACACGGCTGACATTCGCTGGACACTTGCTTGGGTCCTCTCTGTGTGTCTATCCCTCGCCGTGTTTCGGTTTCTGTGATTCTCTCTCTCTCTCTCTCTCTTCCTACGATGCTCCCAAGCAAGCAGCACGGGCGCGCCGCCGCAAAACCCTGGCTCTTGTGAACGCGCATCGATCCATGAGCAATAGCGTGTGAGGAATAAATTACAACCCTGTTTTGGAGACGTTCAGACTAAATATCACTGCTGTTCGCGCCACTGCGTAATATGGTGGATGAAAGCGATGTCAGAACAGAAAGGGAACACTGTCTTATTAGCCTGTCTGATATCTTTCAAATGCATGAACTGTGATTTGTAAATAATCTACCGCGCTTTTGTCTCAGATACATTTTAAAATGCCACGATATTCAAGCTAATTATCAGAGCGACAATAAATATGTGTTTTACTGAAATGTCATTGTGTCAGACTTTGTTGACACTAATGAGCCATATTATTTTTTATTTTGTCAGGAATGTTTAAGTGAAAGTGCGTGTCGCTGGGTTAACACGACATGCCACTTTATGTTGTGCTGTACGTGTTATGTTTGCACCAGTATGGAAACAATAAAGATATAAATACACGTTTTAAGCTCTTAATTTGACGGGGTCCGTGGCTGTGAGGTATGTGCAGCAGCTGAGGCGTGAAAGATCACAGATGTGGCCTTTCTCCATATGTAGTGTCTGTGCGCATCTGTCCGCTCGCGCCTGGCGGTTAGGACGCAGGGCAGAGAGGCCATGAACTGGACTGCGGACACCCACTTTTCACTATGAAACTAATGTCAGGCTAAAGGCACTGCTGTTCTGCAACACCTCAATCAATAATGAGACTGGTTTTCAGCTCAAATATCAGGTTTATTGACAATCATGACTATGTCTCCGTGCTCAGCAAAAATCGGATCATTATCTGATTTCTGGATCAGATTATTCAACTTTCATGTAAACAGTTACATCTAATGAGAGTAATCTGATTTCATTTCGATTGATTATGCAAAAAAACAAAAAAAACAAAAACAAAACAAAAAAACTAACGAGGCAACGACAAGAAAACATTTCAAGATTATAATAATAGCATAATGCCTTACACTTCTAATGCACGTTACAGGCTTGTTGAAGCTTTCAAAGCGCTACTCTGTCCGATATTCTTTCACTCCATTCTCTGTATGCAGTAGCCACATCTTCCCAGGGGCAGACTGATGGAAAAGAGGCTCCCAATTTGCGCAAATGGCCCCTCCAGCCACCACTAATCATTAACGCACACACCACGTTCATACTTGAAACATTGTTATATTACTTATTTCAAAACCCATTGTCTTGTCTTCCAAATACAACAGTTAATCTACAATACACAAATTAACCGACACGTGTCACTAGGTGTTTCTGATCAGATTTATCCCGAGCAGGTAAGCACACCCCAAAAATAAGATCTAATTATTGGGTTATATCCCACTTATTCTTACTTTTTGTTGCAGGAGTGCTGAGGGTAAAGACATGCAGACTGTGTTTGTAAAGTCTCAAAGTTTTGTCCTGGAAACACAGAAAGCTGCTATTGACAGGACAATCCTCCTGTGTATTTTAACTGATTCTTAATTACTGGAGATGAACCCACCCACATTTCTCACTGTCACTTTTCACATACCAGTTGATAACATTTGATCTGATCCTCGCCCTGTGACACCAATCCAAATGATCCAGTGGACCCAGAAAGATTCCACACAACAAACAGGACAAAGGAAGGTTACAATTGAATCTGGATATTTACACTGGTGAATGTTCTGTGTGTCTTGCTATGTTCTGGCTGTCATCTGTAACAAGAATAAGAATGATGGTTTGGAGCCTATAGGATCTATGCACGTTGCTGCAGGGAAAGCTATACCATGATTACTTGTTATATTAGTGGAAAGTGGAAACTATGCCTTGTTTATACTCATCCATACATCTTTTATAATATTTTGAATATAAAAGGTGAGAGTTTTGTTCTTTTCATCACTTGTACTTTTATTTGTTACAATAGGACATACCCTGTGTGAGTGACAGATAGTCCATACAGTGGAGTAGTATTTTCTGTTGACACCACTACATAATCTATTCATGCAACCAGATGAAAATGAGTTAGTGTACTCCCCACTTTACCACTAAAGTGTGACATGCAAACAAAGACAGACAGCGGCGATAGCATCAGCCTAAACATGCTGAAGTCACAATGATCTTTATCAAACTAACTTTTCAGGTATAAAAAAAAATAGACCAAAATAAAGAAACTAATATTTAGTAATTTTAGTTTGGTCTGTGGTCAATGATCAATACACGTCTACTATTTTATCCAAGTTGAGGCTATGGCAAAGGAGTAGGGAATGTGCAATGAAAATCCTATTTTCATGTATTGATGGCACCTTTGTTTTGGATTGCATTGCCTTAACCATTAGAATGCTTGGTTGTTCACATATAAGTCCCCACTAGATGGCGTTCGTTGCATTGAACTGGAAAACCACGGGACAGCTCAACCCAAACAGTTGCCTTTGCTGTGGTATTTGCTTGCAACTGATTGATTCTTCAGTATATAGAATATTCCATAATGTATTGTAGTGTTTGGTTGTTTAGAGGCTGCGCTAATTTCACTCAAAGGCATTCAAATTCAGCACCTTTCATTTTTGTCCATGACGTCTCCAGTCCAGGTTAAAATTCTCATTGCGTAAAAACAGTGCTCAACACGCAATAAGCCTCCTGATATATAAACTAATAAATATGTCAGCTTTGTGGGCATCAGAAACAAACACAAGCGTTTTAAATTATGATAACCCGAGGCCCTGAGGTTTAACAAGGCTATAAATCAATACAAGATGTTGGGCACAGCATGGAAATCAAACCAAAAGCTTCATAAAACGACTCCTTTTTCTGGTGCTCATGGCATCGTCCAATATGCTCACACGAGGCCAGTTTGTTTTGGTTTCTCCTTCCTGAATTGCTTCCCTTCGGCCTTACGCAGGATGTCTAGTGCTTCCCGTAAGAGCTGATAAATGCGAGTGTATAAAAGGCAGAGAGGGACGAGGATAACTTGGGTGTAAATGCCAGATACATTTCTTAATGCGTTAAAATGTAACCTTTTATTTATTTGTAACAAACTTGGCAATAAATAAATAGATAAATAAACCAATAAAATAAAATGGCCATGAATCCATTAAAAAGTTTAAATTGCTTTCTTGAGAGCCCAGGGGGAGGTAGATCTCCAAAAAACAGCGTCTGGGAGGAGTCAGGGTTTTTTCTCTCTCTTTTTGCATGTTGACACGTGAAACTTTCCCGAAGAGTTGGTTGGAGTTTGCTGCAGTGAAGTCTTTCGACTAACGGTCCAGTGTGCCCCTAGATATCTCTGGAAAACAGGAAAACTGATGGAGATAATCAAATATTTTTAAAGAAAACTGTTGCAGAAAAAGGACCCGCTGCAATATGCGCGCACAGCACGACGAGGTGACGGAATAAAAAACAACTCTTGTTGTGTCTTTAAAAGTTCTGCGTGTTGCCTTAACTCAACTCGACTCTGAATCACACGCAGTGGCCGCGGGAGCAGTTGCTGCGCGGCGCAATGGCTGCTCAGTGCGACACGTTGAGCGGGTATTTACAGCAGTCGGACCAGGGCTCCAACAGTGAGCGGAGCACAGACTCTCCTCTGCCCGGGTCCGAGGAGGACCTGAGCGGACCACATCCAGACCCGGAGTGGATGGAGGAGAGGTTTCGAGTGGACCGGAAGAAGCTGGAGCTCATGTTACTGGGTAAAATACATATTATAATTTAACCTTTTGTTTAAGTCCTTTATTGCCTCATATGACAATTATAAGTACTTTTGGAATCTGTTTTCAAATTCTAAATCTTAAATGACCGTGTTAATTGTATGTTAACAATTTAACAAACGTGAGCATGGCCGACGCGTGATCAACAGCAAATCAATTAAGCTGAGCCAATTAAATGCGTTCAATTAGCGCCAGCCTCAAGCTAAACCATGATGACCGTAGCAAACGTGGCAGCTATGTAGAAAGCAAGATCTTTATATATTCAATGGAAATCAAAGATAGCAAAATTGTAACTTTGATGAGTATATTATAATGTACAACACTCATATCTCAGATTTGGTGTGTAATATCAGTCTAATAATTGGACACTGACTAAAGTGATCACTTGTTGCTCCCACTGATGCAGTTCTGAAGGCAGTAATAACTAAGATCCCCTCTGTGGAGTATATGTGAGGTCATCTGTAAGTAAAACAAAGAAGAATGTAGAAAGTTGTACATAGGTTGTGTATAAAACAATTCCTAACTTCATACAGGCTCTTTATGATAGGGCACTAGATGTACTTGTTCTTGAAGCGTCCTTACCAAGCATCCTTCACCTTTAGCCTGACACACATGTTGCTTACACTGTCCCCTGGAGAACGTCCTGGTCCTTGCTTGGCTCCTCTGCACATTCCACACTGCTCCATGTCATCCCCAACTCTTCCAGGAAAACAACATAAGCAGAGACCGGCCCTCGAATGACACTCGACATACCATCGGCTACACTTCCATTTCTGTTTACGTGTAGTATATACTGTATCAACTATACAGAAGTTAGTATGACATGCTTTGTGCTTCACGACATTGCATCTATGTCACATAAACAAATTTTGAAGGATAATAGCTTACTAAAAAGTGTTAAGTCAATAAACAATATTATTTAGTTCCATACCATTTGTCAAGTATATGTTTATTTACAGTACCATTTAACTCTGCCCAGACATTTGAATAATAAATACTTTCTGCTCTTATTTGTAGCCTATAGCTGTTGACATTGAGGTTGTAGTAAAGGTTCAGAGTAGCTTGTGCTGTGTATTTTTGATGACTTT
Organism: Rhinogobius similis; assembly: GCA_019453435.1. Classification (NCBI taxonomy): domain Eukaryota; kingdom Metazoa; phylum Chordata; class Actinopteri; order Gobiiformes; family Gobiidae; genus Rhinogobius; species Rhinogobius similis. Next base: position 23,899,593 of record CM033634.1, read on the forward strand.
TAACTTTCAACTGTGAAACTACTTTGACCTTTGACCCCAGACCTTAAGGAAACATCCTGAAAACTGGCTCTGTATGTTATGGTTATTTGTTTTGCTGCTGTAAATGACAGCCCTATAATTATTCATCTTTTTTATTTGAGCTGAGGCAATTTGCTTGTGGCATTCTTTAGGCTTTAAAGAATATAGCCATAGATCATTTACCATTGTATGCAGGCCTGGCCTCTCGGATTATGCATTATGGTTAATACGTTCACACTGAGACAAAAGAGTACAGTGGAGTACTTACAACGTGTAAACAATACTTAAAATACATTAAAACATTGAATATTCATATGTTGGAATTAGAGGTGGGCAAAATATCAAAATGAAGAGAATACTGTCAATGTTGTTTTGAAGATATGCAAATTTTAATATAAGCCCTAAATAGTCCGTGGGAAGGGCTCCTATCATACACGACCCCTAACGGGAACAAGCGGTTGAGTAAACAACAGACAAACAGATTTCAATATCGAGGATATGGTTTATAGTGAAAATGCTGTGTTGTAAACTTTTAAATAAAGGTATAAGGTCACATTTCTGCACTTTTGTTGTTAATTTGATAGACATTCAAATATTTCTGATGATTAAACCTAACTAACACATACACTCAAAAGATATTAAGATATTCCTTTTTGTCAGTACCTCCCACCTCTAGCATGAACACACTATGTGAACGGTGTGGGGATGTGTCTGAGAAATAGTGCGTAGTGATTTTACTAAATGTTTGTTTTACTAGTTTTATTAAATCGATAGACTGGATGAATGATTCATTGTAATTTACCAGCAGCCTTTATTTTCTTGACAAATAACCTGACATAAGTATATTTCCTTTTTTGTGAAGGTCAGTAATGTGCAAGGGCTGAAAGATACATTGCAATAACATGTTCTGAATACATTAGTGTGTCAGTCTTGGCAAGTTTGTCAGTCACAAATTTAATCGTAATTGCAATTGCAGTTAGATATAGCAATCCTATTATGTGCATGATAAAGACTTTAGAGTTATGTACTGTATTTAATGCATTCCCAATTTAAGTTCATTACATCACTATATGATTAAAGTGCTCAAAGTTTTCGGGGCTACAGCTTTGTACATGGTAGTACTAGTGTGTTTTTTAGTAACTGTGGTCATCACAGACATTATTCTGTGCATAGGCGTATGTTTATAATAACCCCACCATGAATGAATGATGTCAGATTGTGCATCACTGCAGCATGAGACACATATAGTAAGGGATTTCCCATGTTCAAGTAGGTCCAGGTGGAGATTAACTGTTAACTTACTGGCATTTCCACAGCTCAACAATTCATATTTGACTCGATCTTTTGTTCCACTTGCTTCATGACCAAATGGAAATTATAAACTGTGTAGCTGCAATTCCAGATTTATTATCTTTAGCTGATTTTAGCTTTTTTTTTGCGCTGGTAGGAGCAGTGGTTTTGGAGCTGAGGCCCCTAAATTGAGTGTAACGTGACAAGAGAACCTCACCGTGGCAGCCATCCTGGTTTACTGCCGTCCTCCTGGCACAAGGGAATAGGAGTCATCGGTTAATGGCCTGTAGACCTTGACACGCCGCTGAAAGCTTGAGAGATACTTTTATGTGCGTAAAGAAACCCCAGCCAGCACCCCTTTTGTACTTGGGATGGCACTGTGGGAAAGAAGTAACATTTTCACCAGTGCTGATTTCCCCAAATTGACCATTTTATTGTAAAGTGCAGGCCAGAGGTGGCCCGGGAATAGCACAATGTACGGAACAGCTTTGTTACAGTAAGATTACTCAACAAGAATGAATAAATAGTCATCCATTTTCACACCCAGATCTAATTCGCAAGCTATAACCCTGGATTATTGGAACATTTCTGAATTTAAACAATAAAACAAAGGAAACAAAAAAGTGATTTATTTGTTAAAGTTGTAAAGTAAAATAAATAGTAATGGGCAAGGCGAATATTTTTGTAGTACAAAAAATGTATTATTCAAAGCAGTTTACCAAAACAAGAAGTAAGGTAAATGTGCTCACTTTACCAACTAACAAACAAACAAACAGCCAGCATCAACACAGGGTTAATCTCCACATTTGTCGGAGCAGTGGAAGAGTGAGTCATCCTGTCTCTGCGCCCTGGACTCTCACACGTCTTGGGTTTATGACAAGCCATGGCTTTGGCCACTGTACGCTGCACTCTTTCCTCTCTGCACGTGATCTTTTCTCCCTGTGCACCTCTGCCGCTCCACACCTCTGTCCCGTTCCCCTCCACACTCGTTTCCTCCCTTTTCGAATCTAGCTTCTAAAAGTTTAACTGCCTGCTTATGTAGACTGTCTGAAAAAGCGTGTACATTATTGCCTCCTCTCCGATTTGATTCTATGTGCTTTTTGCGGGAAAAGTTAAGCATTACTGCCGTGGTACGAATCAGCATCACGCAGAAAGCCGACTGTTAGTGATGTTAGTGGTGATAGTAGTGACACAGAATTAATGCGAAGTAAGGGCTTCTTCTTCTTCTCATTCGCCACAGAGGTTTTCATGAAACAACAATTCTCCGTTGTCACACTAAAGACAGGTGACTGACTCGCCCACTGTCTGCACGGCTAAGAGCAGAAAAGGAGAGACAGAGGCTGCAGAGACAAGTCCAGCCCTCTGTGTTGTACCAGCTCCATGCACAAACCATGAAAGACACTGGTCACTAGTCTAGCTGTTATTTCAGGTTAATTTTGGCCATCATATAGTAAAAATGAAATGTTTATTGCTTTCTCTTTAGTTTGAGAAGCACTGATTTAAACACATTCTAGAGTGGTCCTTATAAAACATAAACAAAACAAATAAAATATGAAAGTAAATGCCACTTATCAACCCAGCCCTGGTACAGAGCTTTTATAATGTGCTATTGGTTACTATTCCTAACTGTCTCTTCATGGTCCTGATATAGATGAGAGGGACTTCCAGTGGGCTTGTCCTTATGGTGCACTGGCTCTGTCCATGTATTTTAACAGCTCTCTTTCAGGGTAACTGCCACCAAAACCTACAATTAGACTAAGTGAATCATTTTCTTCATTGAACTAATTTGTTTTCCTGCTTCCAAACCACATGCTATTATTGGGTAGCTTTGTCCCGGAATAGAAAAGCAGTCACACTAGAGAGAGTAAACAGGTATTTTCACTTGTGTTTACTCCTGTTTACTACAAATGGACTGAAGGATGTGTTGGCTTATTTTGAATAGTTGTTTTTAAAAGATATAAAATAGATTATAAGATAAGTAATAATTGTTTAGTTTGGAATTTTATCAGATGATGTTTTATAGGAATAGGGCTAGATTTATTTTTGATTAAAGAATAATACTAATTCAACTCTTTCCACTCTAAAATGACCCAAAATGCAGAAATAACATGTTTACGACATCTTTTTTCTTTTTTTCAATTTTCGTTTTTAAACAGATCTTTTTATTATAAAAATTATGGCTGCAAATTGAATTGAAATCAAATTAAAATAGCTATATTAATATTAATAAGCAAATTGCAAAGGCTGCCATTTTTGAAGTACCATAATTTACTCCATAAACAACAAAATATCTAATGTCTAATTCTGCATTTAAACCTTTAGGCCTGTAGTTTAGATCTACACAAACATGTTCTGAAATTACTTGTGATTCTTGTATTAGTTTGTCAATTAATTTAAACTTTAAACTATTAACTGTAAACATTATCCTAATATTAAAACATAAATTGCAAATCTAATCGCAATTAAAGATTTTTCCCAAATCTTGCAGCCCTATATTATATTATATAAGTAGTATAGTATATTGAAATTTTGTTAACCTTCAAAAATGTATTTTAATAATCTGGTTTAAATGGATGGAGCAACAGTGGTACAGTAGGTTAAGTGTTGTGAATGTAATTGGAACGATAAAACATTCAATTTTGCACAAAATCTTGTATGGATAGACAAAAAGAGAAAATTAGATAAACACAAATGCTGAATTGTCAACATAAACTTTTGTCATTTGTAGACTACAAGCAAGAGCACTGTTACTTAAAACTAAATATTACTGAAATAGGTGGACTGCACATCTCTCACTCTTTACACATAAAAAACATATAATCTACTCTAATCAAAGCGTAACTGCGACGCGATCTTCAGCTTCGAAACCGTTCTAAAAATATAAGCGTAAAGTGCAGTTGTGGTTAAATACATCCTTATGCTGGCAAACCCCATTCTCCTGAAGGGAAAGTGTGCGAGCCTGAGCGTGGTCTTCCTCCTCGGTGCTGAGTAAGGCTCCTACAGGAAGTGAGTATCTGGAGGGGAATGTGCTGCAGGCCTGTGCTCTCCTCTGGATCTTCAAACACTGCTCTGTTGTTCCAGCTTCTCCAGGATCCACTTGGACTTGTCGGACTTTCCCTAGACATAACACTGACCTACTTCTTTAAAACTTACAACTACAATCTCACAGTTTATCTTATTGATGTCTTTTGTAAGTAGTTTGTTAAATGGCAGTAAGATTTCATGTTATAAATACGCTTTCCAAGTTCTCAATTAAATATATACTTGAAGGAAAAGCACGGAAAACTGCAGAGAAGGCCAAGAGTAAAATGGAAAATCCTTTCTTAGGCTGAAATTCATTTATTTTCTGAAGGCGTACTCTTGTGATGTTAGAATATAATCTTCAAACCACATTTTTAGACATGACTAATAAAGATCTATTCACAAAAACAAGCATAAATACCACATTAATGCATGTTATTGTTCCAGTGGTTTCCTGATTAGTTTGTATCGTATAGTTTAAATGGAGAACATTGTACTAAATGATGACTGATAAAGTTGTGACTGCTCTTGGGTAAAGGTCTTTTTCTGGGCTTGTGACTGCTACACGGATGATGTGGTTTGGAATTCTTGGTTTGATGGTGTAAATGAAAAATTGTAATCAGGGTTTTGAAATACTACATAATGCAAACTTTGATATTATGTTGAATTTCCTAATAATGATATCTATACCCAATTATGTCAATCCAGAAATGTGTTAAAAGAATTAGTTTGTGTCATGACTATAACAAAAAGTGCAGAAATATTGCTTTATATTTTATTTTATAACCCCTCATCCTTATTTGGAACAGTGTGTGTGTGTGTTCTTTTTTTTTGTAGTCATTATTAATCACCGCTTTTTGCTGCATTGTTTTTTAAAATAAATGAATATTCACTATTCATATACAAATTTCACATTCAATATTTGTTATAATCTACCCGCCTCATCTATTATGGACGAATATGACAACTTTTTTTATTTTGAAATGGTCCATAAGCAAGAAGTGCATACATATAACATTTTACTCAGATTTATTGTTGTTGTTTTTTTAGATGTTTTAGCTGTAATGTGGCTGATATCAATGCTAAAGAAAAGGCTTGGTACTCAACAACAATTTTATATCTCCATTTCGTTTTTAATAGTTGTTCTATTAGATAATCTGTAATTCTTTCCGTTTCAATACTAGTTCAAATTAGTGTATTCAGATCTACATCAATCAACAAACAAAACATACAATAACTGCTCAATTGACCTTACCACTCACTAAAAACAGTAGAACCAGTAAAATCAAAACCAAGCAAAATCATGAAACCATAGAATATACATAAAGAAGTAAAATAAAGTAAAGAATATTTATGAAAGTATATTCAGAAATAATCAGAAATAGTTCATTTTTCTGACACTTTTTTATTTAATAATGTCACTTCTCTGTTATAAAAATGTCTTTTTGCATGTGTTTTAACCGATTAATCGCAACTAAACATTTTTTCAAAAAATCGCTAATCAATTTGAAAATCTAATAATTTTATTTATTTTTTTAACTCTACACAACTTCCAAAATGCATCATGTGCTGAGAGCGAGTTTTATCACTTACATAAAGCAGGAATTCCTGTAAAATGACTCAAGAAACATGGAGAGTTATGTCTTTTCATCGAAAGACCCTATTCTGTTTTCGTTTACTATGTGAAGATATTGCGAAGCAGCATTCCTTTAGCTTCCTCAGAGTTAAATATAGCAAAAAATCTCATATTTACTACCCTTTCACAGTGTAAACAACGAATCACCAGAATCGCCAGACTAATCAATTACTAAAAGAACCATTAGTTGCAGCCCTACTGTACAGATAATAATTATGATTATCAAAATATAATTGCAACTCATTTTTCATAGTCTCCTAGTCACAATTGGTTGATTAATCGCAGCAGCCCTTATATTGATTAGTGTCGATGTTTTTGGAAACTTTTTGTCTTACTGTACTATACACTACAGGTCTCCAAATAGAAGCCCAAAGTGAAGAAATCGACTAGTGAATAGTAACCATTGTTTCAGCCTGTGACTTACTACTGTCTTTGTCTGGATGTCTTTCAAGTCTGCACAAAGAACCCCTCTGACCACCCACCACTTCTAACGGGAATAATGGAAGATAAACGAACATGAGCGATGATGACAAATTTGAACTCCATTTACTCTAATGTGGCTTGACCCATACCACAACAAATACTAGTCTTTTATTTACACATGGCCATATTTAATAACATCGCTGACAGAAAGCAGGCACCTTTGCTTGTTATGGTGTTGTTAGGTCGAATGCCCTTTCTACCCGATCCTATACGGTAAGGCAAACCACACCAGAGCTAGTGTTGCAAAGCCATTCGGATCATTTACTTCAGTTCAGGGTTCTGGCTTCTACCACCTCCACTCTTTTCTCGTTTCCCCCCAAATATTTCAGAAACACGCTGATACAATTAAACAATTCTATTCAAGTTTGCTTACGCACCAAATTCTTTCTTCCTGGGCACGATGGAGCTTTCAGGAGCTGTAACATAATTGAGCTTCGGTTGGCGGAAAAACCTGTAATTCATTACCGAGGAAAATAAAAAGTCGGAGTCGTGTTTCAACGGTCCAAGCGGGGCTACAGTGTTGACCCATTTCTGTACTGTAAAATGAATACCTGTTTTTTTAAAGAGCTTTTCAAAGTGCAGATTTACATTCTGTCTGGTTTGCGGTTGCTATTTTAGAACAGTTTCTTTGGGGGCGCGTAGCCGTCACACGCACGCGGCATCAACACGCATTCATTTCAGGACATCCGAGCGTGGTGTGGACTGTAGTTGCTCCCTTATCCCCGGAGCTTTCTGTGTTTATCTTTGGAGAACCTCGAGACTCGGGTTTGTTGTTCTCTATTCATTCAACATCTAGTACAATCTGGCGTTTTTGCTCCACTGGCCTTGATTGGAAGGGCAGGCAGTTTTATAAGCGTACCATTTGGATGTGGGCCTAAACGTGGTGAGAGTGATCTCCACCTGAGGCTGGAGTAAGAGGGGAAGTCTGTTTCTATAGTCCAGGCCAAGGGCAAGAAGCTCAATAAAGTGTAATGGTGTGTTATGCTTCTTTTTTTTGTGCGAGTGTGAGCGTTTTAAATGGAACTTTCAGACTGCCGTGCTGCAGTTGGACCCTTCGGGCGTTCTTCCTCGTGTGATAGAATTTATTCAATATAGTCAGTGTTGCGTATCAGGTGGACATTGTTTGCCTAAATGTCTAATGTGTGGTGAACTGGAATAATTGAGAATTTTGTTTATGAGTTGGTTATATTAACTGTTAGTGATATAAATGAAAAATGAAGGATGACATATTGATAAAATAATAAGTTACAGTTAGAAAGAAGAAGATGCAGTAACATTGTGAGATGCGGCCAATTTGTCAGTTTCATAATAGCCCTACACACTCCTGACTTACTACGACAAAAGCCAATGAGTTCAGACATATAATTTTTTGATATTTTTTGATAATTCTGCTAAAAGGTGTAACTGTGTAATGTAACTTTTCTAGTTAGATGGAACCGCTCTTCGCTGCTCTATGTATCAGCCACACACTTTCATTCACGTGCCTTCTATCCTCACGTCACATATTTGGCCACTTTTTAGACTTGGGAGGTAAATATTTGGTCACTAGAGGAAAAGAACACAGCAGTCCCTGTGCTCTGTAGCTGCTGTCAGTCATCCACGGGGAGTGTTTGTGATGCACATGTGCCACTGCTCTACACCCTGGACACAAGTCCGTCCCAACAACAGAGGGCGGCTCCACAGAATTGACTTTTAGCTTTTGAAGTTTAATGCCAGACTGTGACACTTTGCAGTCATATTAGTGCCATCTCCATTGAGACAAGCTCTAATTTTATGCAGTGCAGATGAAGAATTACTAAGAATTGGTAATAAAAGTACTGGTTACCAAAAGTAACTTGAACTTGAGGGTTTAGAACAGAAACATAATGTTGCAATGAAATGCCTTTAGTGGCGACAGTTGTAAAAAGTGCTGAAGCTGTCAGACTGCCCAGATGTTTTTATATTCCAGTCCTGCACAAGTGTAAAATTACATCTTCTAAAAGCGGACTAACCTGTAGTACACACATAACATATGAGGACCACTTGGAAAGATACATCAGTTTTTACATAAACTCAGCAGCAGTTGCGTAACTTTATACCGTAATCGAGGAAAGACGGGCAGAGGGAACGCTATGATTGAAATGCCGATTAATTTCAAATGCCTTATGATTTCCTAATGCGTCAGTGCTCAGTCAGTTGTGTGAGAGTGCCTCCCTGAGCTCCATGGGGGATCCAACTCAGTAGATACCAGGCACCAGGAATGCACCATGTTGTGTAATGCCCTGGCGTTCACACAAGAGACGAGCTGATAAACCAAACACAACACTGCACTTCAATGGTGTTTCTGGAACAATTCTTATTCAGCTTCACATTAGATACTGACTGGGTGGATATTTTTTGTCAGTAACTTTATATTTTTGAATGCTTGATTTATGTAAGATTCCCAAAAATCACAAAAGCAAAAGAAAAGTGTTCTGCATCATTGTCAGGCCGACCTACGGGGTCAGGGAGGGCAGTGTGTGGCTCTGAGAAGAAGCATCTGCTATTTCTATCATTTTGTTAAAGTGGTTGCTCCGTTATTTTGTATATCTGAGAGAATAAGTTATGTTTTAACGATACGATCTAAACCAGAAAAAGAATACATTTGATAAAAACTAAAATGTGTGAACTTGTGAACTAGGGCTTCAACAATTCACATTTTGAGAATCGTAATTGTTATCAGGATTATACTGACTCGAAAATATAGTCAAAAAGACATTGTGTTTTATTTATTTGGTCGGGACAGTGTGTCGATATGTGTCAAAGAGTGGCGATATTAATCTAATCTTAAAATTACTCAATTTTTATCTCGTATTTGGAAAGTTCATTCTGTCTTCTCTTAATTATTAATTTGTGAGTTTCTTCTAATAAGACAGTTGTAAATAGCTATAAAGTAAATGATCTTATAGCTATTTACAACTGTCTTATTAGAAGAAACTCACAAATGAATAACTTTTATCTCACAAGTGAACATGACCCTTGAGGAAAGAATAATTCAAAACACATCTTTATTTTAATGTTTAGTTTTACTGACAAATCAAGAATCCCTCCCACTTATGCCGGGAGCGCTTGACTTTCCTTGTAAAGAAGGTCAATTTGATCAAGTTGGTGATATCTTTTAAAGCAAAACATTTCATATATAATCTTGGTTTCCTCATTTTATTATCTGAAATATGAGGACTCTGATAGAAAAAGGCCAGCGCTGAAAGCTAAAGTTGCTTTCCTGGCACGGCTTATATGTGATCACATAAAGCAGACAGCTACTTACTCTGCAGGCCTTTCCAGCCCCTCACGCTGATTAGATAGCACAGCTCTGTCGTCTGCGTGAAGTCGAGAAGTGTTTTTTGTCATTAAGAGTTCTGTTTTGTTGCCAGCTTGCCTAAAAAGTGTGTCAAAGTCAAAGCGAGTGTGTTGGATTTGCCTGTTCTCATTCTGTCTTGTTGCTGCCAGCTCCTGTCAGCTGTAAGGTGATACACTTGTAGAACTAAGTGTCTTTGAAGCCAGGCATTAAAGCTTCACTGACGAGAGCAGCTCCCATTGTAAAATTAAGGACTCCCCGACCAGGATTGACAAGTCACCCAGTTGTTTTCTTGCATGAAGTGGATATAGTTTATTTAAAGGACATCATTTATAATTGTATGAGGTGTATTGACAAAAAATGTATTTTTTTATATTTTAAAGGGTTATCTTACGGCAATAATTTAGCGATCCATCCAAAAACGTTCTAAAACGTGCCTGTAAAGTCTTGGTTGAGATTCAAGTGGCATCTGTGTATTCAGTGAATCTGAATAAACCATAAAATTGACCATAAAAGGGCAGAAATATCACTTCATACTCTTTAGATACACTTTTTTTAATCACTCTACATGACTTTGAAATAGTGTCTATTATAAACTCAACATTGCATTTTTGCATATATCCAAATAGTGATGAGCAAAATTTTTAACAGGTGTATGTTTATAGTTTTTTTTTTTTTTAAGTGTGTGTGTATATGTATGTATATATATATATATATATATATATATATATATATATAGATAGATAGATAGATAGATAGATAGATAGATAGAGAGAGAGAGAGAGAGAGAGAGAGAGAGACAGACAGAGACAGACAGACAGACAGACAGACAGACAGACAGACAGACAGACAGACAGACAGAGAGAGAGAGAGAGAGAGAGAGAGAGAGAGAGAGAGAGAGAGAGATAGATAGATGAATAGATGATGAATAACTATCCAAAGTATGGCATGAAGTCTATCTATCTCCACGAAGGATGTTCAGAAGAATAGCTTTAACTTTCTATTTCCATGGAATCATGCAGGTGACTTTCCACCTCCAGAAAGTCACATACTGTTGCTTTAAAGACATGTTTCAACACACTTCTGTTGAATTGACATGATAGTCCCTGACTATTAGTATAAAAAGATATTGAGATATTCATTTTCGTCAATATTGTCCACCTCCAAAATAGCAGTTGCGATATTATCCGTTTCCTTGATGTATATCCCACTTCTAGCTGACAAAGCTGGGTATCATTTGTCAATTGAAATGATACTTAGGGTTATCATCATAGTATAATAGTTTCATATCGGTAAGTTAAGTGTGAAAAAAATGATATTAAACCCTTCAAACACCATGTCTTGTTTTGTAGTAATGAATACGGAAGTATTTAAGGCGTTATAGATCACAATAATACGGTTTTTATGTTGTCAAATGTCATGTTTCCATATCCTGCCTCCTGTATATTGCTGCCTGTGTATTATTTTCTGTTCTGGCTCCCAGGGGTGCTCTGATTAGCTGCATGTTGAATCAGCTGAAGGCCGCTGTGTGCATTGCAACCTAACACTCCACCACTCTTTTTCTGGTGATTTTATGATAATTTCTGACTCAATCTGGAATGAATATAAATCTTAGCATACCATAATCAGCTGTTCAGCTTTAATTATTGAATATGGACTTAAACTCTTATTTTGTAGAACTGGCATGATGGATTTTGACAGCTGCCATTCATTCATTGTTTAACCTAAGCCACTCTGAATCCTTTCCTGGTTGTGTGTAGCTGTACAGACATGTATTCTGGTCTCTCTATGAACTCGATTGTTTGCTGGACGGTTGTGTGGACTCAAGTCATAGTATTAGAAATCAACCCTGTTTGCATTCCTCTAGTGTCAAAACAGTAAAATCTCCCCCAAACTCAGATTTTCCACAAAATAATGAAGACCAGATTGTTCCGTCCTGGCTCATGTGGCGCTCACTTATGTACAGTAATAGTAATTGGGTGCGTTGGCAGTTTTCTAATAAGGAGGTTTTTTGTTTTAAGTTTATTTTAGTCCCTGTGCAAATGTCAGATTCAGATGTGTTCTTTTCACTTAGAAGAAATATTAATTTAGGAAATTGGCATTTAATGTTATTCACAGGAAATACAATATTTAGTGATCTTGCATTTTTGTCATAAGTTGAAAATACTTATTGTTAATACTACAAAGATTTAATTTGAATGTAATGGTGGTAATTACTAATTCACGTTATGAAAAACAGTGGTACATGTTACAATAAATGTATTTCTACAGTTGTGTAATGTCAAAGGAGTTGAGACATTGTATGTTTTTATATTAATATATAAAAAATATTTAACTCAACATAGATGCAAGAATACAAATAATTAATGGATTTGACAGCTCCCGGGGCTCCGCCTGGGCCCCTGTGGAGCACCCGCTGCTCCTGTCCTCTGGGTGCTCTGGCCTCTCTCTGTTTGCTGCTCATGTGCCATCAGGATGTTGTGTGCGCAGGCCTGATGTCTCACTTGTGTTGTGTATCTGAGTCCTCTCAGCTCGTCTCAGAGATGTAGTGTTTATGTTTCACACAAACACGCAGCCTCTTCTATGTTTACTGTTTGTGTCATTATTTCACCAGACTCATTTTAGTCCAGGACTATGAATGTCTGATATGGGATGCTCTGACTCATATGGTCTGGTCATTGTGCCCTTTTCCTGATTGTTTATTTGATGAGCGTTACCATTAGGGATATCATATCTGCTCCGGGACTACAGGTGGAAATTAGGGCTTATACTACAATGCACCTCTGCTGTCAAGGTTAATGTACACTGTGCCCTGTTCCTGTCTCATCAAGTACATACATAAACATCTGCACACATCTGCACACTTGTATTGTTTTCACAGTCTGTCTCCTTCAGTGTTCACAGATGCCACATCTGCACTGCCTCTTTTGTCTGACATCTTCACTGAAATGATGTTAACAAATATTGTTGTGTTCCTGAACAATTCCATACATGAGTATTATTGTAATAGAGCAGAATTTGTTCATCAAAAGTTTTAAGTGTGTTGAAGAAAACATCTGGGAATTGTTTGTACAACATGTTTGGACGACATTCACAGAACTATTCCAACTATGTTGATCGTAAGTGGAATAATTCAGTAATTTACATTTTCTACATTAATTACTGTCATCTGTGATTGTTTACAAAATCAAACTGCGCTTTGACTCACTTAGTCATTGGATTTATTAAATCTATTATTGACTATTCATGTTTTTGGTGATAATAAAAGTTTAGACAGACATTTTATGAAGATTATGTTCAAGAATAAATATTTATTATAGTATAAAATATTTTAAGCACTGTACATTTCTTTGTCCTGGGATATGTCTAATTACACGTAGACTAACTGCACATAGACCTGTGTACAGAAGAGGGCTTCATTTTCCCGTTGGCACTCAGGGCTTTGTTTTGGTTTGGGGCAGTAGTGTAAGTGGTAACACATGTACAAGCCTCAAAATGTTGGCACCATAGAGCAGCCAAAGGCCATAGGGAAAGTGTGCGTGTTTAGGGAGAATTTTGACGTATTTGTTTTTTCCCTGACATGTGTTGAAGTCAGAAGTAGGTCAATAAATTCGGAAGAAAATGGCACATCCAATATAAAGGACAAGTTAGATTTTCCTTTGCAGTGTGTTTGATGCCCAGTTACTTTTGGCTTTGCAGAAGTACTGAAGAGAGTTGACATATATTCTCACTGTAATTATATTTTAAATCAAGAGAATTTACAAGTGAGGTGCAATAAACTTCTGGGTTCTGGGTAGAGAGGTTGTATATAGTTACATTTCTATAACAACAGGAAGAAAGCAAGATGAGAGAGTTTGGCGTGAGAAGTGCTCAGTTGAGAGGCAAAGATAGCAGGCTTTGATTGGCTGACAGTAGCGTTTGGCACCAAACACTGTAGGTCCAATAGATACTGGTGCCGAAAAAAGAATGTCCGTTGGTCAATTTGCCAACAGTCAATTTTCGGCACCTTGGCTTTGAGTTTACAGTGCAGGTGCTCAGACTGCACGCTGCACACACTGAAGTCAACACAGTGTGGGGTCTTTACAGTGTCTCAAAGTTTGCATGTTGGGCCAAATAATATTCACATCCAGTAACAATCTGCAATGCACATTCCAAAATTAAAGTTGAAACCAAACAGATAAAAATATCAAATCTTTTTCAAACTCCTCTTCCTCTTTGGTCCAGGTAAAACAGTAATTCTCAAAGTAAATTTGCCATGGTACATATCCACATTGATCAATCTTTGCCAAAATCTTCCTCCCAGGTAAACGCGTAAAAGCTTAAAGGTGTCACAGCACAAACAAAGTTCTGTGCGGTGCATCACTGCTATTACTACTCCACTACTATAAAGTGTTGAATAAGGGGAAAATAAAAGTGAAACGTGTCAGTCCAGGGGAGTGTCTGCTGCACCAGTCTGGTTCATTTATTTGCACGTTTGTTTTGAGTTTTGACAGAATGTCATACAAGTTTATACATTGGTATCAAAGGCAGGTATTATTAAGATAGTGGTATGCAAAATGTATGTATGTAGGCCTAGGTGACAGCAAAACACAGGAAATATACCACTTTCATGCAAAAACATGGATGACTTGGTACGTACAACTTCCACTCAAAAAGTTGTATATCCCATTTCTCTGACACCACAGGAAAGCAGTAATACAGTCTCCCTAGTTGAATTTACACTTCCTGTACTTCCTGTACTATCCTCTATCTCCAGCCTCTGTGTATTTTAATCCTTTGTAAATCTTTGACAAGTGTGTGCAAAGGGTTAATCTCACCCGTCTGGAGTGAGTCCCAGATCCCAAACACAGTGTCTCTGCTGCTGTTCTTAACCCACATAAGCCCAGTAGCCAGCCGATCCATCTTTTTAATCGCTGGACAAATGCACGGGTAAAGCTCGCTGTAATGACAGAAACATGTACTTTCCCTTTGGAGACCAAGTATGTATTTTACATCAAGTGGCTTCGGCCGTGACAGCATGTTTTGCTGCATCATCATAGTGGAGCTTAGATGGAGTTACTTGTGCCAGGAAAATATCAAACTATATCTTATTCTTTATTTGCTTTAATAAAATGTTAAAGTTTCACTTTTGTGAGTTTATCATAGAAAGACATCTTTCTCTGTAAGCTATTATAAATCTACACATTAGTCTTAAGCACAGTTTCCCTGTACGTCTGTATTCTCTACATGTTAAGACCATCTTAGTCTGGTTTCTCTAATGATATCTCAAAAGCATCCAGTATGAAATGTTTCCTTTCTTACAGAATTATGACTTAAAAACAACAACAACAACAGTATTCACATTACATTTGTCAAAATTATTGAAAATCAGATACTAATGGTTACTAACACTAGTATTGGAAGTTTAAACTGATTTGAGCTAGTATAAATACTAAACAAATCCCATAAACAGGACAGATTTGGACCTTTCATGAACAGTAGAGAATGATCTTTTAATATAAAGATAGAACTGTTATTTTGTGTTGAAAAATAAGGAGTATATTACATCCCTTTTATCAAAACCAACTAAATCAATTCTACAACTAGTATCAAAACTAGATACTCAGAGATCTGAAGTATCAATACTGAATTTTTACCATTTCCGAATGGAGTTATGTGTGGATTTATATCAGAACTATTCTGAAAGCACATGATATTTTCAAAGAAATACACTTAATTGTTTAAAAAAAAAAATTGTGGTTTCAAAATGTGTATTGAGTACCGTGTCTTTCCTTAGTAACAAAATTGAGTTTGAAATTTGGTATTTCTTTATTCATTCATCTGTTATTTTTAAGCATCACGTGCATTTCATTTATTATATCATACTATTGGACTACACTGGTTATGTGTCAATTATGCAAAATTTTGCTTATATGGTCAATAAGAGTAAAAAAATGTATTAGATTTGGATGTGAATCTTACATTTTCTGTAGTTATACTAGCTACCAACTAAAGGTATCACTGTTATAACAAAAAAGCCATTACATTTGATTGATTGATTTCTTTATTTCGAACATGTAGGCGCAAACTTGTTATACATCTAGTCATATAACTATATGTGTACATCAAAAGTCAATAAAAGAAATACCACATGTTTGAAAGGGAGAAGGAAGAAGTAAAACTATTTGATCCTGCCCCTGTTCTCCATTACATTTTCCAAAAGCCTGCACTTTTCACCTGCTCGGAGTTTCAGTTTTAAGCACAAATCTTAAATCTGCGGAATACATCCTCAAGCGCTCAAGTGCAAATTTGACACCATTTTGTCCGAGTGTGAATAACTCTATTAAAAACTACCATAAAATGCCTTGCAATTTTCATGGTATCCTTCAATTTGTTACACGGAAGCTGGATCCGATCTCTGGGATTATGGAAAATGACTTTGGACATTTTTTCCACCTCTGCAAGGCGAGAAGTATCAATATCGCTGCCAAAGCCAATACGCAAAGCAATGGCGATCCTCTGCTCTGAATGAAGAGATTGTGGGATTCTGTGGGATAATGAGTGCACCATTGTACCCTGTTAATGTTACTTTGTGTACTTAACATTGAACCGCTTTTCATGCAATTATTTTTCTCTTTCAGCTGCCTCGGAGGGTAGAGTCAACGGCGGGGAGGATTTCTTTCAGAAGGTGAGCGTGTGATCTGGAATAGTCTGGCGTTGCTTTGTCTCTGGGTTGCGTTCAAGTTCGCCAGCAGTGCAGAGTTGCAGATGTCAGGTGTCCTTTGAGCAAATGTAAATAAATAGGAACAACAGGAACACCGTGACGACTGCGGGTCAGATTTGTAACACAGCTGACACAACAGGGTTATATAATGTACAAGCAAAGCATCTGGATAGCTGTTGTATAAAAGTGTGAGTGGTTGTTGTTGTAGCTTGTGACATGCAAAGTCATTTTTTCCAGTTTTGTGACGGGATTTCACAATGTCAAACCCAAACTTTGAGATCACTGTAGTGCACTGACCTGCTTGACAAAGGCTGAGACTTTTTGTATGTTTATATGTTTTAATTAGACCAGAGAACCTAAATGTGTTCCAAGTACTGCAGAAAAAAATGACATATGACCACAATTAAAAGTAATGCGTAATGAGAGGTGGGCAATATACATCAACACTTTTATAATATTGTGAAAGTTTTCATGTTTTAAAGTTTAATATTGAGTATATCGTTTATGGTGAAAAATGCTGCAAAAAGAGCCGATTAAAAATAAAAATGAAAAAACATATTTTGTTAACTTTCAAGTAAGGTATAAGGTGATATTTCTGCACTATTGAGATTCATTTTACAGACATTTCACATTTGTCTGATAATTAAACCTTTAATACAAATGAATAGTACTTTCTTTATGTTACCATGAGATCTCAAGTCCATGTTTAAACTGTTCATCTAGTTTTAGTATAGATTAGTATCTGATTTTTGATACTTTTGACAAACTTATATATGACCACAGTGATTAGTAACAGATTAGATTACCATATATATAGTTTATATAAAGCGGTATTAATCCTAACTGCACAGAAAATCAGGGAATAGTGTATGACTAGACTTATACTTCATGATAATTCCTTTCAACTGTTAGATGCAGTGCGGTCCAAAACATACAACAGTTGTGTGGCCTCGAGGCTGGTTTTGGTTTTAACTCCATGTCCTCTCAACTATTTACGAGCTACACTTGTTATTATCAGACTGGTCCCTTTTTTACTTCATAGCTACCTGTATGCTTAGTGACAAAAAGTAAACTCAGACAGAGTTAGCTCTCCTTCATTTGAATTAAAGTGGACACAGTGGTATTCTGTTACTTTAGGACTTTGTAAGTTCACTGAGAGAATTGAGACTCATTTCTAATTGTTGATGATCAGCTTGGGTCTTTTTAGTCATGAAGTTCACTGCCAAATCAAAGGCATGAAGTTTGGAGCCGAGTTCAGAAGAAATTTGACTATTATGTGTTAAATGGAACTGATTAAATGTCTGGCTTATTCATGTTCAGAAAATGAATGTGGGAAGTTACTTTTATTAGTTTTTATTGGGACAAAATGAAAGTGATTCAACAATCGTGTAATTACAATACTAGTAAGAAAAATTGCAATTAGATATTTTTACCAAATTGTGAAGCCCTATTTTTTGTAATTTTGCCCAGCTCTGCTTTAAATTAAAACTTTTACCATTCCTCCACTGTTAACACTTTACACATTCAGTGTACAGTACATATCTGTTGACATTTTAAAATATCACTTTTTCACACTAGAATATCATTTTAAACGGATCTATTCAATAAAGCATTGACACATTTATACAATGTATTGTCGTTTATAAAATGCATGTTTCACTAACAATGAAATTTAACAAAACTCTACTTCCCGTTGACCTACTTTTGAATCCATTATGTGACCGCGATCTTTAGTGGTCAAACACTTCATACATGTCTCAAACATAACAAGTCATCAACAAGGACATTAATATTACAATTCTGGATTGTATGTCACATTTCTGAGCTGAAATGTATACACCTAATAACTGGTTTGTGCTTGTAAGGACTCTTTATGTAGCTATCACAAGGTTCAAGTTCATAATATTGTTCCTAATTGTCTTCTGTCAGTGGCGGTTGCAGAGGAATCCCACAAATTGCCTGCTTCTTTGACGTGCCTCTAGTGAGTCCATTCTTGTTTAAAATCCTGCTTCCTGGACAAATGTGGCGACTCTTGAGTATGTTAATGGTGATAATGAAATACATGAATGGACAGTGGTTTGTTTTAGCGTGCAGCTTAAGTTTATTTTTCATATTTGGGTTTGGAGCATTCTGAGTTAAATGTCAAAGGAGAGGCAAATGTAACTGTCTGTATTCGAAACCAAGTAATGCAAACCAGGCGCCTTATGATCCAGTGGTATTTTAATAAGATCCCTATACTGTGTCTCCACCTCTTTTAGCCCGGGCTGAGTGCTGCGTTCTTTCAAATTTAAATTATACATACAACACAAGCCGAGTTTTAGCCAGATATGAAAAGAACTTATGCCATTTTGATTAAATAATGTCGTTGTCTTTGTGATGTGGCTTATAATTAGAGTTTTTTTAATCAATTAGTTACAATAACAGATTGATTGTTCTGATTATATCACAATTAAATATGTGAGCCAGGGTCAATGTTTTGGCAGATGTAAACGTTTTTATTTTATTTTTGAACTACATCCATAGCTCATCTGACTAGCCAAGAAGAGCTGCAGTTCTCAATCAACATTTTTATTAGTAAGTAGACTAATAGTTTTATTTGGATTGAAAGGATTTATAGGGATCACCGCAGAAAGGAGAAGGCTTGGAATGAGTTAGTTTGAGACTTGGAAGTGAATTGTGTGAGTTTAATCTGTATTGACAGACAAATACACGCTTTACTATTTATTTTCTGTATAAATATTTCAAATTCTGTGAACTCCTGTGATCTTTTGGTAGTGCCAGTGCAGTCTGGGTCAGATACATTGTCTGTAAGGCTGCAAAAAGTTCATGGATTAATCACAACTAATTGATTATTGAAAAAATTGTCATCTAATTTAGTAATTGATTCATTTTCTACAGGTCTGTACATAGGCTCCAAGACATGCCATGAGCTGAGAAAAGACAAGGCTCGAGCAGTAATTGCATGAAATGTGTACATTTTGTGTTTTTAATGAACAACTTTTTTTTATCTGTAAATGTAATTCATCAGGACACATCATTTTGGATAAATCTCATATTCACCAGCCTCTTACATTCACAACTCATAACCGTTAGACTAATCGATTGGCAAAATAATCGTTGCAGCCCTATTTGTTAGTTCATACTAGTTTTGAGGGCTTTTGCCAGTGCCACGTGTTGCTAGTGGATTAATCGATGCACAAGGTATGTTTTAGAGCTTGACTACAGCACTACAGCCAAGACTTCACACTTTTCCTGTACTTTGCCTCCTTGAGTTCAAATGGACAGATGGATTTACTCATCAGATAAGCGTATGGTCCTTATCAAAACAAACATGGCTGCTTATAAGTAAAAAAAGCTCTGAGAAACATGGAGTTCTGCAGAATCAATAAGAGAAGCTCTAAACACTGTGAATCTGAAGAGAAATTTAATTTAGTTCTAAATGACAGATTGGTCTGTTTTCTATGTGCCACTGAAAGAAACCAAACTCACTGCACGCCTCTAATCTTCTGTATTAGTCCATGTAGGGCTATATATATTTAAAACATCTGGATTGTACGTTAAATTATTTACAACTTCATGTTATACAGCTCAAAAGTGGAAGAGAGTAGAATCTTTTAACAGGAAGCTGTAAGTAAGAACTGCCTAAGTCATGTTTTCATTGCAGCCCTTACATTTGTATAACCCTAATACTAATAGTAGTGGTTACAGCATAATGCGCAATTAAATGAAAACAGGCAAAACAAACACTGAACTTGACTGTGAAATGGCCCTGCTAAAAGAAAATGGACAAGGTGTGTAAAATACCTTGAAGTAGTCGAAAATGGAAACTCTTAGTTGGAGCGCTTCCTGCCCGCTCAACACACCCTTGGCCGTGAACCGCACAAGCTCTCAGAGACTAATAAAGTACATGCTTATGGAGTTACCCACTGTCTTCATCGCACCAGGAGCCATAACTCATTACAGGTCACACTTTATACATTACAGACTGTGGGATTGTCGTCTGTCAGATAGCTGCAGTTTGCTTTGTAACATTTGAAGGTCCACCCAGCTCTTTTCCCCATAGCCTAAGTTGATCTGAGTCACTGTCTGTCTGATTTCCTGTAAAGCAAAAACATCGTGTAAAGGCACAAACACAGCGCGCACTTGAGTTTAGTCGATGGGAGAGGGGAGGACTGGTGATGAAGTGTAGGGCCACTGGAGGGTGCCACAGCTGGGGAAATTTGGGACACTGACGCCAGGTTTACGTATGATACCAGTCGGGTGCAGAGTCATTAAGGGTGCATTCACACTCGCACAAACCACGCATTAAAACTGAGACTAAACTAGGACTAAACCCGGAATTAAACATGTACTAGGTCAGGGCTAAGATAGAACTAGAACAGGACAAATCAAATCAACAGAGTTAAAGAGGGCTCAAACAAAGATCAAGTACAAGTGTGAACGATAATCACTGAAATCACCAAGCAGTGACGGGCAGGCTGCATGCACCTTGCTATATTCATGCATTACAGCTTTTTTGTTGTTATTATAGAGTCAGTTCTGTTTGATAACTAAATTTAGCCAAATGTACTGCAGGCTACATGCTGCTATTCCCTGGTTTAATCCTAGTTTAGGCCTAGTTTGCTCTTGGTTAAGTTTGTCAAAATTATCAATAGCGGTCAAGATAAAAGGTAATTTCAGTTGAAGAAGACAGCAAAACTAAATTTGAGATTTATAGTATGTTGTTATAGTATAACAACATGATAACATTTAAGAAGCTACACATTTCGTGTGGAAAATAATATTCTATTGTTTTTTTTTAAAAGAGGGTTTAATTATAATTGCGGTTTCGAAAATAGTTTAGAGTATCAAGCTTTTTCCTTTTAGTATCAAAATTGATTTTGTTTTAGCATTGTCTGAATTTCATTTTGGTTCACCTTTTTTAGTCCAGCTCTGGTTCCTAATTTGGATCAGATTGAAATAATCTTTTTTATGGTTTCATTGTTTAGTATAATTCAGAACTTAGCTCGGCCTTGATATGTTGTCATTGTTCAGACCAGATCATGTGCAGCTTTAGTTGATGTTGTTGTTACAAAATGTTCTGGTTTAATCTCTGTTTTGATCAGTTTCTTTTTCCTAATTTGTTTCATCTTTAGTATGGAATGGTACTATTATTTTTTTCTCTTTAGTGTCAAAACTTCATTCTTCCACTGCAGGCAGCTTCAGACCTCAAGACCTCAAGTTGTATTGCTTCCCATGCAATTAACCTCTCAGTATAATATTATAGGCTGTTGAAAACAAGGGGATTTCTGGTCTGATTCAAATGTTATTGTATACCTCAAGCGACAGCGTTGAACAAATTATTGCTCTTTAAATGTTTAAACATGGAATTCCAAAACGTGCCTGAAGACCACAAAGAATTGTTGAGGAACCAAGCTGGTGGAGCCACACAAGAGTTTGGTTTGAAGAAGTCTGAGGTGCCTTTGAAACCTCTCCAGTCCTGCCTTAAGCCCCTTCCGTGTCCGTTCCCAGAAGTTGTGGTCGGGGTAATGCCAGGCGTGATTTGGAAGTGCCTGCGCATTCAGATCTCCGTCCAGAAAAGAGATTTATTTGATTTGCGCAGCGGCATCCTTTGTTTCTCTGACGCTGGGTGTGCTGAACCGACAACTGTCACGGAATATTCGCCCAGCACAGATTTAGCAGAAATAAGTAGGTCACATCGAAGCCATCAAATCACAACGTAAAGCCGGCAGTTGTTCTTGTGCAAGGTGTTTGTTGCCTCAGCTAAGGAGGTATGTTTCAGTCGCCACGGTTCATTTGTGAGTCTGTTTGCTGATAAGGTTTAGTGTGAAGACAAAAACGTTACTTTCAAAGCACCTTGTATCGTTGAAATAAAACATATCAGTTGTTGACCAGTAGCTCTCCAAAGTACATGTTGCACAGGGGGATTTTAAAACCCCAGATATAAGCCTGTCACAATACTATTATTACTAGAATTACTGTATCAATTTATTCTTCAATAGATGATAGATGGAACAATATATTTTTGGGCTCAATATTTATCGTTTTGTTTGCAGTAATGAGTAGATTTTTATACAGTAAGATTTGAGCTGTAGAAGGTTGAATTAGTGACTATAAATAAGTGTTTCATTTGACTTTGGTTGTTTTAATTTCAAGTCATGCCTTTTAATTTCACTCTACATTTAAAAACAACTATCCTGCTTTGATATTTTCTATTGTAATATATTGTGGTTTAAGTTTTATTATTGTGACTTTCCTACAGATTGCACAAAAATAAGGTTATGGGGAATGCCGTCTGACTGTCAAGGGCCTTTACGCTCAATTTTTTAAACGTTAACCTCTGAACTAGAAAATCCCCACAGTGAGGCCAGGTTCCTAATGTTCTGTATTGCTGTTTTTGTTGACTCTGGTCCAGTGGAGTCCTGACCTTTTAGATTGATAATTACATGTTATTGTAAGTGGAGCCCGGTGGCTTGTACTTCGTAGATAGCACTCAGTTAGCACACTTAGGGTTGAGACGTGGATTCCCAGTGGATCAAAGCAGCTCATGCTCTCTGTTACTTCAGACAGACTTCTCACTCCTCACCCTCCAAAACAAGCCCCTCTGTGCCCCAACCCCCCTGTCCCAAACACATGCATAAACATTCCAGCTGAAACAACAGCTGGAGCGTCGCAGCGAGCAGGAAGCAGGCCCTGCCTCTGCCATGTTGATTATGTCTGAATGTGCTAGAGCTCCGTCGTCACGTGTGTGGGGCACATGTGGACGTTACCTTCATCATTTCCTGTTGAAGTTCGTACACATCTGCGGATCTCTAAGAGCAATCATCATGTCAAGGCTGATCTCGGAAACTGATCACAGACTCACTCATGTATGTATTTATTCATTTTAAAAAAGGGTGGAGTGACGCACAGAAGAAATGGTTAAATGTATAGGTAACCTAATTTGTGCAAATATCTCGACCCATTTAAAAGGTATGTTCATAAAAATAAACACTGTCCACCCATTAAAATGGTGTGTGGTCTGTCAGAAACCAGTCCCATCTGCAGAGAGCAGCCAAAAACAGCAAGGTTGGACAGGAAACTAGTTTTTCTGAACAAGAGCCCTTCGGAGAAATGTTAGAGAGCATTGGCTGTGTGGTGTCTGGAGATAGAAAATGCAATTGTGACACTGTTCGGTTTCCTGGGACTGTGACTAGAAACTCATGGTTTAATATTTTGTACTTATTTTGGGCATTAAAATACTACTTGTGCATTTAACCTAGACCAGTACTAAACTGGACGCAGGACGGAACAAAGTCTACACAAGGACTACACTGGTCTCAAACCTGGACAAAACCAGAACAAATGTAAGTGCACCCTTTTTGGGCTCAGTCCTGGACTTAAATTATATTTTTTTGTTTTCTTGTCTTTGTAGTTCAGCGGTCAATAAATGCAAAAAAAAAGTATGTATTTTCGATGTAAATGACCAGATTTGCATTTGCTATTACAAAACCAGACCAAAACATCTCTTTGTGCACAATCCCAAGAGGAAGCACATGTTCTGTACTGCCTGATTTTGTGCCTTCTTGATAAAGTAGTGAAGAGCCTCCTCGGGCACAGGGGCAGAGTAATGCTTTGTTTTGTTGTGTTGCATCAGGCCTTGGGTTAACATGAAACCAGCTCATCTCATTTGGTTTCAGGCATCCACAGTGTAGAGTTATGGGTCTGAGTCTTGCGTAATTGATGATGACCACAGAATGCCAACTTAGTAAGTCTTCATTTCTGTACCGTTGGTTTTACTTTAGATAAACACCATTTCAAAATTCCGAAGTTGTGTGATTCACAGCAGAAACTGGCAGAGAGTGCAGATTGCGTTAGAA
This sequence comes from Rhinogobius similis, assembly GCA_019453435.1. Taxonomy (NCBI): domain Eukaryota; kingdom Metazoa; phylum Chordata; class Actinopteri; order Gobiiformes; family Gobiidae; genus Rhinogobius; species Rhinogobius similis. The sequence goes on from CM033634.1 coordinate 23,923,919, forward strand.
TTACTGGATAATGTTCATTCAGGTTATGTAATGGTCATGACTGATAAAATGACTTTCTGTAGAGATACGGTCTTTTAATGGTTTATTAGATCAGACAAAAATGTCCCTCCTATGTTGAGAAAGTGCTCTCTGCCCTTGACCTGTGAAAGAAAGTTTGCACGCTGGGAAAAAAAGTGAATAGAAAATAGCATAACCTTGCATCCATTGTTGTCTTCTTATTAGTGTTTATTGCACATTGAGGCTCTAGTGAGTGAAATGGCACTGAAATGGCATATTGACAAAAATTATTTTCTGTAAAAAATTTTGGATGGTTTGAAGATTTCAACATCATATTTTTGTGTGCTTGCCTGTGGTGCTGTCCTCTCTAATAAAGCCTTTGGAACAGAAAATGTTAAAAAAGATGTTATGTATTTTTGTGCTTGAACGTGCCAGTAAGGCAAAAAAAAAAATCCCTTATTTGACAGCTCTCTTTGCAGCCTTTTAAAATATTGTTTTTTATTATTGACAATATACTCAATATTCTAATTAGCATAATACAACAATTTGGATATTGTCTATTTTTCTTTCTTTTTTAAGGTTTTTTGGCCCATGGGCTTAATTTGACAGGCCAGTTTAGGGTGAAGAGCAGGAAGTACATTCAGCAAGTTGTCGAATGGTAATTGAAGCACAGAGCCTGGTATAGGTGCTGCTGCTTAGACCACCGGGTAAAGAATATTGACTATTTTTCAACATGTTTTACGTTTAGTCCCAGGTTTCAATCCCTGACAACAAGAGGCCTCTCTGTGTGGACTTTGTGTGTTCTCCTTTGGGCTGGATTCATGATGTTTCCCCTCATTGACTCGTTCTAAAACAGGCACATCTCCGGGTAGGCACTGACACAAATTCTGGAGAAAGAGCCCAGGCACTGCACTGTGGTCACCCTCCTGACAGGTGAACTCTTTTCCTTATGGGAACCCTAAAGTAAAGCTGCCCATAACCTTAATACTTATGACGGCTTGTTGGCTTGCCCCGTGGTGGCCCTGGTCCGTCCATGCGTGAGCCGGAGTGGTGCTGAAACAGGTGAGGCTTGAAGGGCTCTCACTCAACCATCATGCAAAGCTCTCCAGCTCCAGGTGTGGGGCTGGCAGTGCACGGCCTGTCAGAGCGACGCCAAACACGCTTATTTCCAGAACGGCATATGGAGGGATTTAAGCACTTCCCTTTTTGATTTGAACATGATTTACACATGCGGTATCAGCTCCATTCTGTTACGTTTTGGCTATGAAAAATCAGTGAATGTTCTGCAAATGTTTGTGGTGCAGTAGATCTAATCAAGGCTGTTAATTACTGCAAGAATCCAACATCAATCATGATTACTGTGATTTATTACACAATTCCAAAATGAGGGGATATCATACAAAGTGAAAATAACATGTTAAAGCAGAACCAAGTAACTTCAACGACAGAGCTCACCCTGCAGGTCTCTTGTGAAAATACACGAAAAAATACGTGAAAGCTTCCTCTTTATTGATATAATGAAGGCAAATAAAACAGAGAGCCAAGTTTCACTGGGGAGTTGTCTTCGGGTCGGCGTCACAGAAGTTGTAAGGCTGGTTTTCCGCGCAGAGACAGCAGGGGGCGACGACGGCAGCTTCAAGCTCCCTGAAAATACATTTACAACCTCCACAATCTTACAAAGACGTTTAATAAGGTAAAAATGTTAGTTAGTTAGTTCTGCTTTAAACAACATAATAAATAAAAAAATATAAATAATATTTGTACCTCCTCTTAATTAGGGCTGTTGTCCTTAGTTGTTGGTCGATTAATTGGTCGATAGTGTCTTTGGGTGTGTTCACATTTGCACAAACACCACAGAAACCCAGAACTAAACATGGACAAAGCCCCGGCTAAACCAGGAGTAAAACAGGATCAAATCAAACCCGAACTAAACAAGTGAAAGTGTAAACACACCCTTAAGCAACCACATTTTTTATAGCTGGCTAAGTACTTTATTCGAATTATAAGGATTTGAATGAATCCAAACTATTTTTAGGACTTTTGACAGTGCAATTCTACGTCTCCACGACATGCCTTTTGTCGACCAAGAATTTCTTCAGTTGATTACACCTCGATTGTTAATGTGTATAAAAAATAGCATTACAAAGACATTAAGAAGACAGTAAAAGTCATTTAAAAAAATATGTAAGCTGTTAAAACCTACACTATTATTAAACAATGATTTAAGCTAATTTGTTATTTTCAACAAGATCAAAAATAAAATTTTAGTTAGTGTGAATCTGTAAATAACTGTGCTCTACTTAATTTGCCATGTGCCAGCCGTCAAATCTAAACTATTTTTAATCTTGGAAATTGCTATATTTGATCAAGAATCTTTCATCAAAAAAATATTTAAACTCTGTCTCATTATCTGCTTTGTCCCACCATAATTATAATGTAGATGACATTGTGTTGGGAACTATTTGTAATGAATTGAGTAGTTTCGTATTGGGATTATTCATTCTATGAAAAGTGACCACCCTGCACATATTCCCCTGTGCCCTCTGAGCTAATGATTGGTTACTGCCCCGTGGATGTTTGATCACGCTCCTGACGCTCTGAGAAACTTTGGGAAATTCATTTGTTCCTCTCTGAAAACACAAACCCCAGGACAGTGTTAAAACAAACTGGAATCCTCAGGACGTCTGTGAAAACATGGATAGTGTGAAGGCCAGATAACATCCAGAATTGTATTTCTTCTCTTTCTGCCGGCTTTTCAACATGCCAAAAACACTAAACTTTCAGGATTTGTGAAAAATAAGTTTATGGAATTAATTATTTTCTGTTGCTAGTGCCGACAGCTCCTCTTGCACAGTTTGCAGCTTGCTGATTTTGTACGCGCTGGATTGTGATAATGACTTCACTGTACTTGTCAAAAGTCTCTCACATAGATTGTTGTTGGCAATTTGAATACATGCATATGCCAAATGTAATCAGCACGGTGTTTCTGGTGGGAGTGTTGAGAACGCACTGGTATTGTGTCTGGAAACAGGGTTATTAAAAGTGAGCAAATATTGAAACTGGACTAAGATTTGCTACCACTTTTCCACTTGCATCTTCATGTATTATTTTATCCATAGTTCCTGATGGCTGTTATAACATCTTTATCAGCTACATTTCTGCACTGAAGTGAACAGAAATAGGATTCAAAGTTGCGCTGCACTATTTTTACATGAGGTGCATTCTTTGGTTTCTGCAGCAGATCAGCACAAACTGAAAACACATTGTGCCTGTGATTTTGTGACATGATATAATGCAGGAATGTCTCTCACGTGTCTGGAAAGCTCCATTGTAGCTCAGAAAACACACTTCATACATTTCAGAAGTTATAAATAGCAACACATAACGTTCTACGACACATTCTGAAGTGTGGTTTATGTGTCGTCTTTGTGGGTCATGTGACTGTCACGTAAAACTGTGTCAAATGATATATCGCTATGTTTATTGTAAAGCCTAGCAATAGAAACTTTAGTCTAAAATACTTCTTAAAACGTAAGCTCACCAGATTTTTTTTTTCATTATGTCCTGTTAGCTTTTTTGTTGTTGTCTTGGTTAAGTGTCTGTTTGATTTGAATTTGATTTCTAAGCGTTTGGTATGACAACATTATTCGGTTAAGTAAACATTTACCATTATTCAGGTCACTCTATAAAGACTAAAAAACATAACGTTGACAAAAATAAGTCATTATAATTAATTCTTTACACCAAAAAAATGAACCTATATTTAAAGTGTCTGTTTATTCAACTTTAACTTTACTTTATCCTTCATTAAGTTTATCGTCTTTGTTCTGATGTCAATAATTGTGAAATAATTGTGAAATTGTGATGTTTCTTCTCACAATAACCGTGACATCCCTACAAAGCATTTTGTGTAGCCCCGTACTGTCAGACTTTAAAGGTGGGATTGGATATAATTTGAGTTACAGTTATTTTATTACAGTCAGTCTCTGAAAATCACTGCTCTATTATCCGAGTTTTTGCTTTGTCTGGTCGGATAAACATAACATAATGGAACCGCCTGACTATTTTATTGTATTGTATGCACATCAGTGTAGTTGTATAAAATCATTGTCTCTAACAGTTTCTCTGTCTTTTCCAGATCATGGATGAAACCCAAACACAGATAGCCTGGCCGTCCAAACTGAAAATAGGAGCCAAGTCCAAAAAAGGTGATTATTCCGCTCACATGATATTATCTTCAGTTTGATTTCCCCACTATGACAGTGTCAGTTTTGTATGTGTACCTCGAACATTATGAAAAACAGATTTCCCATGGAACTACACCTCTTTCTAATCAAATACAACCAACATCAGTTAATCATTGTGTTATTTTAACTTGTAAAAAATGTTTTCGTCAAAGTTCATTCAAGTTACGCGTGAAGCAAAACATCTCAGACAACATCCATTATTAACAACGAACCGAGATGAAAGCATGCATTCCAACAGTTCCTTACAAGCAATAACTTCATCTGCGCTGAGAGGAATTTGCGTTTTTTCTGCGGAGGCGGGAAATTCCTCTATTAGTGTCCACACATGTATGGGTCCGGTTGCCAATAATACACCATCATGGCTATTTAAAGCTTTTCCGGGATGGCGGAGAGGCCGGGGTTAGGGAGAACTAGGTGCAACTATGCCCTCCATGTTGTTGTCCCTCTGAGAATCATCAGCATGCGTCCAGATCCAGATGTGGAATCCTATCACGTTATGTAACTTCCTGTCTATACAAGTGTTACATCAGAGTCTATGCATACTTAATCAAATATAAGCCATTTGCAAAGATAGGAATCAACTGTTTGTTTTGGACATTGAAAATAGTATTTAAACAATGATAGGTGGACTGTCACATTTCTTGTATTCTGTAAACTGGCCTGGGAATGTGGGATAATGACTTGCAGTTATCTTGTGAGTGCATGGTTTCGTGGGAGAAGACAGATGTGCATATGCTGTGTTTTTACAACCTGAGCTATCACAGTGAATTACAAAAAGATGTCAGCACATAATCATTTTTCAATGGATTTCTAAAAACAGACATAGACGTCATCGGGGCAACACAGAGAGAACAATAACTGAAAATCTGTAGAATCTGAATATATGATTACTGTGTTTGAAATAAGAAAGTCAACAAAATGAAGTCTACTATTTAGTTTAGTATATAAAAATACTGTTATTGGCATTTAGGATTACTCAAATGGAGCGAAAATAGCCATCAATAATACGTAGTGTTGGGAAGTAGTAGCAGAATACAAATTTTTGGTACATTTATTCTCTCTTTCGGGGGTATTCAGAATGCATTATGGTAATTGATCATCAAATTCAGAGTTTGAACGGCACTGAATTTGTGAGAAAAATAGAAAACACAGGTCAGTGAGTATATGTGCAATTTTTCTTCTTCTTCTTTTTTGATGGCTCTCTTCCTGTCTTATAAATAAATGCATAACAAATGGTGAAACTAAAATAAAAAGTTATCTGAATCCATCACGGTTTCACACTGCAATATAATTTTACTTAAAGTGAAAGCATTCAGAATGTAGTACTCTAATTAGACCAACATATATTTTTATGCAGGTATTCAGTAACCCTTTTAATTATTTTTTATTTACTTCTTCCCAACACTGATAATGCAATAGTTACATAGTCTCATGTTAACCTGGCTCACGCTAGATTGATATGTGTATCACTCTGAATTTAGTTCCATACTTTATCAACCTGGATAGGCTCTCGCCAAAAGAAGTCAAGAAAATGTGTAACGTCATGACGAACATTTGAACTGATTGGTCGCAGCATCGCAAAAGAGGAACAAGCCGAGAAATCAAGAAATCCAGTTTAGAGAAAAGTACTGACTTCTTTCTCGTCCTCAAATGCACAAAGCACTTCTATGTGCACTTTTCAAAAGAAAAATAGTCTGTAAATGTGTTGAAATAGGCCGAAGTACGTCTGCCGGTGCCGCCATGTTTGTTTAGGTTTGTCCTTTTGACTTCCGCCCAAACCACATGCAGCGCTGTGATTGGTCCAGCACACAGCGGCTCAAACCCAACAGCGGAACACCGTCCAGATGGATTCTCAAGAGCTTGTTAACTCACAAATATCGCGAGAATTCATATGGCAGGGCCAGGTTAGTCTCATGCACGACCAGGTAACATTGCAAACATTTTACCGTCTCATTGCAAAGCCAGTTCTTAACCTGCCAATCAAGATAAAAGACATCTTGATATTATTCAAAAAGGTTCTTAATTACTCTTTAATCATATGTTAAACATACGTTTTGTTCTCAAATGTTCCAACCACATGTCAGTTTACATAACACGATTGCCTTGTTGACATGTTACACTTCCAGCATCTAATCTGTAATAATAGCCTTTTATGGATGCTGGTTCCCATTTATTTTCCTGGAATTGTAAATTAGTATCAACTTTCCCGTGGTGTCTGGAATGGGTTAGAGTTAGCGGGATAGAGGCAGATGTTTGTAACCTCTCCACACTCTGGGGCACGCTCTATCAAAATGCCAGTCGCTGCGAACCATTTATCACCTGCTGCACGCGGTCCTGCCACCTGCACTGCTCAGATAAGGCCCGTCGTTAGCCTCTAGGGAAAACCATCAACTGCACTGGCACTGATTTAATGCAGGGGAGGCTACAGTCGGTGGTCAGTTTATTAGAGACACATGTGCAAGTGTCTTTGGGATAACAAACATAGCATAATCGTATCGTTAGATATGTTTCTTTGAAAATCATGAAGGCAATTTTCATTAAAGGCCAAATATGTCTATTTTGTCTTGTTACCCCAGGCTCACATTACACGCAGTGCCGCTCCTGTGCAGTGGCCGCAGGTATGAGTACGAAAAGTATGAGAAATAGTATGAGAGGAGATCAGACTGCACGCCGTGTAGTGCAGGGCTGCTGGCGAAGGTGCCGTGGCACTACGAATTCTTTCTGTTGGATCAAATTTTCGCCAGACCCTGGAGCCCACAGCAAGCCTTTTCCCTGCATTAATGATTCGTTACCACATGAGCATGTGGTATCACAAGTGCACTATCAGGGAATTACAGAGATGAGTTGAACAAATGATAGCTTGCCCCCGTCATGCTAATGTTGCCACACAGTTGTAATGATCGTGATTTGACACCAGCAATGCTCAGAACGAGTCTGGCGATGATTTAAGGACGAAGCTCTACCTATGACATCACAGACTGGGCAGTTCAGAGGAGAGGGTTTTTGACACTCGGAGGAGGAGAAGACTTACTAAGTAGGATTCATCAAACAAATTAGTCTAAATACAGCCCCAGATATGAGTACATTTTGCATAATATGTGCCCTTCTGTATGATACAGAATAGAAATTTTGTATGAAGAAGTGAGAAATGACTCATGACGATAGCAGTTATTACATTAATTTTTTTTTTATGTCAAAATGCAACACTGATATCAACCCTGTTTGATGATTCCATGTATTGACCCCTTAATTAAACATAAACCAACCCTTTTCAAATGCGTAATTGCAAACAGTCAATATAGGGCCAAAAGAGGCTATAAAGGTTTTCTTAGAATAGAATCACAGATAATACTCATAGCACTTACCAAACACCAACAATGGTGGAAAGTAACGAAGTGCAAAAGTAAAAGTACTATACAGTGTATACTTTTTACTTGCACTACACTACATACATCTGAGACCAAGTATCTGTACCATTTACTCCACTACATTTTATTACTGGACTGAAAAGTGGAAAGTACTTTTCATTTTGTTTGAGAGGTCATTTATAGCACGTTGATGATGACATTCTGCCTGAAGGTTTTGAGTTCAAGCTCAACAAGTAAACAAAAATACACACATACATACATTTGAATAGACCTTTTCTGACCAAAAACATACATAATTCTAAATTATGACATTTAGTACATAAAACTGCATGAAATACTTTTACTTTTTACTCTTAAAGTACATTTTCAAACAGATACTTCAACAAGTTTACTTAAGCAGATTTTTTAATGTAACACTTTTACCTATACTGGAGTAATTTTTTGCACATGTATCTGTACTTTTCGTTGAGTAAGAGAATTGAATACTTCTTCCACCACTGAACACTGACCACTTGACCACCACAACCACATCCACATGGACACCACTACAGAAGGCTACGTACTTTTAAAACAAACATCAGAATGAAGGTGATCATGTTCTTGAGAGTGAAAAATTGCTTGGAGTTTGTCAGTTTTACCCAAAGGCCCTTTTTCTTCATTCTAATAATATGCTTAGAGCCACAGACTTGTGATTGCTATGTAAAAGCAATCAAACAGGCATGTAAAAATCAAACAAAGCCCTTATGTGATGCAAATGTCTCATTTGAATAAGAATCAAGAATGTTTTTTATTATGTATTGGTTTATAACACATTTTCCACTGTAAATAGAGGATTTTTCACTACTTATAAGGTCAGATGTTTTGTTATTTTTGTCAAGTCAATCTGTTTAATCCGTGCGACTGAAAACACGCCTTGCAGCTGTGAAGTCCTGCTTTGTTTTTGTTTGCATTTGAAGGTGTTCTCTGTGCCAAATTAAGACTAAAGGTGTTCATTTGCTATTCCACAATCAATCATAAAAAGAGAGCGCGGCAGTCTGCTTTCAGAATGTGGGGGTGTTCTGCATCATGACTGCAACACTCGTTAGGTCGGCCTAATGGTTGCCAGATGTGCAGAGCAGGTTACAACGGGACACAAACAGAGAAGTGCTCCCTCTAGAGGCCAAAGCTGGTGCCAGCGGAGGAAGTGGTGGGATTCTATTGTTCACAGTAACAGCTGGTAATGAGACAATTTCCTGGAACCCCTGGTCCCTGGCTGCTATTTTATTCCCCTCATATTTTTCAGTGCACTGGATTGTGGTGGCTTTCATCTTTTACTGTTCATTTGTCCTATTCAAGTTGTTATGCCAATGTCCAAACAGTCATTCATTTACCAAGAACCTCTGACAAACTGTTAAGGACTTAAAAGATCAAAACCATTAATACCAAAATGACTACGTCCACAGATATCAGTACCATTCTATGCTAACATTTCAAACTCAATTGTGAATGTACTTGATTCTTGATTCCAATTTCGATACCACACTAATAATTAAAAATGCTCTTCTTTAGGTCAGAGTTTTACACAATATACTGACGTTCTTAACACAAAAGAATAGTACTTTCTTTTATTAAACATTGTGTACTTTCTTTTATTAAACATTGTGGTCTTATTATAGTTTGGATTAAGCTCTAAATCATTCTAAAACTGTGCACGAAGTGTCAAATTTTGTCTTACTTTCCATACTAGTTCCATATCAATTAGTATCTGAGTTTTGATACTTTTGACAACTCTATTCCCACCATTTAAATCAGAGGCTATGAGTGTGCTGAATTAGCTGAATTAGGGATATATTACTAGTCTTTCTTATCAATTACAAGTAGTAAGAGTATTACCATTGCCATGACTCCAATGACTGTTGTTATTGTTGGTAATTCTATGACTAGAGAAGTCAAGATTATTTGGTTAGCTGATAATCGTGATTATTCAGGTCACAATATAATCATAAGAACTATACTATAACTTCATCTGCTATAATAAATAAAAATAATATTCATTAGAATTGTAGGCACACCAATGAGTAATGTCTGTTCAATATATATTCTAAAAAAGTCAAAGTCAAACTACCTACTTGTAAAGGATTTTTTAATCTGGCTGTTTATGTAACAATATTTTTTCTCAGAAAGTTTGATTTAATAAAGTTAGAAGGAAAAAAAAAGGATTTCACTGTTGTTTGTTCAAAGTAACAACAGATGTGAATAATCCTAAAATCATAATGTTCTTCTCACCGTAATAGTAACCCTAAAATTTGACCCTTTTTATAACTATGCTGCTTTTGTTACAACTAAGACGTTGGCAAAACACCTAAAAATATTGATAATACCTCAGTTCTACCCCAGTGAACCTTTACCATATCACTAATATCCTTCTTGCTCAACCAGATCTGTAATCCTTTTTATTATGTCTGCTATGTGAGTAGACGTTAGATTCCTATCTCCACCAAATCAAAACAAAATTGAATCACTTCCCTGGCTGTATTGCTCAAAGGTCCTGGAATCGCAGGGGCAGACTTCTCGGAGGTCCTTGCAGCGCTGTAACAATAAATCTGTTTCAGTAGGTCCTGTCTGAAGGCTGCACTGTAAATCTGAGATGCTCTTAAAGTCTGTGTATGTGTTAGGGGGCAGTTCCTGGAAGGGTCTTAGCCTACTTCCTGCAACTCAGCACAGTTAACATGGGGCTAGTGTGCGTTTTGTATTTGTGTTCTTAAGGGCTCCTGCGATGGTGAGGCCGGCTGTAGGCTTAAAACAATGTAGAGCAGACACAAGCATTCGCTTTAACTGGTTTAGGTATGCACTGTTTGGTTATATTAACTGAAGGATTTGAAAGCCATGGATATTTCTGCAGGTATGTTTTACAGACAGCTTGTGACTTACATGACACAATACAAGTTAATACTATGTGCTAGGCCGTTTGAGTCTAGAGTTAAATGCTGGCTGCATACTAAAGGACTTTAAAATTGTCCACAGTTCTAAGATTTGACACAAAATTTGCAGACCACAGACATAAGGACATTTTGCAACCATTATTTGTCTCACTCTCACAACCTCACTACACACTTGCTGATGTCGGAAAAGATTTGCTACAAGCCGAGAAGAGTGCAAATGTGATCGACCAGGGTGTAATGAAAACAAATGCAAAAAGATACAGGTAAACGTGAGCTGCCTTTACATGAGCTCTTATTTAAAAAAGAAAGCAAAACAAAAAGACGAACCATTTGCATTAAATCTCTTTATAAAGGACACAGGAGACCACTGTATTCACTGGAAGCTACAGTCGATGATGAAAAATGAAAAAGTTTGCACTAACTGTTGATTTCGTTCAACGTCCATGCTTCCCTCATGGAGCTGCAAATCAGGCTTAAATCAGGCCCCTAGTGTGGAGAAGGCCTACGGCATAAGCATGCTAACGTAGTCATCACAAGGTTCTGGGTCTCGGAGCTTGTATATTCTCCTCTGCTTAGGTTTTCCCAATGACCGATTTGGTGCCAAGACATATGATAGATAGTAGAAAATAGTGTGTGTTCATTTGCCATGATTTGTTTGTTTTGAGCCCAGTTTAGTCCTGATGTAGACTTGGGTTTGGTCACATTCTAGTCCTGGTTTAGCCTTGGTATAGTCCAAGTTTTGTTGTGGTCTATGTGCAAATGTCAACGCTCGCTTAGATAAAATATTCCTGGTTTAAGAAAGATTTAAAAATTGATTGAGTTTTGTATCGCCTTATCCTAACAAGCCAGACGCACTTTTAGTTCACATTTCGGTTACAAGATTAATCGCGATAGAATCAATTGATGAATCAATCTGATGTACAATTTTGGAAATCGCAAATTTTGAGGTACTATAATTTCCTTCATAAACACCAACTTATTCTGCATGAAAGATTCTGCATGCTATATCTGTAGTTTAGTTCTTTTATTAGTTTGTCAGTTCAGATTTCAGTCTTATCTCCTGGTGAGTTTTACACAGAATCCTATTATTAAAACATACATTTCAAATATAATTGCAATCGCAAAAAAAACCCAAAAACAACACAATTAGATATTGTTCACAAACTGTGTAGCCTTAGCTCACAACCCTACCCAATCTAAAAAGTTCATGATAATAGAAAAGTACGCAACTAAATAAATTATCACTTGCAAGATAAACTAAGAACAATCAAGACAAAAGGACATTGTTTAAAAATATTTCATCTGTAACTGTTGCATAAGAGGTTTATCTGACTGTTTTATCACTTCATCATATAAAAATGATCAAAAGTATGGCATCCTTTACTCCTGCAAAGTTAGCTGAGTATGTTTGAGTTAAGTCGCTTTAATTACTTCCGATGCTGGGTTTGAAAATGAGGCGTCTAATGGCTCTTCTGTTGACATTCAGTTATCCCTGACCAGTGCATCTCAAACCCTCCCTGTCTTCCTCTGAACGACTGATTGCCTGCACACACTTCCACCTCTTCCTCCCTCGACAGCCTCTTTTGGTTACTCACCGGCTTAAACGAGACTCGGCACATATCAAAGCACCAATTACTGTCCCCGCGACTTGTGTGATGCGCTGTAATTTGTTGGCAAAAGCAGCGTGCTGTGTCACTTTGGGTTATTGCCATTTAACCTGTCTTGCTTGCTCATTTTATCATTACTACTCAACGATACTCAATTATATACTGTTTCCAACCATCTGTTTTCCCTCCAGATCCACATATCAAAGTGTGCGGAAAAAGAGACAACGTAAGGGAAGCCAAAGAAAGAATCATGTCCGTCCTAGACACAAAGGTATAGTGTTTTTTTTTTTCTTTTCTAATATTTCTGTTTTCTTTCCTTTCAAAGTATTTAGCGAGAAGCCTTTTACTCATCTCCCGCCGTCAGAGTGACAGATTGCAGACTGCAGAGCCCTATGGATTGGCAGTAATCTTGGGAGGCATTCACATCAAGGGCTCTGTCATGAAGTGTGCATATGGACTGCGTTCCCATAGCAACACAGAATCACATAGCATGATGGGAGCGCGGCAGCTCCCCCTTGGGGCAGACAGCCATTTGTGCATTCATCTCCAGAACACATTTGGTAGACATTATAGCAGTGCATTTCAATGACTCTTCCTGTTCTGATACAGGAGTTTTGGTTTAGTGGATTAAATAGTTTCCTTTATAAAATTAGATTAGGATTTGTAGAGGAGAAAGTAAGCGCTTTAGTACTAACCATTGTTGTGGAATTTAGGATGTTGTTTTGCATTAGCCTGGTCAAAGAACTTAAACTTAATCAAGAGAAATTAATCCAAAACAGACCGTATGAAAAAGTACTTCCTCCAAAGTTATATTTAAAGCAAGGCACTACAGGCAAAACTTTTTTTTTTTTTGCTCTCTGTACATAAAGGCTTTCACCTGGAAACAAGCCGGATTTATTAATTATTTATTTATTTATTTATTAAGTTTTAACTCCAAAAATGACTTGAGCTTTATTTCTTTACATACATTTTCCATAAAATCTAGTTTACTTAAATACTAAATAACCTACTAAATATCCAAAATTGTCCGTAAATCCCTGTGGTATCTAATATGTCAACAAAATGAAGCAAGAAATTTGAACCTGAACCATTTTGGCTATTTTTACACATGAGGCCTTTTTTATATATGAAAACTGTACATGATGAAAAACTTGTAATACATATTTTTATCTATATAAGCAAAGTTTCAAATTGGTATTTTTAAATTCAATGTTTTTTTCCATTTCACCTGCAATGTTTTGCAGTAACAAATTAATTGTTCTAACTCATCTGGTATAATCAGTTATCTTGTTTTTATTGAATTTCTTTGCTAATCGGGTATCAACTTCGGTTCAGCCGAGATCATGGTTGGGCCTTTGAATTGATTTATTAAGACTATTCACAGGCCCTTGTTAGTCCAGAACATTTTATGATATTTGAGGTTTTGTTTTGTCGTTAGTTGAAGGATAAAGAATAGTTGCACAACCCATTTGGATTAGTTTTGTCATACGTTACTCTTGTTTTTGGAAAATGAATGCTATTTTCAGTCTCTGCAGAGGTATCGGTTGATATCAGGAATTGGCAGATTCTTAAAGCCCATGTATTGAAATTGGTATCGGGTCTGAAAAAGTTAAAGTTTGCGTTATTGAAACCATGTGCTTGCTGTGTGCGTGCATTGATCTGCTGCAGGGGTTATTAGTCATTGCTTGACTCTGTCTTCTTGCCTCATTAGAGTAACAGGGTGACTCTGAAGATGGACGTCTCACACACTGAACACTCCCATGTCATCGGAAAAGGAGGCAACAACATCAAGCGAGTGATGGAGGAGACGGGCTGTCATATCCACTTCCCCGACTCCAACCGCAACAACCAGGCAGAGAAGAGCAACCAGGTACATTCAGTCACACACCAGTGTTTACAATGGTGTACATTTTAATAAGGCAAAAATATATTACCTCATCTCGCAAAAGTCATGAGGATACATTTCTTGGTTCATTACAGAATTGCATTGGGGTAGTTTTTATGTAATTGATTAGATTGCCATCTTGAAAATGTAGGTCAGGATTTGTGATGGGAGATGTATAAAAAATATTTTAAAAAATAATATTGTATATATTGTCTATATTAAACAAAATGTTATAAATGTTGCAAATGAAGCTAAACAGCAGCGTGATACTTGTGTATTTTTGTAGTGAAAGAAGACATGAAGACGTGCTATGTAGTTATAATCTATGACACCTGTGAATCATCATTTTATATTTTGGACATTTTAAAACACACTAAAACTACAAGAAACAAGATGATACATGACCGGAAAAAAATAAACGGTATCAATGCCACAGAATCTCCTCCGCTCTCTGCTGCGCACACGCCTGACGCACGGTTCTCTCGGGGTCCACGTCTCACAACTTCACTCACTGTCCTGCCCGTGTAATCTTCATGTCCCATCTCTGATATCCACACTCCGCAGATGTTGTTCAGTCTCGCAGTTTACGTCAGAATAAGTTTACGTCATCATCTAACTTTATGTTTTGGATTTCCCACAAGGGAAGTGCACATGGAATAAAAACACATTCAGGCAGGGCGGGATGCTGCAAAACTTGCTCACTTTTGCTTGGTGTCTGCGAGAGGACAAGCTAGTTGACTTAGCTATTGTTTACCTAGCAGATAATTTGTTTTGGGGGAGCTTTTATGAGATTCTACTTTGGCACGGTGTGAAGACGACTTTGGTGAGTGTTGTCTCGGCAGTTTCACCTGATTTGGCTGGATTTGGTTACGACTTATGTTTGCATGTGTAATTAATTATCTCCGAATTTGCACATATTAATGCAATGTTGTAAAATTGTGATTACATTGTCTCAAATACAACAGCCTGATAGGGACTGTGTAGTTCAAAATCCTGGTTTGCCCAATTGGAATCTGACCCGTATCAGTCGAATTGAATGAGATGTCTGACATACGTTTCAACTCAACAAAACTGCGCCGCACATGAGGCCTCAAATAATGGCCTGTGCAGTTGCCTCACACATGATAAACGTGCTCATTATGTATGTATTTGTCATTGTCATATCATCATTATCAGTCTACTGTTAGCCTTCTTAAAAGACTGTCAAGTTCGTTTTTGTTCTATTTTAAATGCAGTTGTGTATTCATTATTTTTCTATACTTCTACTTCTACTTTTCTAAACTATTCGACCGGTAGTTTTCCCAAATGACCGGATTTTCTGAGCCTGCTGGTAGAAAAAAAGCGTAACCTTTGGAAAGAAGTCTGATGGCCTACGATTGAAAACTGCAGCGGTAATTTCCACCTGCCCCTTTACAATACATCACTATAAACGTCATCACAACAACTCCCAGACCATGCTGACTGACCAACCATGTAATGCTGTAGTTCATGGTTGTGAGCAACGGATTTATTTATTTATTTATTTATAGAAGTAAAAAATTGTAGCACCAAGTCAGAAAAGAGCAGTGGGCTCTAGTGAGGTAAAAGAGGAGCCAAAACAGTTGGTTAAAAGCTCTTAAAAGTCAGTTTTACTTAAAGGTCCTATATCTGATTTTTATTTACTCTAATTAAGATAAATTCTCTTTACATTTAAATGACATATTGTTTGATAGAATTCGTGGAAAGACATGTATAATGTATAATCTGTGCAAATTAGAAACGCACTTTGTTTGGAAAGAACTAGTGCAGAAGTGTTTGCCAGGGTCACCTCATTTCAGCCAATCAGGCATATCATACACCATGACTCATGGGAAAATAACTGCTTGACACTATCCCAGACTGTAATTCTCTGTCATGGTAAGGAGTAAGTTAGAGGAACTATATGGAAACAACTGCATAAGGCGATTCCAGACAGTCGTTTCTGAGTCATGGTGCAATACTGAGTGAAAGGAAGGACTGTGTGGGCGGGGCTAGCAATTCAAACAAAAACATGCCCCTTTCTCACAGTTCAAAATCAGGTACAGGCCCTTTAATATGTTATATACTTCTTTAATTTTACTGTCCATTTTGTGCAGAACTTAGCCTAAACCAAAATAAAATTGAGATTGTGTGGTAGTGAGCAAGGATTGTTTGTTCCACAGTACATTTAGTTTCTTCTATTTGACTTAACTTAGTAACGTAATAGTTATCTTTAATATACTGAACATATAAACCTTTTAATCCAGTTCACTCCGTTACTTTGTCTCTAGTCTTTCACCACCTGGTCCTTCTGCCATTCCACTTCTCTGACTTTCTGACTAACTTGTCATCTGTAGCAAGCAGGATGCTGAAAAATGCCGACTGTTTTGATTGGCTAAGCCTCGGGAAAGCTCAATGTTTTAGCTGGCCTCTCTTTAAGACTGCAGGATGGTGGTGCAATTACCATCAAGGTGTAGCGTGAGCAGTTGAGTTAGCGCGCGCCGTGGCACATCATCAGTCATTGTTTCTGCCAGGTGCTCCTCTGTGCACCTGAGAAAGAAATGCACTGACAAGTTGCTCAAAATATGGCTCATTTGATAATATGGCTGAATTAATGGCCTACCCAAATGCCACAGGTACTATTAATATTGTAGTTTCCATCATTTTCAATTGTATTATTCTACTAAGGTCAATGTGGCTGAGCATATTTGCAAGATCCTTAAATGCCCCCTCAATCAATGACTGAAAATGTGGTGTAAGACAAAGTAATTTTATAAAAATATTATTCAAAAAGTGTTAGGTTTCACCCAATTTGAGATCTGCAATGCGTCTTCTTTGTCATTACCATAATTTAACTTGGATAACAAATAGCAATTTCCATATTTCTGTTGACCATAACTGTGGTTGATTGAATTGTTTTGGCCCTTCGTATCATGAAATAACCGGGTTTTGTTTTGTGTCCAGGTGTCCATCGCAGGTCAGCCAGCAGGAGTGGAAGCAGCGCGGGTAAAAATAAGGGTATGTACCATTTCTGTTTTTGGAGCTGCACCCCACCCAGAAAACATCCTTCAGAAATCACAGCCTTACTCCCATCAGACTGACAAAGTAATCCTATTATTCCTTTTTATGGCGTGTCCCCTAACCCTGTGTTCTCTTAAATTCCATAACTGATCTTTAAGAAAGACATTGGGAACCATCAACTTCAACATGACATATACATTGTGCATTATTACATCCTGATGTATTGTTGTAGGTGTTGGTTTGAATTATTGGATTATTTCTTTGACCAAGAAAAATGCACATGAACCTCCGCTCAAAAGTGAATAACCTGGAAACTTGGATTTAAACTGGTCCCAGCTTGACTTCATCTGCGTCACTAAAATGACAGCCAAATATTTTTTGTCCAACACACATTTGTAGAGGTCATGACTGCAAACTCTTGCATGTAAGAGTACTGAGTATGTTTCAGAAAAGTAGATTAGATAGATAGGTAGATGAAATTAGTTAAATCAGAATTTATATTATTGTTTGCACTCCATAAATCGGAGTGCCTACTTGCTGCCGTACTGCAGCAACAGCAATCTCAAAACAGATCTGGTCAACTGGTCAAATAGTAGCAACAGAAGTTGGTGGTATTTGGAGCAATATTCTTTCAAGAAGTTGTAAGACTAGCAGTAGTTTAATTACACATTGTGTGTAATTAAGTATTCAGATGACTACATTTGAACCCTCTTCTACCTTGAGCTGCTCCTGGACGAATGAGGGTTACCCACCATTTCTTGTCATCATATTAGAAAAAAATCTTACAATTATATTATGACAATTATAAACATGATTATCAGTTAATCATTTGATCGAATTATCCTGTCATCCCTCATAAAACTATATCAAGGAAATGCTTATATTACGGTTTTACTTCTAACTGTAAACAAACACTCAGACATTCAGACAGACAGCTCCCTGACCTAACTCCTACCTCATGACAGCAGCTCCAGGGGCCGATTATTTTGCATTCAGGCAAAGTCCAGCACTTCCTCTGTGCCGCAGGCACCATTCCTGACTATCTGACCACTTCCCCTTGAACCATAGTAAAACTCAGCTTAGACGTCGGTGTCTTTGGCAATTCATGTTCAGCCTATTTCATAGTCTTTTTTATTTCTCAAGTTGCTGTCTGACTGAAAGGCTGACCCATCGCCTCCTACTCAAGGACTGACCAAAACTAACAATGCTGAGGATGACTGAATGAGTGAGGAGTGCGAGGAGGAGAAAACTTATATCTGTGAGGTGTTTAGTGGAAACCACTGGCAGTGTGCGGCTGTGCTTAAGGTTGTTTGCACAAGCATCTAGCCTCAATCAGGTCATTCGCTGGTTTCTATGTCTGGAAAAAGTGTTCCAAATTTGACCTTAGAGTTGCTGTACTGAAGGGTTTTTATTGTAAGCCATAGAGAAGCAGAAAAGTGTTACTGCCTCCAAAGAACACATCGAGGGGATCAGAAGGGTGGATCAAAAGCACATTTCCTTGACTTTATTAAATAAAGCCTGACATTGATACCTATCACACATCCTATTTAACCTATGCTCTTGTGAAAAGGTGAAGGCACGACCGCTGTAGCGTCCAGAACAACTCTCAGGCAACATTCCAACGTTCACATGATTTTATCACTGCACCTCACATTTCATCTTCACCTCGGTCCTGCTGACACTGTGCACCTTCCATGAGACGAGACATTCTTATCTGCATTTTGAACACTATGATTTGACAGTATGAATTAACTGGTTGTATTATTTGTTTGTTTTTTATCATCAAGTAATGACATTTTTGCATGTTGACTATGTTTTGCCAGTTGTGGTATTGTATTACTTTTACACATTAAAGAGTTTTAGTGCCAAACTCAAACTCAGTACATACAAATACAAGTGGTACAGTCAAGTTATATTGTAGTCTTGTTCAACATTTTTCATAAAATCAGCCTGTTCGTTTTGCACAGGTCACTGTCTTGGCAGGTAAGACTTAGCGTCCCCTTATCACTCTCTGTTCATGCAGTTCACAGGACGCAGTGCTCAGTGGTGGGTGGTCCTGAGACCACAGCCCTCTGGAACCAGAAGTGGTTTGTTTGTGCCTTTCCCAGAACAATACAGCCCGATTAGAGCACCGGACCCTTAAATCCCACCCTAGGTCTGTATTATCCACATTATTTAAAGGCTGAGGCTCATTTCAGTCTGTTGTTGAGGTGATTAAACCTTGAGAAGGAGATGACAGACAGGTGATGAAAGCTCCCAGCTTGACAATGTTTAATTTTTTACAAAGTCGGAATAATGGATGCATTTACACCTGACACACAGAACACACACGAGACTCATATGTGGCAGGTAGACTTTCTAGAAAAAGCTGAGGTCAGCGGTCCCTTAAATCAGTCCATTCTTCATTGAGAGCCGGCTCCTGCTGCTCTGCTTGTCCTCTGCCGTGTTTCCCTCACCACTGACCTAAATTTCTGAAGCCCTCAGAGAGCCTGTGCTGAAACGTGATATAATTGTAAGGCCAAGCACATATGGGACTGATCAAGGGTGCATTTCTTTGGTCGGAGCAATTCATGCTGCTTGCCCTTCACTGGCAGCCAAAACCGGAGTGGCACTCTGCCCGAGATCCAGTGTTTGGATAACACACTCGGCATATGTGTGTCTGTGAATGGGCGTGTTCCTGTAAAATTTCTCTGGTGTGCATGTCTAACTATGTGTACTTTTAATCTAACCCCATTTGTCTAAAAGGACTAAGTGCTGCACGCCATCACTTTTATTGCTACTTTAACTTAATGGCACTTTTGCATGAATATTTGATTAAAAGTATTATTTTTACAAATACCTTTAACAATATATATATATATTTTTTTTTTTGTTTACACAAATTTGGCTCACTTTAAGAATTCATTTTACAATGGAATTTTGACTATGTTTTCTAAAACAGCGACAGAGGGGTTTACACTTCTTCATATTAGAGTACAGTTTTCATGCCCTCACTATATTGGTGGGTTATGGATGGGGGTGTAAAACTTGTGCATACAATCTAAAAGCATGCATTTATATAAAGGAGGTCAGTCACTTATATGCTGTCAGATTAAAAGATAAACAACTTTTTAAATCAAATGTGTCAGAAAACCTTCCTGAGGAAATATTTCAAGAGAATGGCCCGTCTCATCACCAAATCGAAAATAACAGACGGGACTAAGAGTGAGGCCAGAAGAGGGCTTTCCTGTCTCCACCTCACTCCCCCCCGATGCTTACTGTGATGCAGGACACAGAGAAGGGACACTGTGACGCCCAGGCTCTAAGATGCAGAGGACATCTTTTGTCATGAGGGCTGTTACTCTCCTCAAACTGCCCAGACACACAATGTGCTGACGCTACCTGACGAATCCTGCTGCTAAAACTGCACTGAAACCTTTGACAGAGACACAAAGGCGACTGAGAAGCACAGTGAAAGTGTTTTCGCTGCTGAATTAGAATTTCCCGAGAGAGCAATAAAGTACATATCTAGAATATGCAGCACACTCCTGCTAGGTGTGTTTTAGAAGAACTTGCTTGCATTTACAGGTCACGTTGTGTGATTTTTATCAATACCAAGCCATTTCTCCCTCTCCACAGAACATTTAACCAGCATGCATTTGGTGTACATTGCACGCCTTGCCTTGTATTGATTACACTCTTTGGATTTATTTGAACTGGCAGTTTGCGTGTCACATTTTGCCACCTTTCACTAAATAAAACCTTGTTATGTCTGAATGTCAATGCATATAAATCCAGCCTAAGTCATCTCCCCCTCTCACTTTTACTCCGTGTCCAGCTGTAGCTAATCACGCGGCTAGCATAAAGGTGATAAAAGCTACTGTGCCGTGCGTGCAAGCCTTCTCCATTGTAGACAGTAATTGGTACACTTCACTTTTTGCATGGCACCACTGACAGCCTAATGATAAGTCTTCCAACTTCAGCGCCGCTGCAGTGTTCTGGCGGGCAGCGTTTTTTGACTGAAATTGAAAATATTTGCAGACGTCGGTGTCACCCATTTGTTTTGCTTTTCACTGACTTTGTACACCCACTCATTTGTCCTTTTCTCTTTTCTGTTTCAGGAGCTCCTTCCACTGGTCTTGTCGTTTGAGCTTCCAGCCATCATGCAGGCAGACCCCAGCTCGCCCACTGTCCAGCACATCTCGCAAACCTACAACCTCACTGTGTCCTTTAAGCCCCCGACACGCCTCTACAGAGCGACGGGAGTGGTGCGCGGATCACAGAATAACGCCAATGCCGTTAAGGTATACAAACATATGGGTACTAATATGGGATTTTCAAAGTAATGTTTGTGTGTGAAATAAATGCATAAACCCAATTTAGAAACGTTAAAACTGTCTTATTTTAGTAGTGGACAAGTCAGTGATTATTTTTTTTCAATTAATCATTAAGTCAAACAATTATTTCATTATATTTGGTACAGTGAGACTTTTAAATATGTTCAGTTGAATAAAGGTTGAAACAATGATGAAAGGCTTCTAGATAAAGAGTATTCACAAAAAACTATTATTGATTAAAAATCATGAGTTGTTTATTATTGTTTATTTTTATTTTATAATAGCACTGTCTTTGTTAAAGGCCTTTTCAGATGTGTTTTAGAGTCTATTTAGTCTGCGTAAAAAGTACGATTATCAAAATACAACTACAATATTTTTTACTTGTCGGCTCATCACAATTAGTTCATTCATCATTGCAGCACTAGTCTACATTACATTTTGATATGTCTCAAATTTTATTGTTGTAATTATTGTTAGAAAAAACATCACAGTTAAACTTTTACTGAAAACACCACAATTTAACGATTACTGAGACCTTAACCGGACAACAGTAAATTCTTCACTTTTCTTTCATTCCCGTTGTCTAACACATTACTGTTCCTCAAGTTTGTGACCAGCTTTACAAAATCGAACTTTCTGAATAACAAAATAAAGTTAATTAGACATAAACAGCCAGATAAAAATGTACTTTATATTTAGACTTTGGTGTTTTGGGGACTACAGATGGAATTAAAAATACTTCTCAAATTTCTGTTTTAGTTCTCACAATTATTTTGTGACCTGAATAATCACAATTATCAGTTAACCAAATAATAACAATTACATTTGCATGGCATTTTTTTCTTTTTGTATATTGGTTCTGCATAGGTTTTATACTAGATGCTCTTCCTGATGCTGCACAAATAATTGCTCCCTCTCTAAGGTTGCAATTTTCTAGATAACAGAATAGCCACTCACTCAAAAACATTTATTTTTATGAAAAGAAAAAAAATACTACAAAAATGTTCTGAAATGCAGAGTTCATGTTTCAAGTTTTTTATGTTTTTTTTGTGCCCAACTTCCTAATACAAATGTTCAGGCTTGAGAGTGGCATGACGAGCAGACTTTACCCGTATTTAAAACAGGTCCCTGACTGTGTGGTCAGTTCAGTATTACCTTTGACATGTGTCGTTGTGTGGTAGTAAAACCTTATGTGTCTAAAACACCTCTAC
This sequence comes from Rhinogobius similis, assembly GCA_019453435.1. Lineage (NCBI taxonomy): Eukaryota > Metazoa > Chordata > Actinopteri > Gobiiformes > Gobiidae > Rhinogobius > Rhinogobius similis. The sequence goes on from CM033634.1 coordinate 23,946,489, forward strand.
ATTTCCAGTTGCTTTTCTACGTCGCACCCATCGTCCTCCTGACCATCTGTCAAAAAGAGTTTCCTGCAGATAGACGTTGCAAGCCTCACCAAACCTGTCAGCCTTTCACACTTTTTAAACTATAAAACTGTTTCATTTCAGCTGGACGACTTGTCTCCACCGGCAGCCATGACTTTGTGCTGCTGTATTTGTTAAATCCTTTCCCAAGCCTCCTCTTTCTCTCTTTTTGTGTTGACTTTAAACGGGTTTGCTGCTTGAGAATGGTAATCATCATGCTGCATATACACATGTCTAAGCAGTGGCATTTGGCTGAGCTGTGGTTTGGGAAATGCAGACCAAGAATCTTCTCATTGTCTTCCCAGTTAATCCCGCTCCTCTGTGCGGGTCTCTGTTTAGTTTGCCAGACAATGTATTTGTGTACATTATACATGCATTCATTTACACATCTGCTTTTCTGTGGCCTACATTAGATCATACGTTTCATCTGTGTGCAGTAAATGAGATTTGTGGAGGCTGGCACTTCTCTCGTGTGGTAGGTTTGAAGGGTTGGTCATGATTGGGAGCAGTGCCGGCAGGGGACTAGAGGATTACAGGAATGTTTGTGCAGGGCTGGTGTGAGACCCTTCAAACACCTCTGAGGATAGCCAAAACCACTGCGAAGACTGGCCACAGTGCACCGCCTGCTCTTCAGTGTTGGAAATGCCTCACTTGTAAGGCCAAGTGACGGCTTATAGAACAGAACCACATTGGAAAAAAGAGAACAGACTGTTGTAGAAGAATGAAAAAATGCCTTTTTTATGACGATGTAGATACAGGTGGTCGAAATGAGTGTTTCTTTTCATTGTTACGTACAAACATTTAACATAAATTGAATCATACAATTATATTTCATGCAATTTGGAAAATAACATTGGTCTAATACTGTCTATAGTACTACTTTCAAATGCTGTATTTTATGATATTTGCTTTATTCAAAGTATATACTAATATTCTAAATGGTTAGAGTTAAGACTACTTTATTTTAAATAGTTATTCATCTTGATTTTTGGTTTGATATTAGTTTTCTCTTGCTGTTCTCTAGAATTTCCTTCGTTGTGTGACAAATATCAAACAAAAATGTATCTTTTTTTAAAGTACAAAAAACCAAAAACTGTTACCATTTTACAGAAAAAAATACTTGCCTGCTAATGCCTATTGTGATGAAAAAAGCAGTGTGGTAATGTAAAAAACATGATTTGACAGTTTCAGTGAAAACGCATGTCGTCTTTAAACCTGCCTGATGACTGATTACAGCAGACTGCTCTATGAAGCCTCTGACTGCTCCGATGCTCATTACCTTGTCGTGCTTGTGTTCCCAGAGAGGCACGGCCCTGCTGCTGGAGCATCTGGCGGGCAGCCTGGCCAGCACCATCACAGTCACTACACACCTGGACATCGCACCCCAACACCACCTCTTCATGAAGGGACGCAACGGCAGCAACATCAAGCACATCACGCAGAGAACAGGCGCTCAGATACACTTCCCCGACCCCAACAGCCCGCAGAAGAAGTCCACTGTTTACATCCAGGGCACGATTGAGTCCGTGTGTCTGGCACGGCAGTATCTCATGGTGAGTAGTTGGTTTGTTTTTATAGAAGTGTTTACATAAGTGATCCAAAATATTTCTTTGTAATTGTATTTATACACAATAGTTTTTGGTCCAAACCTAGACCTTGTAGCTACAACTACACAGAATGTTGAATCATTTTGTTTATTTTATTTATACAAACTACTCAAACCTACTAGAGTGAGAAGAGAACGTAAATTTTACTTTATGAAATAGAAAGCTAATATGTATTCATATTTGTATGGCACTAATTGATGCGATAATGCGTTATTTTCAGGTTAATGCATTAAGTGGTGCCCATAAAAATATTAGAAACTTGCAACAGCCCATAATGTCCATCAGTAAGAAAAAAAAATGGTTGAAAGAGCCCCACTACCCTTTTTCCTCTCCCTCTCACTGGAGGTCTTAGCCCAAATTATAAAATAAAGAGCTATTTAGGAGCCATAAAAGCTTTGATATATTGTGTATTGACCAAAAGGCAATTAATTCACCTTTATTTACAGGAAAGTCCAACTGAGCTTTAGAATCTCTGTTTCAATTAAACCTTTTTAATCACTGCCCAGCACTAGATATTGTTATTAGTGAATGTTGTATTCGCTGTGCTTAAGATAACACTGTTTTAGAATTTAACTCTGAGTCTCTGTAGATTTTGGGTGGCCTTCAGGATTGCTGTTGATTTCTTGTAAAATTTGTGAGTTACACAACATCCTGCTTAGTGAAGGTTAGATTGTATAAATTATAGCAGCCACATACATGTACTCAGTTGAATTTGTATCTGAATCTGTTTGGCTGGGGTCTGTATACAATCATTTTGGTAACGACAGCGGATGCGGTTATTCCAGCCTATAATTCCGATGTCAGTACATTTACATTTTTAAGACCAGAGCCTTGGATTTAAACGTCTGCTGGTTCATAATGTTTTGTGGTCATTCTTGACTTATTGCCCTGGACCACAAAGCTATCCTTATTGGAATAACTGGGAATCACACTCAAACGCCAGTTAAGAAAAATGCGTAGAAAGGATCGCTCTTTAATTACATTTGGTTAAAACTGCTGCTGAGCTGGAGGATGCAGGACAACTCACCCGTAAACATATCTGGCTCTGCGTTTGGACATCCATAATTCTGACTGCCTTTCCTTTGTCTGCGGTCTTCCATTTGGCCCCAGAGACACTTAGCAAATGCCAGAGCTGTTGCACTGACTAAACACAACTTTCCCTCAGTCTGAACTGGGCACGGTAGAAGCCTCAGTCTGGACAACAACAAACAGATAATTTACGTGAAGTGATTTGGTCCAGTTGAGGTACGCACACAGAGACACTTATAGCAATAGGGAGTTTTAATGGATTTTGCAGAACAGTGTAAACATAGACATATAGTACTATCCGTCTATACCATTGGCCTTTGTGATTTGGCCTCTTTGCCGGACGGTAGATTACAGCTCCAAGCTTGACAAAGCCAGTCTGGCCTCATTCTTTGTCACTAATTACACACACTTACAATAGTTTTCAGCAGTTCACCCAAAATATAGTCGCCTGTGGTGCTTGTGGTGCGGCTGTGATCGTGCATAACAGATTGGTGCAGTAGGAATTCCCCAAACTTCAGAATGGAATCTAGCGAAGAATAGTTTTTATTGATTCAAGTTGATATATGTAGGTCAAAGTTTGATCAAATATAATAAAGATGTCGTAGATATGTTAAGACAACAGACTGCATTTTATTTCTGGAATGACAAAAGAGTATGTTTTGCTTTTTTGGTGACTACAGGGTTGCTTGCCGCTTGTGTTAATGTTCGACATAAAGGAAGATATTGAGGTGGAGCCACAGTGCATCACAGCGCTAATGGAACAACTGGATGTCTTCATCAGCATAAAGCCCAAGCCGAAACAGCCGAGCAAGGTTTGTCACTCACATGCCACAGAATAAAATAACCCGATGCCTACAAAGCATACCCTATTGGTAAGGTCATACTTCTTGTTTGAAAAAGAAATGTCTGACCCGCTTAAATTCAACGTCAGGTAAATCAAATAGGAATGAAATACACTACTGTTCCAGACACTCGCTTTACTATTGGAATGTCAGAGATTGGAATAAATCGTAGATTGTCATGTCACATTTCATCACCATTTTTGTTCAAAACTGGAGCTTAAAACCAAACAGGAAATTTGCCATTCCCATACTGTGCAAACTCTTGGGAAAGTATTGGGCCGCACACAGCACTTCTTGCATGCTCCACCTGATCCTCGCAAACCCTCAGTCATCAGTTTACGCTCCATCTACTCTGAGTGAAAAATAGCCCTGTCGCTAGTGTGCATTTACTACAGTGTGTTGTTTTAACTCGCTGTTCGAATGCATGCTGATTTACAAGCATCTGAACACACCTGTTGGACACATGTGCTTTGCTCAAAACCAGACGTTAAAGTTAGCCTTAGAGAGCTGCTTTTCTATTCATAATTCCTACTCCGTTTGGCCAGCAAACTCTGAGATACCCATGTCCCGCGCTGACTGAGCCAAGGCCCTGTGCCCACACTTGACAGATCCGTAGAGACTGGTGCCAAAGTGCCAGTGTAAACACCAGCCCACTCTTTAGAAACTCATCACTTAAACATTTTAATGAAGTGACAGCAGTAATCCATAAGGCACAGTCCAAAGGCACGAGGCCGCCTCTTTGTTTCTGACAAGTTGGCATGGTTGAAAAGGCGAGGCATGAATTCGTGTTGAATGGATCGTGCTCAGAATAAGTTATGCTGAGAATTTTTCAAAATGGAGAAGAGAAAGTAGGATTTGGGCCCAGGTTTTAAAGTTTCTCCTGATGTGGAAAAATTTATGAACAGATGATGTTTCAGTCGTTTATAAATATGTCATTTTTCACCCATTTTATAGAACCTAACATAGCACTTTAAAATAAGATTCTAATGTAAACTATTTAAATTAATAAGCACTAGTTATTTGTTTAGAAGCCCATTTACTATAAGTTTTTGGTTAAATGGCTAAATTAACATCTTTAAGATATTATAAGCCGTGTACAAATGCTAGTAATTGTCTAAGTCTTATAAACAAATAATGAGTGCCTACTAAGAAACCTTATTTTTTTTAACCTATCATTTTCAATTTAATTCATGGTGTAGTGATACATACCAGGTAGAAAAAGCATGCTCAAGGGTTAGTTTTATTTTGTAATTTGGTGTGTGTCTTCATTTTACAAATAAAGATTGGTGGACATTCTTGATTATTTAACAAATGTATCTGCATGTTGGTCTGAAAAATCAAATAGTCAACTATTTATACAAATTGTTGACTAATACAAACGTATTTCTTACACATCTATCAGCTAAATCAGACAAATGGCTTGTTATGCAATTGATTAAGACTTTGCTCCCATGTCTCCCCGTTTCTCCCACACAGTCCTGTTTACCCTCCTAATCTGTGCTTAATTCCCTCTTCCTTCCTCCCCTCTGTGTTCGTCTCCCCCTCGTCGTTCCCTCACTCCCTATCTCTGATGCCAACATTCCCAACACAATCTATCAGGGCTCAGCCCCTTTGCCCTCTGTGCTCTTCTTTAGTTTAATGTCTGTGTCTTTATTGCAGTCGGTGATAGTGAAGAGTGTGGAGAGGAATGCCGTAAACATGTACGAAGCCCGGAAGTTCGTCCTGAGGCTGGAGAGCAACGGCGTATCGTGCTCATCACCCCCCATGGCAGTAAACCCCGCCCCCAACGGCCCCTCCCCCTCCCTCATCTGCCCTGTTGGCCTGGACATCCTGGCCTCAGCTGGACTGGGGCTCAGCAATCTGGGTAAAGAGCTGCATTTAGATGAAGAATTTAGGAACATTATGTCTCACTGAGGTCATGGCAGTATTTTTATTTCATGAGTCTTGGTCTACAGCATTTAACTTAGATTACTTGTGCATTTTTTGAAATCTATTTCATCTACAATACTACAGCACAGTAATAGTGTGGTATAAAAGGATTGAAATAGCATGGTAACAAAAAGTTAAAGTAGTCAACTTATTTATTGTATTATATATTGTCTTGCAACTGAGGCCCGAGGGCTCAGAAAATGTCTGTTTTCACCCACCCTGTATGCCCGCCAACATCCCTGTACTTAGTTGCGAATATTTGAAAAATTTGGACTCTGAGTGATAAATGTAGGATACTAAAATGTCACCTAATCATTTCCAAAAATGTAAACATGTAAATGACAAATCTGCTTGTGAAGAGGTGGGGTTTATCAGCTCTGCAATTTTGAACAGGAAGTCAATGGACTATTATCAAGCTGTTTTAGATAAATATCGCAGTTTATACTCAAGAATATGTAAGTAATGTAATGTAATACTAACTACTTAAAAATACATAATATGTCTCCTTTAAACTATTGTAATTACATTGTTCATACTTATTAAACACATTTATAATTTTTATTTAGTTTATGGTAATATGAAGACAGTAAATTATCATGACCATCTAGGTCTTAATATGGAAACAGGGCTGCAGACTGCATTTATCCTATTAAAATGCAATGTCTTTCCGTTTACCTTGATTGTACTGTACAATAAAGTAAAAAGTGACCGATCTAGGTTTTTATTATCCCCAGCATAATATTAATTTGTATTTAAAATTATTTAAAGATACCTATTGTAATAGTAATTGTTGGAAATGTACAGGCATACATTTTCCCACATTTTATATAATGAATCCAGCAAGACAGTAAGGTCGTTGTTGGGCTGGTCAATAATGTGTATTTGTTGTTGGAGCATAAGTCTGTCGTCCCAGCATGGTTCAAAAGTATTCCATAACCCTTTGAAGAAGAAATTGTGTTGTTTCAATCAATTGAAATTTTCATTATTCTTGGTTTAGATGAGAATAATTGCTCATTTGAATGCGCAGTTGCAATTTCATAGAATGCAAACATTGCATTGTCTATGCATACTGAGGAATCTAAGCATGATGGCTGTCACTGGTTTGTTTTATATCTCAGAAAAGACAAGATTGTGTTGGAAAACAAACAACTCTAAATGCATGAGTCTCCAAGAGGGAGCTAATGTGCTCATAAATCATTGTCACTCACATCTGGGCTGGCTGCATGCTGAGAGTCTTCCCTCTTAGCAAAACATCTACCCCTGATATCTTAGTGCCAAGCATTCTCTGAAATCTTCTGCCACTACATCATAATGACCAGTGCTCTTACAGTCTGATACACATTAACAAACGTATAAATCAGAGACTGCACCTGCTTAATGTATGCGTCACAGTAGCCTCCAGCCTGAGCCATATGCAAATCCCCTGTGCATTCAGTGCCCAGCCAACCATCACAAAGTACCCTCCGTGTAGTAGACATTGTGAGGGAATCATGGGTATCATAAAGCAGTTATGGCCACATGAGGCGGCGTTTAGCTGACCTCTGCACACAGCCACGGAGTTCATACTGGAACACTACACTTTTTTTGTCCAACAGTGAGTTTTATTATTTTTTTTAGCAAGAGGAGTGTTGGGATAACCCTGAGACACTCGCTTTTATGTAAAATGGTCTGGGAACCCGATTCCTCAGTATGACACAAGTAATTCATCAAGCGCAGTAGAAATAGCAGATAGTCTAGTCAGCCTGTATGATGTATAGTATGGGTGTAATTGTAAAATCCACTGAACAAGTTCACCTCACTCCTGTGCTGGTGTTACCTCCAGGCTCCAACAATATCCGCTAGAATTTCCCTGTAGTACATTTACATTTTTCCATCCGGCTATTCTCTGATCTGGATTTGGCAAAAAATACACATGCCTTTAATGTATAATAAGTCAATGATTTAAAGATTTATATAAATGATAGGTAGATATAGATGTACTTGGACTTAAAGGGGAGCAATGTTAAGGTTAAGGTAAATTTGTCCTCTGCATTTGACCCATTCTTCAGGGGCAATCTGTCAAGATCAGTGGACCCATCCATAGATCTTGTGCTAGGCTTGGTCAGATCAGGATCAAACTGCGCACAGAAAGACCAGAACCACTCTTCTTTACTCGTCTTCCATCCTTTCCATTCTCTTGCACTTATCCAGGCCCAGACTTCCCTTTCCACACACACTTCCTCCAGTTTTTCGGGTGTGATCCAAAGGTCTTCCCAGGTCAGGAGACATAGCCCTTCAATAATACTTAAATTAAGTCTTAGTCTAAATCTAGTTTACAATAGAAAATATTTTAAAAGCTGTAAAATTGCTGATATTCTGACATACAGCAAATATTAACAACTATATTAAGTGGTGTGAATACTCGTATTTGTTTTTTTTTTTTACTTGCAATATAGAAACCTTAACCAAGACATTTTCAAGTACACATTTTAATGCATTTTAGCGCAAACGTAATTATTTCAGAATGGTAAAAGAATATAGAGAGATATTTCACAGCCCTATTTTGACCTCTTATAATAAAATATGTTTTCAATGGCAGCAAAGTGTAATCTCTTTGTACAGTAGAAATAATCTCTGTGTCTACTAGTGTAACCCAGGGGCCAGTGATGAAGCTGTGGAGCCACATCCTGGTCCGAAGTAATTGCTACATGCTTGTCTTCCTCCGATTACAGAGAGTTCTGCCAAAAGAATCCCTGGCCTTATTCCTGGAGTAAAACTAGCCCCTGTTTAAAGCCACAAACCTGATTCTCTCAGTTTTCATACGCAGTGTTTGGGTCTAGCCACCAAGCACCACATTGTTGCTCCTCTCTGTAACATGTTTTTTTTTTCTTTTTTCCCCCGGTGTGTGTGATTAAGGACACTCTAGACCTATACTTTGCGTCCATGACCTTGTAGCTTTTCTGAAATCCGTTTGAGGTTTTCTGCCTTGTTGATGGCAATTTGATGAAATTCCTTTTAAATAGTTGGACAACCAAGATTATTTTTGCGAGCTCGATGAGACATGTGATTAGGCAGAAAAATGGCTCCGTGCATTTGATAGGACCACCACTGAATTGTCCATCTTCTACTTATCTCTTGGTTCTTTTCTCTCCTCTTTAGGTTTTCTGAGTGCAGCAGCGCCTCACTCTCTCAGCAGCTCGCCCAATGCGGTGCTCAACAGTTTAAACAGCTCCATGAGTCCTCTGCAGACCCCCAGTCCCACCACACCAGTGCACTCCGCCTCTATGTGGCCAAGCTCTCTCACCAGCACCCAAGGTCAGCCACACACTTTATGGTGTAAATGTGAAGCAATAAATTCTAAAAACTCAGCTCTAATTAAAGCTCTAACTAAAAGTATACAGAAATTGATTATACTCATTGTTAAACTAAAAGTAACTAATGTATGTATGTTGAATTACAGAAGAAATATTCAAGAATTTCTGTCACGTAACTTTTGGTTGCCATTTTGAGTACTTTTTACCATTGAAAACAGAATATTTTGTTTTGAATTGTTTGTTTCTATGGTATAACAGTCCTCATGAATACATGTTTATATAATATATTTATTCATGTATATAGTTCATCTATTCAATAATGATAATCTTAATTTGATAATAAAACTGAATAATACTTTAGAAGTTTTCAATATAAGGAGAAAATGTTGCAGTATAATAGATCGAAATGTGATCTAAATCAGCATTGGAGTTGACTTATATCTTAATATCTTAATATCTTAGACACAATGTAATGGTGCTGTCACAATACTAAAAATTCAAACTCAGTTTTGATAGTACGAGAGAGGCTTGATAAAGATTTCAATATCACAATGAAAACTGTTTTATTTTAGACAGAACATAATTGTCGACTCAAAATAATAGTACTATGTACTATGTTACCATGTGGTCCTCTGGAAAATATTTTTTGCAACTTGAAAAATGCACCTGAACGCTCGCACAAGTCAGGAAACGAACTCGGAAGCTGATTTGTCAAATATGTTAATCATTTGTAGTTTTTTTTCTTCTATTTTTATTGATATTTGCTCGAATTTGTATCGAGTTTTGATACTAGTTTTAGACCTGATTAGTATTTAATTTTCAATAGTCTTGACAACCCCTCTATGAACTAAATGATCTACACTTTTATCTTCATTTAGTAGACGTGTGTAACAGTATAAATGATAGTAAAAGCTTATTGTTGTACCTCATCAGCAATAAGCTGGTGGGATACAGTAAACTGTGTCTCACCAGCTTATTGTTGTAGAATGAACACTTTCTGAACCCCCTATGTTGTAGCCTTTTCATCTCAGCTCATGCTGCACCCGGCGACACAGGCCACCCTCAGCAGTATCCTGTTGTCAGGTGTACAGGGCTACACGCAGAGCACCCCATCACCTCCGCCTGGCCTCGCTCCAATCGACAAGCAGCCCAACGGGGTGCCCGACTGCTCCAAGGCCTGCACGCTCAATGGACACGTCAAAGTAACCACAAAGCCTGTTCATTTCATCCAAATTATTACTCATTCCTGATTTCTTCTTGTACTTATGGCATATTATACATTTTTCAGCATCCTAGCTCGGTATACACAAGGATAACAACTGCGTCACTTGCGGAAACAGTTTTGAGTCCTCCTCCATGTGACCCAGTGCAGGAGGCCAGTGGACACAACCCTTCAGAACCACTATCCAGCAAGTCCAACCCAGATGAAGGTACTACTATCTACTACCATTTTCTTATAGATCTTTTAAAATGCTCTCTCATCAGAATGATCAAAATTCCAGAGTGGAGACAAAATGAAGTAAACCATCAATAATAAACTGACATCCGATGTAAATGCTAATGATTTTAATGTATGTATAACAAATAAATAAGAAACACTTTTCTATGTACAGAATTTCCTGAAATATCAGTTACGTTGCATTTTTATTATAAAAGATGGAAAAGTGCTATTTTTACTATTTTGCAGCCTCAAAATTGTATTTGAGCTTCACAGAAAGTATACTTTGTGGTCAGGTATGTAATATATCTGGAGATAAATGAAAAACTACTGTGGCCTCAATATTTCTGTGAATATTTGTCCAGTAAAAAAAAAAATCTGGATTTTGCCATTATCAAAGATGCTTAATGTCTATCAAAATCTCCTATCAAATAAACAAATGTAGAAAAACACAATTATAAATGTGTTTAAAATTTTTTTTTTTTTGCATTTTTTTTTTTGAGTTTAGTTTAGTTTCATTTTGGAATGGAGTTTGCATTTGTCAAAAATGTTAAAGAGGTCTATATACTGGAAGAATATGAGTAGGTGTAATCAAAAAGCTTGATTAATTTTAAGAGGTCTGAACTTAAAACTAGCTCAGACATCTACTAAAATCTTATTTTTTTTTGCGGCTTGGAGCTTAGAAAAGGCCTCATTTCACTACTCCATACCAGATGTAGTATTTTAGAACCATCTGATTTATGTGTCATCATAACCTTGGAGAAGCAACATTGTAAGCTGTGAACAATTATCACTGTACAAGACATTGTACATTGACCTTGCATATTAAACAGAAAAATAAAGACTTTGTCACTTCATATTTACGCAGGGCTTGGAGCAAAACGCCATATTTCTGTTAGTTCTCTCTTAACGTTATAAATGTGTTTATTGTGCTGGAAGGGAGACAGATTAACTACTGGTTGGCCCGTGGTTCAGAAAGGACTTCATTTCCTTTGCGTCTTGTGCTCACTAGCGGTTTCCCCTTCGGACTTTCTCTCTCACGCGTCTCCCTTTTCCACAGTGTTTTTGCGCATGCCAGACCCCGATGTGGTGCGCACCGGTAAGGTTTCCTCCCCCTCCCGCGCCTCCCCCTGCGCTAGTCTGTTTGCATTGGCTCGCCTCAGCCCTCAACTGGCTGTTCAAAAAGCGGGTTCAAGCGCCGTACCCCAGGGGTTTTGAGACGACTGACATCATTTTATTTTATGCTAAAGTACATTGACATTTAGCTGTGCATACATGGGGCGCACTAAACGGTTGAAAGCAATCTAGCAAGGGAGGAAAACAGTAATTACAGCTGCTTTGGTCCTAATTAATCCACCAGCCTACCGAGACCTGTCACATTTTAATATCCGTACCCACACTTAATAATAATTGTTGTTCTACTGTTGATGTCGATAATGAAAGCTTTGTGAATCGCATGGAAAATATAAATAGATGATCTTCTCTACAGGCTCTGACACATTCGTGGAAGTGGGCATGCCCAGAAGTCCCTCGCACTCGGCCAATGGGAGCGAGCTGAAGCAAATGCTGGCATCGTGTAAAACATCATCAGGGAAAAGGCAGGCCGTGGAACTCCTGCAGGGGACAAAGAACTCACATTTACAGTATGTTTCATGGAACTGTCTTACTGTGTACCCTAGTCTTTGTAACTGGTATAATATTACTCACACAACTCTAACAAAAAATACATCCTTATTGAGATTTGTGATTTCTTATTTTGACAGCAACACATAGTACACGTGTTAAATGAGTTTAGTGATTACGTGAGGTACCAGTCACAAAAATGTCTTTGCAAACTTTATTTAATTTAAATGGCTGACAAACTAAGCCTACAACTGACAGATAACATTATAACCATTTCTGTAAATAATGAAAATATACTAAAGTTAACGACGAGCTTGGTTGATGCAAATTTGGTAAAGGACTCAAACTGGATAATGACAAACTCTAGCATTAGCCTTAAACAGCAGGGACAAATAGAATGGACCCTACACAGGAGCTACCTACACCAGTGTTTCCCAACTAGGGGTACAGGGACCCCTAGGGGTACATGAGTAATTACCAGGGGGTACTTGGAATGGTTTCAGGTTTTAAGAAAATGAAATGACCTTTTATCTGAATAAAAATTAGTCATTTGTTGTAAATTTAGCATCTTTTTGGTTTATCTCGAACCATAAATATAATAATTCAAACAAAAAATACAATAGAAAAATATATATGCATAAATAGTAAATATATTTTTTTGTATATTAAAAAAATACTAAAAATTGTAGTAATTGACAATATGCAACTAGTAAACCCATTAATTTGCCTAGAATCTCAAGTTAAGGGGCATCCTGAGTGAGAGACAAAGCTTAGGGGGTACTCCAGACAAAAAGGGTTGAGAACCACTGACCTACACTGAACGATAACGTTGGACTCCATACCTACCTAATATACAAATGTATTTCGCACAAAGACTGTTGTATTATGCATAAAGACTCTTGGATGAAGTTTAAATGACAGTACAACTCTGGTTGTATTCAGACTAAGGCAATACTTCGGATTTCTCAAGCTGCAAGTCAACAATATTTGAGCCAAGTCCAGATCCCAGTTACGAGCATTCATACTTTGGAATGCATGTATCTGGCCGACAAGATAAAACGTTACAGATGGCAAAGCAATTTATGAGCAGATAAATTGAATCCCAAGCTTATCCAGGTCAGCTAAAAAAGCACTCATAAGGAATCCATTCTTACATTCTTGGCTATATTTAGTAAATGGTAAAATAGTTGTGTTAAAAAGCAATAACTTGGAAATAGATGACAATGATGGAACCAATTATCAAGTACTGGACTAAAAAAACATTTGAAAAACTGACTGTTACTATAAATTTGAAACTGGGCAAATTTTCCAGATAAATGGACAAATGGGACCTTTACATAAGATGACAAATGCCAAACGTTCTCTGGACCTATTTGTGTACCCCATGAGACTTTTAATCATAAGTCGCATACATACCCCCATTCTGATCATGTTTGTGGATGTTGCACACATCATATACATCAAAATCAAAACGTTTGATTAGATTATTAAGTATGAAGTGACATTTCTGCACATTGTGGTCAATTTTACTGTCCACTCACATGTATGTAAAACAAGCACTTCAACCAAGACATTCGCAGGCACATTTAGTTTCATTACGATGAATTGTAAAAATATTATCTGCTTATTGTTCATAGAATCATGACATCCTTCTTCTGTCAGCGTCGTGCTAATATGTTTTGTTCAACAGTTCAGACTGCCTGCTGTCAGATGCAGAGTCCAGTTCATCAGACAGTCCAGTGGCGGATAAGAAGGCACCGGGAAGTGAACGTGCCGCTGAGAGGGCCGCACAGCAAAACGAACGAGACAGAATTCGACTGGCACCACAGTCTTCATTTGCAAACATGCAGGTAGAGGAACTCAGCGCGCAGTCACTCAAAAAACTGTAACCAAGTACGTGTAGACATAAATATAATGGTTGTTGTACATCTGTCTGACATCTTTGCAGGCTTTCGACTATGAGCAGAAAAAGCTGTTGGCAACCAAAGGTGAGTTAACATGTGTTGCTGTTTGAGTTACACAATACGTTTTCTTTTTATGGCAGCGGAGGAGTGTGAGAAAGATTTTAAATGTATCCCAAAATTCACTGGTATGGATGTTTTTGGCTCAGTGTTAAATATCATGCTTGAACTGTAGAGATTGGGACGTCACTTCTCAGAGAATTATCGATTAGCCTATTGTTATACCAATGGAGATTTTAAGATACTAAAACTAAACATAGCATTCTTTCAAAAGTATTCTGACACTTGAGTGTGATAAATGTTTTATCGGGCTGGTCTACGGCTCTTTTGTTTACTCTTTAATCTCTATGGATCTTTGGGACATCTGGCCAGTAACGTAAAGTTTTTGACGTTTGATCCCGAGCACTATTACAATCAAATGAAGTACTTACATGTATTTGTTTGAATGTTACAGCAATGTTGAAGAAACCAGTTGTGACAGAGGTTCGGACTCCTACAAACACTTGGAGCGGACTGGGGTTCTCCAAGTCCATGCCAGCGGAAACCATCAAAGAACTGAGGCGGGCTAATCACGTGCCCTACAAACCGAGCATGAGCACCACATACGAGGTCAGGAAACTCATAGATTATACTTTGAATTAAATTGTCCAAAGTTTAAATGCCTGTCTTTCTAGGGCTCTCCACTGTCCTTGTCACGGTCCAACAGTCGTGAAGGCATCGGAAGTGGCAGCGACTCGGATAACTGGAGAGAGAGGAATGGCACCGCTAATGGGATTGGTCACAATGAGTTCTCCAGTGCTGTCAGCAGCCCCAAGAGGAAGCAGAACAAATCTGGTCAGTTTATTGCCCACCACCAATGTTCAAGCCTCATTTACGTACACACATAATAAGTGTGGTTAAATATCATATATCATATTTTTTCATCTGAATGTATGTGTTCAATTAGGGGCACCTTTGTTCAGTTTTAGGTGGCGGTCCAGAACATTCTCTTAAACTTGGAGATGTTGCTTTGCCTGGATTGTTCCACAGAATAGTACAAATCTTAGCAATTGCCATGGAGACAAGTAACTAACTCAACCAAACCAAGTGTTTTGGCAACATGTAACTAATTAAATGAAAGGTAGATATGTTATAGATAGATATAGATATTCATTATTATTATTATTTACATATTCAAGTACCTGTACCTGTTTTTTTCATGTAATTAAGTTTCTGTTTTGCCCAAATAAAGATATACTATAAAAGTAGCTTTTTGGGTGAAAAGGAGACCGATGTGTGCCATCTGCATCTAATTTTAGAGCTTTTTATTCTTCACAAAGCAGCAAGTGTGCTATTACCTACAGAAAGTTGTGAAAAGCGCTTATAAACTGAGCAATGCATGTGTACTGCTGCAAAGAGCTTAAAATTAATGAATTTCAGTACAAATCAGGTACAGCACCTTTAAACTTGCTCTGACCATTAAGGAGCACAAAACAATGCATGCATGTTGGTTTTGTTCTTTTTTATGGCATTTTAAAGTGTGAATGCTGATATTAATTTGCTTTCTTTTTTGTCAAGCAACAGAGCATTACCTGAGCAGCAGTAACTACATGGACTGCATCTCCTCCGTCACCGGTAGCAACGGCTGCAGCCTCAACTGCTCCACAAAAGGCTCCGACCTGCCCGAACTCTTCAGCAAGTTAGGCTTGGGAAAATACACAGATGTCTTCCAGCAACAAGAGGTAGTCTTCGAGCTTACACTTATCTCTTATATGACAATTAATTTAGAAAATTGAATTTTAATAAGGTAATTGCACCTCTTTTTAGATTGATCTTCAGACATTTTTGACACTAACAGACCAGGACCTGAAGGAACTGGGGATCACTACTTTTGGAGCACGAAGGAAAATGCTGCTTGCCATTTCAGGTTTGTAAAAAAAAGGAAAAAAAAGTATTGTTCTGGCTAAAAAGTCACACAGGGCCAACAAAAGTATACCTCTTTTTATTGTTCCTGATTCATTTCTATCCAAGCCCAAATGCCAGATTTAATTTGTTCTTTATCCCTCAATATTAAAAGTAAGTGAGGTTTAAATAGATGTCTTGGGATTCCTCAAACTGATCCAGCTGTTTTTCTCATAGTGATATATTGTCAAGTTAAAATGACCTTCTATGTTTGTGTCACACCTCATTACTGATGTCATACTTAAGCTCTTATAACAGCGTATAAGTGCATTGTGGTGGGATTACGTGTTTCCTGATTCTAGATATTTATTGATACTGTGAAACCAAGCCAAGGTTAATGAAACAAGGAAATGTCGAGGTTGCACAGTAATTAGGACTAAAGTGATCCCAGGCCGTAACTGATTTTGTTGGCTCACACAAAGTTTAGGACAGATTTTATCCCGTGCTAATGGGGAGGGATGTGCAGTTTTAGGTTTTAGATTGAGTGCCAGCTACAGTTGGACTTAATCTCTGCTGGTGAAAAGGTTTACCCAGGGCCAGTGCAGGACAACCCTCGTAATGTTCTAATGTGCATTTCTTTATATAGAGAACATGTTGAGTGGGCCCACCAAGATAGTTTGTACCGGGTCTCAGAATTTGTGCTACACGCCTGGTAAAAAGATTTGTGATCCACTGCTTACCTTCATTATTGTCGAAACCACAACAGATACCAGCATTTTAAAACCGTTTTTGCTTGTATAATTTACTACTATTTTAATTTTGTGAGCAAACTTCTAGATTTTTATCCATTATCTTATCAAACTTAATCAATTGATTCTACATAAAAACAACAACTGCTGCTGTTTTAGTGATCAGAAAACACAACTGCAATTTTCAGTGAAGCAAAATTCACAAATTCGGTTTCTGCTTTGGCATTCTACAAGTAAGTAGCATTTTAGAAGTAACAACAATTACAAGTATAGATAATCTGTATAATAAAATATAATACGCATAATGGGTAAAATGTAACCTTAAAGAGCATATTTCTAATTATTACTTAGTTTGGTTGGATAGAATCTTTGGTAAATATATATCGTAATAATTATTATTACATCTGTCATGTTGTAGTTGAAAGACAAGACCAGTTGAAAAATAAAAGCTGAAAATTACAGGAAGTAGCGCTGAGTTCTAAAAAGGAATAAAGAGAGTCTAGCTGGAGCCAGTGTATGAAGTGGAGGTTTGCCGCTATCATAACTATTGGGTAATGTATATGCATTTTCATCCTTGTTTACAACATGGCTGCTAGGTAGCAGTTATGGGATTACTTCTACCTATGTCACATCTGCTGCATCTTGTCTAACCAGGAAGTAACATTTAAAATGTCACCAAAATGGTTAAACTGGGGAAAAACTGTCAAAAGTCTGTAGTAAAATCTTAAACGTTCAGGGAAATGTATGTAACCTGTCATATGACATTTAATTATGTGTTATAACACTTATAAGTCATTTACGACCATTTATTAGCTTGATAATTGAAAACAATCTAATAAGTAGCTTATTGATGCTCTGTACATGTGGTTTTTATGTTTTGGTTAATGGATTATAAACATGTGTAAGGTATTATTAGCGAATAAACAAATAAACAGTACTTATTAACTCCTTTATAAATAGCTTACTAATAACTTTTTGTTGTTTTTTTTACTAATTACTTACTTACTAAGGAACCTTAATCTAAAGCGTTACCGATGATCCTCATCAAAAACTGCTCTACAGTCACAGATGCCATATTGAAATTCTCTTGTCTTTTCTAGAACTGAACAAAAATCGGAGGAAGCTGTTTGAGCCGCCCAT
Source organism: Rhinogobius similis (assembly GCA_019453435.1). Lineage (NCBI taxonomy): Eukaryota > Metazoa > Chordata > Actinopteri > Gobiiformes > Gobiidae > Rhinogobius > Rhinogobius similis. The sequence goes on from CM033634.1 coordinate 23,964,038, forward strand.
CAGGTCCTCGTTCTTGGAGGGAGGGGCGAGCGGGCGTTTGTCTCGTCAGTTTCACGACATGGCCAGTGTCAGTGGGCGCTGGTAGACTCCACGTCGACACTAACCGTCCCGTAGGAAGGCCAGAATCCACAGTGCCTCTGCCGTCCAGGCCCACCAGCTGTTTACCCAAGTGCTCTTAGTATTGTTGTTACCATAAAGTATAAGTGTCAAACAAGCCATAGCTTTAACTCAAGTGCCAACACAAAAGGGATTTCTCAGATTTCTCTCTTTTTTTGTTGTTTCTTTTGATGGTTGTTATAGTATGAAGGGTCCAGCATTTGTATAGGAGAACAGGCAGGTTGGTTAGTACAATCCTTTAACACTGATACTACCTGTATCAGTGGCATGCACTTTAACTATACTAGACATTTGCCTGTGAAAGCCCTATGCCTTAGATTGAAGTTACAGAGAAAGCTTACATTTTTTATATTAAATGAAAAAGCACAGATGCATTTTGTACTATGCCAAATATAAGCACTTAGCCAATTAAATGAATGCACCACCAAATGAAGTGCCAAAAATGTAGTGACATCATCAACTTGTGCCAAAGCGGTGTTGGCCTTTGGCTGCTCTTTGTGTAGACATTCCTCTGAGGTCCGTGACTGTATTTCTAGACAAAGCAAATCAAACATTTTGTACTCGTTATACATTATGATTTCATTTTGAGTTTTTTATTACCGTCTTAAGGGAATGGGTTGGGATACTTAATGATAATCAGTTTACATTTGTATTTTATGAATGAGTTTGTATGATTTTGTAATTAGTATCTTTACTTTCTTTTTTGTCCATGGAGCCTTTGTGTGGCAGTGTCCTTAGACTTTAGTCTGCTTGTGTCAACAGGCATCTCTGTGGTCCTCCTCTTCAGTGTAGATACTAATCCACCCTCTGTCTCATCCTCTATTATTAGTTTTGTTTTTGGGGCTTACAAGCCTCTTTTTAAAAGTGTTATTTTATCTTTGTCCTGTTTGAACCAAGACCTCATAGATGAGCAACCTTATTGCACTATCGAGTGCAATTGTACAGTTTTTCAGCAGAAAAAACTCTCTCTAATGACCATCCAACCATCAATGAACCAGTTTGTTCCAAACAACCTGGCTTTTGTGCACAAAACCTAATCAAGACCATGAACATTTATACTAATCAGGAGCATTTTACCACTTGTATCTTTTCAAATATATATACCACTGCAGCAGTGTTCAATAACAGTGTTATTCTGGATGTTTAGGATCAGCTGGTTAAACTTTGTGTGATGTTCTGCAGTTTTTGCCAAAACCTTATCATAATTCTTCATTTTATCAAGTGCAATGGGGCGTTTCTTATCCTTTAGTTTGACCTTTTATACTTTTTTGAGCAAATGTGTTTTATGTTTGTGGTACAATAGGAGACTAATGGAACAAGGAATAGATTTTCTTAGTTTAACTTTGAGCTCTGACCATATCATCTCTGCCCTGACCGCTTTCTTTTAACCACTCTGCCCTCCCTGTATCTGATTGAGCCATTGTATTGTGGTTGTACAGTATACGTATTTCTCGGACATGGTGGCTCGGCCCACCAGACTGCAGTACCAGAGGATGGTACTACAAACTGTTGAGCACTGTCAGTGCTGTGACTCGTGTTCCTGCCTCGCAGACATTTGTTTTTTTCAAGCTTCTCTTGTTCAATTGCTCTGAGGGCAGTAGAGGTTCCTGTCTTATCAAGTGAATGTTCTTTTAAATATATATTAGAAGCATGTTATTGCAGATTTATCAATCAAGGGACTCCTTAAGTCATTTGTTTACTTCCAGCCTACTCCTTAATCTTGGTCAACTTCACAATAATGTTTTTGATTTGATCACCCATGTTAGTCTCTAAAAGGATTTATTCCAAGAGGTCGTACAACAGTCGAAAGTTCTCGAGACAAAAGGAAACCACTACAGTATATCACTATTGCCCATCGCCTAAACCTGCAGTGTTTTATGTGTGTAGGTACTATTCTATGCATCGTTCAGAGAAGTTGTGTGTAAACCAAAGCTCTGTTCACTGTGGCATCTGTTGATGCTCTTGTTACTGACTGTTATTGAATTGCAGATGGAAAAATAAGACTGTCAAGTAGACAAAAATAATGTTTGTTCCAGCACTCGAATGCTAATATGAAGGTAATAAATGTATGCAAATCTATGTCTGGACTTTATGTGTTGCACACACACATACACACGTCATACACACATTTACATAATTAGAGCACTCTGAGCAAACCCAGGAAGTAAACTAAAAGTGCAAAATGATAGAGTTATGCTTGTTAGGAATAAAATAATGTAGAAGTCAGTTTTATCTATGGTGTTCACATCTCATCAACTGAAGACTTGCAGTGTAGCTGCTTTCACTCTTTAAGACTCACGTTGAGCCGGTAATGTTCATATGTCCCAAATAAGTAGTCATTAAATGAACTAGGCCTACTGTCAAAGAAATTTGTTTTTGGTGTATTTTCTTTGTATTTCTGTGGCATGTTCATGTGGCAGTTTTATGTTAAACCTCTAGAGGGCAGTGTCAGTAGATGAAATGTCTCACCTAAGTCATAGAGGGCTGCACAAGCCTTCTATTGAGGACCCAAAATATTTTTCTGCAGCTCACGAAAAATAAAAATGCGGAGTATTTTTGGCATCAGTTATTTTAGGAAAGAGCCACAAAAACATAAACTAAATTAGACGAAACATCCTGTAACAAGCTGGTATTCTGAGGCATAATGCATAGCAGCTCTTGTGGCTGTTCCCAGGAGGAGCCTTATCCAGACATTAGTATAACTCACCCATGTTTGCCCTTCATTCAAATTATGTTGGTGCTTTTTTAATGTTTATGGCAACAGACTACAGCAGCAGGCAGTGAGGCTGACCTAACAGGTGGAACCACTGCCCTGTGCCGCCCATCTGCCTCCTTCTGTCTCATTATGTTCCCTAGAAGCAGGAGAGAGTTAAATACTGGTGTGTGGCTGCTGTGAGAGACTGTGTCACGAAGGGGAAGGATGTTATCAAAATATTTACAAGATCATTTTACACTGTCTGCTGCAGAACCATTCATCAGGTTCACAGACTAGAGGCAATCCATTTTTACCATTAGAGGTCAAGATGTAATATCCCTTAGGCCCCTGAAAATAAAGAGTGGTTGTCAGGGCCGCTGCTAGCTTTTTTGGTGCCCTATGCAAAATGTCTTGATGGTTTTATTAGTCAATTTGCAGTCAGATCTAGTTTACTCTAAAACTAAAGAAGATATCCAAAAACACCAGTAAACCCCTTAAAAAAAACAAAACCTAATATGTACAAAATTAGCCGTTTTTGCACATACTGGGTGAAAAACGTAATATTATATATTTGTTTTTTTATTCGTGTGAGTAAACTACAGGATAAGTTTCAAATTGATATCTAAATTAAGTTTTTTTTTCCTGTTCCCTTGTAGTGTCTCACCTTAAGGAAATCATCCTTCACTGCTGAAATTACACCAACTGAAAGCAGCACCAAACAGAAAATGTCAGATTTAGTTAAATATTACCTAGAAAATATTGACCATGAACGTCAAATGTTTACTTTTTGATAGACACTATGAAGGCCTCGTCTCCTTCAGCAGCACAGAACTGCAGCTTGGACTTTACAAGAGACACCAAAAATGACACATTGAAAAGTGGAAGCAAGTCTTATTCTCTGATGAGTAAAAATGTAACCTTGATGGTCCTGATGGTTTCCAACGTTACTGGCCCGACAAGCAGATCCACCTGAGACGTTTTCTACACACTACAGGGAGGGGGCGCCGTAATGATCTGGGGAACTTTTTCCTTCAGTGGAACAATGGAGCTCCAGGTGGTGCAGGGTGTCAAATGGCTGCTGGCTCTGTGCAGATGGTGCAGAGAGCATCCCTCATGACTGAGGCCCTCGTCTGTAATGACTGGGTTTTTCAACAGGACAATGCTACAGTTCACAAAGCTCCAGGACAAAGGACTTCTTCAGGAGAATAACATCACTCTTTTGGACCATCCTGAGTGTTCCCCTGATCTAAATCCAAATGAGAGCCTTTGGGGACGAATGGCAAGGGTAGTTTTCAAAAATGGACCACAGTTCCAGACAGTAGTTCTCTTTGTGAGGCTGTATTCACCACTTGGAGAAATGTTCCCTCTCACCTCCTGGAAACACTTGCACAACGAATTTTTGAAGAAATCAGTAACAATTTTCTCAAAAAATGCCAAGTTCATTCTTATCAAACTAGACGAGCACAAACTCTTCATCTCCCATTAAGCAAAAAATCCCAAGTGAAATTTTCTTTTCAACACAGTGGGGCAAAATGATGGAATGAGTATGGTCATTTTATGAGTATGGTCATTTTATGAACACCTCAATAGCAAACAGTAAAAAATATCTTACGGAAATATTGTTAAATAAGTATTAACTGTGATTATTAAAATGGTTGTGTATAATCCAAATAGTAATCAGAGCTCTATATACAACATATTGGAGGCCTACTTCAATACAAAATAATATTAAATAATAACAATAATAATAATAATAGGGGTGCACGGTGGCAGAGCGGCTAGAGCTTCTGCCTCTCAATAAGGAGATCGTGGGTTCGAATCCCAGACCACCCCAACATCGTGGTTTCGAATTCTGAACCACCCCAACATCACACGATCTCTCTGGGTGGAGTCTGCATGTCCTCCCCGTGTTACCGTGGGTTCTCTCCGGGTTCTCCGGCTTCCTCCCACCGTCCAAAGACATGACTGTGTAGGTTAATTGAGAACTCTAAATTGCCCCTAGTGAGTGAATGTGAGAGTGAATGGTTGTCTGTCCTTGTCTGTCTCTCTGTGTCAGCCCTGCGACGAGTTGGCCACTGTCCAGGGTGTACCCCGCCTAAGGCCCAAAGTCACTGGGATAGGCTCCAGTCACCCGCGACCCCTAACGGGAATAAGCGGTAGAAAATGAATGAATGAATGAATGAATGAATGAATAACAATAATAATAAAATTTACAAAATCCAGTACATTTTCATTGGAAAAATGTTTTGTTTTGTGGTTGTGAGGGCTGTTTTCTGTTTATCAATGTGATTTTCATTTGTAAATCATCTGACCAGACAGCTTTTAATTTGAGCTTGTTAAAATAATCAATTAAAGGTGTGTGGCTTTAAGGATAAGCCCTTTCAGGTTTCTGCCACACTCCATCAGGTTTTGTGTTGTTTTGTTTCATATGGACTTGTTTTTTTTTTTGATTATGTGAAAAAATAAATCAAATCAAAATCAAATCAAATCAAATGTTTGAGACTTTGATTTCTATTTTGAGTGGGTTTTAGGTTGGGGTGCTACACTTTTGATCAGCTGAAAAACAGCCTATTTCAGTTTAATTGTTGTTTTCAATAAAAAAAACATTTACCCAAACTCAATCCCATTTCTTGTTGCATAGTGAAGCTCTACTTAGAACCTTGTTAAGATTCAAAATGTGACTTTTGTCCCTTTTTCAACTGGTTTTAAACTTTTGATCAGGACTGTATCTGTACTGGGATAACACAGATTTTACTTTATTACATGAAAAAGGTACAGTGCCTTTATGTTAAAATAGTGATTTGGGTTTAAGTTTTTGTTCATGGTTTATTAAGGCTCATTACAGTAAAGTTATTTTTATTTATTACCTATTATTTTAATAGACGACTAACCAAATTAGTTGTTGCAGCTTTACACCTGAAGACATAAATACTAAATCACACATCTTCACTGAGGACAAAGTATATAATAGAAAACTGTTTTATTAATTACAATAACTGAAACACAAAGCAAGGAGCTCATTTTGCTTTCTGATTGAAAAAGCAACACAAAACATTTAAACATAAACACCTTTACAATATTATATAAAGTATATTTGCACAATTTCCTGAAACAAGTCAGTGGCTCATTGGTCTATAGAAGTTTCAGTGGTTTTCATCAGGACTTCGATTTTAACAAAGCTGACTTAACGTTTCCTTTGGTTAAATAATTCATATTTTGCTTCTGAGGTGGAAATGCAATTTTGCATTTTTCATATTTTATTGTGTTTAATATTATGTTTGTTCTGTATTTCTCCTCCAGAGTCCTAGCCCAATCAATATGAAGTTCAGACATGATATGTTTTCCTTGGTCTCTGTGGCAAGCGAGCGTCACCGTTCTACTGTCGCTGACGTCACCTCACTTCAGAACACAAACATTTGTATAAAGGTAAGCTTCTGACAGCCACGCTTCATAATTCGTTGGAACCGAACACGACCAGACGCATTTTTGACAGCTCCACACTTTAAAGAATTTCCACTCTCAAGATGAGGTTTTTCTGGAGAAACGCCGCCCTGGTCAGAGAACTTAAAGGCCAGCTCAGCACAGCTGAGGAGGAAAACCTGGTTCTCCAAACGGAGATCGCGAACGAGAGAGCGGAAAGAGCAGCACTCGAGAGAGCCCTCCATGAGGCCCAGCTCACGGCCGCTTCCATCCAGGAGGAGATGGAGAAGAGAACGGCTATGCTCCAGGCAGAGCTGGACTCTGACAAGCGGCACGTGAGAGAGCTCACCCACAGCATGCTGATGTCCTACGCCCAGCAGGAGGACAGGGCCAGCATGCTCGAGGAGACGCTGAGCCAGGAGAAACTTCTGGGCCAAGGATTTCAGGGGGAGATCCGCCGACTCCAGCAGGAGGTCCGAACGCTCACGGCCGCCTGTGAAACATCGGAAAAGAAGGCCAAAGAGGACGAAGAGAGGAGGACGGAGGAGATCAGCCGACTCCAGCAGGACGTCCGAACTCTGACAGCCGCCTGTGAAACATGGGAAAAGAAGGCCAAGGAGGACGAAGAGAGGAGGACGGAGGAGATCAGCCGACTCCAGCAGGACGTCCGAACTCTGACAGCCGCCTGTGAAACATGGGAAAAGAAGGCCAAGGAGGACGAAGAGAGGAGGGTGGTAGAGACCGAGAAGAGCAAAGAACAGGAGGAGGTCGTGCGCCACCAAGAGACCCTCATTCGTCAGTACCAGGCCGAGAGAGAGAGGGCGGTGAAAAATTTCGGATTGCTGAGAGAGTCTGCGGACAACATGGACAAGGACATCGAATACCTTGTACACGAGCTCAGCCTGTTAGAGGAGCAGAACATAACGCTGGAAAAAAAGATGAAGGACAAAGACTATGCCATCGACTTCCAGGCAAAGACGATCATCAACCTTCAAGACCTGAGAGAGGAAATTGTCACTCGCCTGGAGAAGGAGATCTCCGACCTCCGAGAGGAGGTCCGGTCCCTGAAAAAGGACAAAGGAGATCAAACTTCGGAGGTGGACACAAGCCACTGCCGGCCTGCGTTCCAGCCTAGGCAGCCTCCCCCTCCCAAACGAGGACAGAAGTGGAGGCAGTCCTCTCAGAGACAGTGGAGAGGCCAAAGTCCAGGGAGGAAGAGTAGTTGGCGGACTTAAGATGCGACTTGAATGCATGCGTTTGAGACTGTGTTCGCATTTCATCGTTAATGTTCTCACGTATGAGACTTGAGCACGCAATAAAAAAATAATTTAAATCTAAAAAGTTTAAAAAAAAATGTTTGTGTTTTACTTGAAATTAACACTGGTAGTTTATTGAATCGTGTTTTAACTTGTGTTTTTATGTAGTTTTCTCAAAAAAAAAACAAAAAAAAAATAAAAAAAAAACCCTGAGTTGGGCTGTTTTCATTCGTAAATGAGGCAAAGGGACAATACCAAAGAAGTGGCCTTTAAATCCAAATATGAGGTAGATAGAGCACATTATCGTAGATTGAGAAATATTGTTACAAAATTAAACAATATAAAAAAGAAAGCATATTATGGACAAAAATCTGCAGCTCTATGAATGACAGCAAACAATTGTGGAAAGTATTACAGGAGTTGATGTGCAATAAGCCTAAGAACTTTTGTAGCATACCCCCTGTAATGTTTGCATGTTATGTTCGCTGCAGAAAAATGACGAGAGTTGTTTGCTGGACTCCTGTTTTTTAACATTTTTTCTTTCAAAATAAAACACTTCGTGTTTAGATGAACATCACATTTGCCCTTTTTTTTTAAATAGCAGTTTACCAGCACTTATATGGATAAATTGCAATACTTGAAATACATTTGGAATGTATAATAAACATTTTAGCAAACATCAACAACATTGTGCTTACTTGAAATCCCACCCACAAATATTCAACTAAAACACAGGTATATGTAGCACTTTGAAATAACACTGGGATTACAAAGACTTAACATATTGCTTACATAACCATAATAAACCGTCGCACTTCTGAATGAGTGCTCAAACCCCAAGTTTGACATAATCCCTTAAATGAGCAGGTAAACGTCTGTTATCTCTGGAGGGATATCTGGGCGTAACAGTATTATCAATATTATCTGTTGGATTAGAAGGGACCTTTTGAATGTCTGGTGTGATTTTCTTAAAGAACGAAGCATTCCTGACGATGGAGTGTCCGTCCCTTGTCGCTGTAACAGCAGAGCCTTTCACTTTGGTCACTTTATATGATTTGATGTTGTATGGTGGTGATAGTTTGTTGTGCTTTGGTTGGCGATGGAGCACAGTGTCACCTGGACTGAGTGAATGAGGCGTGGCATGACGTCTTTTATCTGCATTGTCTTTGATTTTGGCCTTTGCATTGCTGTCCCGCATTCTCACCTCAGCATCTGTACTTTGTTTTGCAGTGCTACTGAAAGAGGGAATCTTCGTGTACATTTTGCGTTGAAATAATACCTCAGCTGGTGAGCTTGCTGTCGTACTGTGAGGTGTTGAGCGGTATTCACGCAGGAAAATGTTGAGTTGTTGTTTCCAGGGAACGCCTTGTGTTTCAAAAACACGCAGAGCTTTGCCTAAAGTTCTCATGAATCTTTCGGCTGTGGCATTGGCTTGAGGCCAAAGAGTGTTATTTTGCGGTGATGAAATCCCAAGTAGTTTGCAAACTGTGAGAAAGAATCACTGTTGAAAGGTGGACCATTGTCCGTTTTTACCACCCTGGGGATTCCAAACATGGAGAACACTTTGTCCATGACTGGGATGACAGTGACAGCTGATGTAGACCTGACAGATTCAACGATCGGATATCGAGAGTAATCGTCGATGAGGACCAGAAGATATTCTCCAGTGGGAAGAGGTCCATAGAAGTCCGCACTCACACTGTGCCACGGTGCATCTGGTAGAGGTGACATTTTTAGTGGCTCATTTTGTGTAACAAGTGTATTTGCTTGACAGGCTAGACAATTATGAACTGCAGATTCTGCTTTGCGATCAATGTCAGGAAACCACACTTTGGTTCTCAGCAGCGCTTTTGTTTTCACGATACCCTGATGTCCTTCATGGGCAAGCTGTATAGCTTTATTTTGCAAGCTAACAGGAATCACAATTCGCGTGCCTCTGAGAAGGATGAGGATGTCTGAATCTTGATTAACTGTTAGTTAATCCCCTTAATCTTATTTTATTTATTTAATCTTAAATTAAATACACAATATATAGTACTATAAACACAAGATGGAAATGTAAGTTTCCAACAAAAAAATATTAATAAATATCTTAAATAACTAAATAAAACTTAAATATTCAAGTGTAAAACAAATACCACCCAATAAAAGTGCAAATACGAATATAGATAGAATCATCCAACAAGTGAAGTATATGTAAACATTAACAGGCAACTGAACAAAAATGACTGCTCCTACAAATGTGTACGTCTACATTTTCTAGCTGCAAAGTTGTTTATCAAGTCATCATATGAGAGCTTCTGTGCCAATTGGTGGTGAGTTCAAGGGGTAAAAGAAACGAAATATTCGTAACTGTAAATGATTACTACTACTACAATTTATTTATTTATTTTTGCAAAAATGAATAAAAAATAGTTTATTCAGCTTTAAGAAATGCACAGGAACTGTTGTCATTGTGAATGTATCATTGGCATCATATTTATTCACGGATTAAGTGCAGTAAAAGCCCACGCACCAAATGTCCCCTAAACGCCTCAGAGTCAGACGTTAGCTGCAGAGTGGCAGGTAATAGGCTCCTCCGCTGACTCTCTCTCGTCTTCATCATTCTCTCAAACTTTGCCTGGGGTCTTGGCAAAGTTGGTGGGTCTTGGCCATCCCTGTTCTCTGAGGGAGGAGCCGAGGAGGAAAGAGAGAGAGCCCTTGGCGTCGCGGTTTTATTAAATTACGTGCATGCGCTTCACTTTGGCGAGCGCCGGAATGCGGCGCCGCGTGGGCACCGCTCGTTTTCGCCACGGCACAGCCGATGTGGTGCCCCCTCAGAGCACTTGGTGCCCTACGCGCTGTGCGTTACGTGCCCTATGGAAGCGGCGGCCCTGGTGGTTGTAGATGCAGCAGTAAAGAAAGTCTAATTTGTGAGAACTGCATCATGACTAGGTCTATGTAAGAAAGCTAAAATAAAAGTATAGGCTAGATTTCTACAGAATTACCAACATTACTACACACATTCATCCAGGCCTCCAGATTGTATTATTTATTCATGCGTCACTGATGCACCCTCTTGTTTTTTACTCTTAAGGCTTGAGCTTATTTTGCCTTGATGACACAATTACATTTAAACTGACATTGAGTAAATGTAATTATTGACATTGCAAAAATAGATATTGCATGTATTATTGACAATGCATTAATTGATCTCCTTACTCCGTACTACTTTATCAATAAAAGCACACTTGAGAACATAAAACAGTTATTGTGTTTGTTTTTAATTATAATTGTTCAACTCTTTCCACTCATTGGTCTAATCATCTTTATCTAATCTAATCTAAAACAGTCCAATTAATTTCTATCAAACAATTTAATCACTTTGCCAAATGATATCGCGCATCAGTGCACTGTAAAAAGTCCACTGTGTGACTTTAGCACAATAATGAGATGACTAGTTAAAGCTTTGCGTGGGACTGGGCGGGAGAGCCTTTGTGAGGATCCAATAACACGCTTCATTTAGCTCCAGCTGATAAATGTGTCCGTTATAGAGATCTAATAGAGTCAACACCGTGCAGGAAGGCCTCTGCTGGCTCGTGGGCGACCTTTAGGATTCATATTGACATGTTGTGACCCCAGGCTCTTGGAGAGATGTAGTGCAGCGCTGAAATGCATTTACTCTTTCAGCCGTGTATAGCTGGCTCAGTTTTGGGTCCACACCTATCACCCTGCTATTCCTCCATCTGTCTCTGCACATGAGACAGGAGAGGGGCAATGTTCACGCTTCAATGCAAAATACACAACGTACAGAATATAGCAGTGAAGAAAAGTGCATGGAAAGGAGCATGGGCAGTATGTAAAGGGGGAGGGGGGGTTGTACGTGTTGGTGTGTGATGCTGTGATCCTAACGCAGGGCGACTGTGGCTCCAGGGTGGAACGGAAATGGAGATGACCAAAATCTCTCATCCTCGTCGTTCTGACTAGGACTAGAGATGAGTTAATGACACTGAGGAGGGGAAAGAGCAAGCTATGGGAGAACGGAAGGATTTGTGTCATGGAGGGCCATGTCTTTCTTTTTTTGAGTGTCTTATCTTATCTTCTTATTTTAGTTTTTAAACAAAACATAGAACACAGACCAGAAACAAGACACAGATAGTGAACATACAAACTTTTTTTATATGTCCCATTTGTCAAAACTGTGACTTTTTTTAGTGCATACAAAGAACAAAAAAGAACACAGAACACGATGAGAGAGAGAAAATGCAAAAAAAAGAAAGCTCAACAAAAGACATCCAATGAAGCTAAGCACATACTGTAAAACAAAGTGTCCCATCCATGCCAAAGTATGGGACATATTCAAATTAAGTCTGAATGTCATTTTTTCCCATTTGTCTAATGTCTATTACTATGTATACTTTGTGTCATCCATTTTTGATGATTGTCTTTTCCCCTGTTGCCTTAAGTACGTTCCAAAATCTATTTATTGCATCTGAAGGATGCTGAAAACAATTTGCTGTGCTCTATTGATCTCAGTCCAATATTTCTGAACAGTTGGACAGTCTCAAAACACATGATAATGATGGGCCACTTGGCAGCAGTTAGCATTTCCTGTGAGAGTCGGTGCAATACATTATATGGAAATGTAGACATTTACACACACACACACACACACACATATATATATATATATATATATATATATATATATATATATATATATATATATATATATATATATATATATATATATATATATATATATATATATATATATATATATATATATATATATATATATATATATTCCCATTCTTCATCTGTCAAAACAAAATGACCTTCTCTTTCCAACTTATTTTTAATTTAGTAGCTTGTTAATGCATATATATTTTATACAGTTAGTACATACAAATATATACATGTGATTTTCCATATTTCAATTTATCTTTAGTTTCTTTTGTGACCAAGGTATCTAGAGAATTTTATTTATTTCAGTTAATAATAAATATATAATATATTATATGATATGCCAACAACTATTTTAGGTTTTTTACCAAAACTTCAAAAACGAATAGAACAAAAGCTCAAACAGCTACTTTTGCTCATGTAGCCTGCTTCTTGGCAATTATTGTTGCCATCAATAGTTATTTAATAGATGTAAATTAGCTTTGTAGCTATAAGCCACTAAATGTAATGTATTGTGTAATGTACATGTAATATAATAATTACATTTGTTCAATACAGATGCTCATTAATGTGCATTGGCCCAACTAAAAAAAAGTATTATGCCTGCAACTGTATTAGGGGCACCACTGAAGCTACAACAGCTACTACTCAAATGGTGAGTTATGCTAAAATGCAACAAAATATTAAATATATTTTGTTGAAGTACTTTTCTCCATTTCAGTAACATCCATACAGCGTGGTAAACCTTGAGGCTGGTAATGAATGAAAGCAATGCCAACACAATAACATATACTTTTGCAGCTTGTTTGAACAAAACATCTCAGCATCTGAAATACATAAAGAAACGGCAAAAAGACACTTTCTTGGCAGAAGCAACAATTAGCTCCCTGGTAATGAAGCGCCTCAGACAGTGTTTTGCCTAATGGAATGATTGCCTGTAGACTCCGTGGTGAGCTCATTCCCCAGTTTACAGTATTAGATCGGGTAGATTTAAACAGACGCTTTGTTAATCTGAGGATGGCAGTGCAAAGCTCTTTAGTCATCCAGGCATCTCAGACAGCAGGGAGGCATTTGGCAAGTCATGCACACTGGCTCAACGCACTGTCTGAACCATGCTCATAGCCTTCCTCACCCAGAAACGCTAATTAGAGGCAGCATTTTGTCCCGAGTTATGTTGTACACACAGTAAACACAGCTAATGCAAAATGTACGTCTAAAAATAGTGCGTGCAGATTTTATGTTAGCCTTTGCACCTATGATTAATCTTTTGTTCATGAAGCATTTTGCAAATCTCCAAACACCATCTGCACAACTAAAATAGACTTCTGCCACGATGAATACTATGCAACTGTACTTAATTAAAGCACATGAAACAACATTTGACCATTAAATACGGCAATTTATCAGATTTAATGTTCATGAAATGTGGATTTAAGGCCATGTTATGTTTTTAATAAGAAAAATTCTAATTGAAATCCCTGCTCAACCCCATTTAATTCTGATTTAGCCACATTTAAATTCATTAGGCATACTCAGAAAGCCAAATATTTTCAGGCAATGTTTTTAAATTGTTTCAGAGTGGATTCTGGGTTAAATGGATTAAAGACTCAAGCATATTTCTATTATATCTACGCTGAAATCAAAGCATTTCATTTGTAGGAAGTGCAATGTATCTACAGCCTCTTCTAAACTGAATGGGCTCTGGACCTGGAGATGTCTCAGTCTGACCTTCACTGTAATGACTTACATTTCCTAGACGTACAAAGTGATCCATGTCGTTCTCTGAGGTCCACAGTTCAGTTCACTTGAGTGTGCACCATCTAATATGTGTGCCACTCCTGAATGCCACACTGATTATAAGATTACCAGAAGTTTAATTCTTGTGCAGGTCACAATCTTATTTTCAAATCCTCCAACAGGCTGCAAGTCATTCCTTCAGAGTTAAAATGAATGCTCTTGTGAGCATGTAACTAAAGAAAAGATCATATGGGTCGTGGAATTGTTCATTTTAGTGCAAAGGACTTTACTGAGATGTGTGGGCTAATGATCTTCTTTACCTTCTTTAGATCAGTTAATGTTTGTCAGAAAGTGAGATATTGGCTCTCAGCAGGACAGAAGGCCATCACAAAAAAAATTATAACTGACTTCAAGTGTGAAAATACTTATCATATCTTTCTGTGTCTTGATTCTGTTTTGTGTTCTTTTATTTTGTAAATAAAAACTGAAGGGAAAAAAGACGAGTACTGTTGTTCTCAAAACAACAATTGATGTTCAGACACAAAAAAAAACAACATAGGTAGAAAACAACTAAAACTAGGATCTAAACTGGATTTTCATTTGAACAATTAGAAAATGCATAAATAGAACAAACATTGCTGACTAGTTTTAGAATGGAAATGAGAACTAATAGGCCTATAAGACCACATAGTACTTTTAAAGGAGGCAGATTTTTTTTTTTTTAGGTACTTAGTATTGAAGATTGATAGATCTGCAATATTAATCTAAAACAGCTTAGTAATAGAGACTGGTCCATTGACTTCCTGCTCAAAACTGCACAACTCATAAGCCCCGCCTCTTCGTAGTGACATTTCACAGCAGTGGCTTTGTGACATTTTAGAACCCACATGCATCGCAAACCACTAATAACTTTTTGTTTTGTTTTTTTTAAATCACAACTATGTTGGGCGGGGATAGGGGGTAGGTGAAAACAGGAATTTTCTGAGCACTCGAGCCTCCAAAAAAATACGGGATTACTCATACATGCATGAACCAATTGGAACACAACTTTAAATAAACTAAGGATAGAGAATAACAGTTGCAACAAGGTTAAAAGAGCTTTAAAGTTGATTTTCTATAATATATCCCTTCAAGTCACTACTTAGTGCTGAAAGAAGTGCTTTTATTATTTTTGCGGTATCCATGTTGGTGTAGAGCCCTGTCCTAGGTTATGGTGAACAAGTGTCATTGTAAATTCAGTAGACCTGTCACAGCTGCCTATAATGTTCACTAAGTTCTACAGTTTCTTAGTGGAGGCATGTGCTCTGTGCTGCTGCTTGGATGACTTTTGTAACATAATTTTGTATTCTGCAGCACATTTTAAATTAAACTGTAACTTCTTGAGCTGGTTGCCTCTTACAAATGAAGCTGTTTTCCTCACACACACACCATGAGTGACTCAGGGGTCCCTTGGGCGCAGCTGCACAAGCCTTTGTCCTCTGAATACATAAACAGCGTTGTCCCTTCTCCTTGGGGCGCCGCGCAGAGCAAAACCGCAACAAATAAAAAGTGACATCTCCACCTCTTTAACGCTCCCTGCAACGAGAGAGCGGAGGTTTGCGATACTGTTCGAAATGGACTTGGGGTATTCTTGACCTATAACGGTAAGTCACTGACTGTGGGCAGCTGATAAAGAAGGGAGAGTCCAGAGATAATGAGACGCACACGCCACAAACACAAACCGTAAGCGCTGTGTCAGGCATTAAAACCAATATAACCGTGTGCACAAAGGCAATGTCTGTGCCAGTATTCATTCATTACGACGTGACAGCCCCACGCTCATTATACGGCCGTCCACTTGCACCTGCGTTCCCCGCGCCATGGGGCTGCACCTCTCCAAATAAGGACATAAGAGAGAACGGCGGTGTGACGTTGAATGGGGGGGAAAAGACAGTGAAATTGGGCATGAACGTACAGTAGTCATAAACCCGGGGCTAGTTAATCTGCTTACATAAGAAGGAGGAGAAGAAGCCATTGAATTTGCGCGCTAATCCACTCGGCTAGTTTGCCCTGTGCAGAGAATGCGCACTTGTGGCTCCGTGTCAGCGAGTGCGCACACTTCACAACAACATCTTTAACGCGTATCCAGTTTAAACGGTGCAAACACATGCTTCGGGAGTGTCTGTAGTTCTCAAAGAAGACCTGGCACCGAAACGAGTCCGTGCTGACGCGCCACTAAACCGCACCACCCAGGACGGACGCAGACGGGAGGACGAGAGCTGCGCACACACACACACTCCGAGCTCTGGCCAGCACCTCCACACACTCTCTGCCGTCTGCTCCTTCTCCGTGGAAACGCCAGGCACTCTGTCCACTCTCCGAAACCCAGAGGACGCTGTACACTACTTCGAAAAAGAAGACATTTACGACTCGTCTTTCCCCCCGCAGAGATGGAGGTTCCAGGTTTGGCGCACAACCTCAGCAGCCCGTTAAGTCCGTGCGAGGGCATGATCAAGGACCTGAGCCTGGATTCCATACAGCTTTGCGAACGAGACGGTAAGACGTGCACGTTTGGTTTTCATTTTCACCGCGTGTGCCTTTCCAATGCGGCGTTCACGTGTCTGTCCAGCCGCATTAGGCCGCTTTGTCGGTGTGGAGCTGCAGTCTGGAGGCTGTCATTGGCTTTAGCTGCACGTTGCACCCGTATTGTGTGCGCTCGGCAGAAATGAGGGTTGTATTAAGTGTTGCTGGTTCAGCGTGGGGACATGAATGTAAAATGATCAAGGTGCCCATTCATCACACAAGCGGCGTTTGCATGCAAAGTGAGCGGGTCATAGGTGACGAGAAAAAGCTGGACTTACGTTTCAGCACCAGAGACGTGGACAGAGACCACGCTTTAACGCTGCTCGGGCAATATCTGACACTGTTGGATTTGTGATGAGTTAATGGCATGATTAAAATATTGCACAACAAGCAAACTGACATTCTGCTTCCAAACTTTACAAACCTCAACCACGTCTTGACTCTAAAACAAAACATGAAAGGCAGTTTTATAGAAAAGACAAGGCAAATCTGTGCACATTCACTGCAGTTTTACGCTTTGGAAGGGAAAAAAAGCAAGTCATGATGAGGGGTAGAAACATGGCTGCAGGATCCACATGTACCATTCAGCCTCACACACGCCCATCACTGCAATTACACGCTTCTCGTTATTCCACATCTGAGACCAGCCTCTTAATTAGTGAGCCACGCTTTAATTTATTCTCGTTGATATGAGCCTGTCACGCCTGTTTGGGTGGAATGGACTCGGCGGTGTTATTGTGGCGGTGCTGCTGGCCGGTTGGGACTGGTTGGTTGGTCAGCCTTGACTCAATGGTGAGTTTTCACCAAGAGGCCAACAGAGTGGTCATTGTGTCACAGGCCTTTGAGGGGAGCAGTAATGCAATACTTGTGGATAAGGTGGCTATTACGGGCAGCTCAAAGTAAAAAAATAAAATGTGAAATGCAGGTTTAAAGGAGACATATTGCGCTGTGGAACTTTTATTAATATATGTTATAATAAACTATAATGCACGTAGATAATCATTTTACGTTGTGTTCATTGTAAACTGCGATAATGATCTAAAACAGGTAGTAATGGAGATAGTGATTGACTTCCTGTTCAAAACTGCAGAAGTGAGAAGCCCCGCCTCTTCATAGTGTCATTTCACTGTAACAAGCTGTGAATTTTCATATTAAGTTGGGAAGGTCATACTATTCAGTAATATTGGACTTAGATTAATAAAGCGCTCTGGATTGTCTTTCACAATGGCATCGCACTTGACTTCAGAACTTTGTAAATTGGGCCTCAAAACTCCTACCCTGGAAACAATAATTTGATATCTTTGGAGCATACTATTGGCGCAGAGGAAGAAGGTCATAACACACACAAAGATGACACAAACTGCCCTAAGAATCAAGGACTGGACCGACATTATAATTGACATTCGGAAAATCGAAAAAACTTACATTCTGACTTAATTTTAAAAGTGACACATTTGTGAAGATTTGGACTAAGTGGGATGTTTATGTAAATATATACTTTGAGTAAACTGTTCAAGAGGAAACAATGTTATAACATAGCAGAAATCCCATAAAGGTTGATTATGCATAATATGATCTCTTTAAAGTTGGAGTAGCTTGCACCACAAAACCAGAAGCAGGTTTTTAAATGCGTCTAAATCATTCTTAAGTTTCACTGACCCTTTGTTTATATCCACAAGCATTCATTTTCAGGTGCAGGCTCAGCTTTAGAACACTCTTTCCAGGCGGCAAAGTGAAATCGGCGACCGCCCCGAGCACAGCCAATCAATAAATAATAAAATAATAAAAACATTATAAATAATTCAACAATAAAAACGCTTTATTATTACATGCAGACAGCACACAGAGGTCTCATTTGTGTTACAGAGTGCTGCTTTTACAAGATACCAATACAAATTTACAAAAAAAAAAGTTGGTACGCCAGCTTTAAAGTAGAACTAATACAAATGGATACCTTATTAAATGTCTTTGTAAGTCTGTTGTAAATGTATTGTGTCTCCCTCTGCTGTCTGTGCGTGGAGAACCAGCCTTGCAACTTTCTTGACGCCGACCCAAAGGCAATTCCCCTGAGAAACCTTGGCTCTCTTTTTTATATTTGGCGACATGAAATGTTTTTGTATGTGATTGTACTTCCTTATTTCAATTAAAAGGAAGGGGAAAAAACAAACAAACAAACAAAAACAAAAAAACGGTTTAACGTCTTTTTACCGGCAGTGTATTTTCACAAGAGACCTGCAGGGGGAGCTCTGTCGCCGAAGTTACTTAGTTCTGCTTTAACAAGGCAATGCAGTCTTAGTTTATATGATAGACGAGGGGTTAAACCAGTTGCATTACAGTTTGTTCCTTACACAGTATGAATGTTCGGCATCACAATAAATTCTAAATTGTGCTAAAGATAATTTATAGTTTCACTCATCTTGCCTATGAAACTAAAATGTGCCGCTCTGTTGACATCCCTGGTCTTATTCTCAGTTGGTGTCTTCAGTGCAGCTCCATGGCAGGGTCACAGCGCTGGCCTTTTCCAGTAACAACAGGCACTTTTCTGTTTGTGGAGCGGTCACCACATCACTACAGTGTAAACAGTGCTCGCGTCTGTCCTCCAGCCGCCCACGCTTGCTCTGTTTACGGAGAAACAGCCCAGTGTCCACCTTCTCCGTTCCTTTACCAAGCTGTAACTGGTGGTTATTATGTCAATGAAAGTAGATTAAGGCTCTGAGCGTGGTGAAGAGCGCCTTCCGTATGTGGGTTGATGTTTACTGTAATGAAAGATGTCTGTCAGTTAAAGAGCGTCCTTATGAGTTTTTACAAGACTAAACAAAATGCATGGAGTAGATGTACAGTAGTTGGGCGTTTTCTGTGCATGTGGAAAAAATTGTGGTAAATTTTCCACCAACGGTCAGATTTAAATGGCAGGACAAGCAACAGAATCCAACAATGTCCAGTGATGGCATACTGTTTGTGCCGGTTTTAAGCCTGGATAAATGGCTGAATCCGAGATAGTCTTGTCAGATCTATGCTACCAAGAGAATCATAGGCATTATTTCTAACAACCTTTAAGATTCAGAATCCCGTTTTGTTTTGGACAAGGTCAGTTTGAATCTTGGTCTTACTTTTGCACTTGTCTAATAAAGGTGAAAAAGTACTGCATTTAAACCAAAAATAAGTCTTTCATCACGGATTTTCATCTTGTCAAGTGCGGCCAGTTAGCATCTCATCTTAAATCTTTATCACGTAATCTTAAGAGCCGCTTTGACTTTGACCTTCCAGAAGTTCTGATGCAGAGATGTGTTACGAAAAATGTTGCGCACTTTTGGATCACGTTACATTTCTGTACTGCATGCTCCTTGGAAAGACTCCTCCTTTATCTTGTCAATGCTCATGTTTGCACACCTCGTATTCATTTCACATGACTTTCTAAATATATCTCCCAAATGCATTAATATTTAATGGGCAGCGTGAGAGGCTTACGCGCCGCTGCTGAGGCTGCAAATGGAAAAGAAAGATTTTCTGTGGGAAAGAGAGATTACGTGAAGGGGCCGACTGCACAAAGGAGAACAGGAGAACAAGTTGTCAAAATCAGATGTCCAAACCTTGTATCAAGGTCAACAGACTGGAGTGTGGAGTGGATTTTTAAAAAGATATCACAAAAAATTGAAGTTGAATATGTTGAATCTACTTAAATGTATCATTTCATTTGATTAAATTGACTTATTTGTTGATCCAAAGTAAATAATGTAGATTATATTTTTACATTAATTAGACATCAAAATATTTAAATGAAAAACAGTGACTATGTACAAACAAGTCAAATCTCTTTATTTTCTCACATTTCCATAAGCCACGTTTCCATGGGAGCTGTATGGCATGAAGTGAAGTTCTGTGGCGTCTCCACTGTGCAAAGTGACCTGTACCCGGCCTGTTTGAGGCGTCCGAAGGTTACTTTCAGCTTTCACCTTTCAGCCCCTAGAACACATTAACGCACAATGAATGGTCTACAAAGAACAAGACAGAACGCAGACTCAGGTGAAAACAAAATGGCAAAAAGTAGACATACATTTTAAAAAATATAATTTCTCTCTAAACACTGTTTTGATCTTGAAATAAACCACTGCATTTCCAGTGATAATAACTTTATTTGTTGAGCCGACTCAGCAAAACAAAACTAGTACACATAATAATGCACCTAAATCTATCCAGATCAAATGTATTGCACAAAGAAACATGAAAATGCGACACAGAGGCACAGAGAAGTGAAATAAATGTGGAAAAAGCTGACAACAAACTGAAAGTTGTTTCTTGTTTACTCTGGCTTTAACTACATCTCAAAGCGACACAAACTTAGAATCTTTTTGTGATTTGCTGAGATCGACCTGATGACGAAAAAGTATAATTCAGGTATGACTTCTATTTTATTGTATTAAGAAAACAGTTATATTTGGGTGACGTCTGCTGCTCAGTGGACCCCTGTGAGCGATGACCTCTGTATGGACCTGCTCATTTCACAGAAGTGGCCTGAGACACTCCAAAAAAAGGACTATATATTGAATTTAAAAACATATTGTTTCTAAAATAGTCACAATTACTACTTTTTTAGTCATTTTTTTATATAAATTAATCTTAATCTTGTTATTGATTATTCACAAGCTTCTGTTTCCTGCCTGATTTGTCTGCACCCTTTGCCTGATAAACTGGCAGTAATTGTTAGTGGTGTAGAGGTATAAACAGGTTCTTGGAGTTGACCTTGCTGCTGATATAATGAAGTTGGCATGATGGATGAGTGCCATTTACCCAGAGAACACCGTCTTGTTTAGCTGCTGCCTCTCGACAGCGGAAACTCCACACTAATGTTGCCAGGTCCCATCACACAGTTCCTCTGTCAGCCCGAGGAAACGCTCCCACTGCGCGCCGTGCTTTTCAATTACCTCATGACAAAAGCTTTGTTCCAGCATACAAAAGACCTGTTTGGAATTGGGTACAAGTTAATAGAAGCATAAACACATTCATTCACTTTCCTCCGTCGTCTGCCGCAGGTGTCAGGTCTGCAGCAGGGACATTTTTCGGTTAATTGAAAATCGTGCTTAATCAGGTCACAATGTAAGAAAGATCATAATCATAATCATGACCATTTAAAATATACTATAGGTCTCAAAAAACAACTCAAAAAAGTGCTAAGTGCTTTTTATGTGTCTGTTGATGTTACACTAAAGGCACAGTATGTAACTTTATAGCCAAGGAACAGACTAAATCCAAAGCATGTTTGTTTGGTTTTTCCTCATTTTGGATTGTTTTATAGCATTAAAAGTTTGTATAAAAACTGTGCCTTCACTGTGAGCAGGCTCTGTGGCCTATAGGAGGAGCCTACTGCCTGTTTCTATGGAAGTGTTGTTCCTTTAGTCCACACATGGGCATAAAACATATAGATCTGCATGGAGAATGTTCCACAGTATGTTTTAACTCTCTATTACTAACTACCTTCAGAAAGTTACATACTGTGCCTTTAACTTTTCTTTTTTCATTCAAATTTTGACATTGATCTCAACAAAGCTGGTCACATACTGCAAAGGTAATCTATTACAATAATCGTGAACAATAAAATGTGATATTATGACAACCCCAGTTACAGCAACAACAGGCGTACTACAGATAATGTAAACCATACTAAAGAAATGTATAGTACAAGCCAACTCAAAATACAACGGCATCCAGACATTTCAGAACATAAATAATACACGTGTATGTTAGGAGGTAACGACAGGCGGACCCAATGAAGCAGACCAGAGATATGGATCAATACAGAATTATTTATTGAGAGTTGGCTGAGGGGGAGTAGGCTGGACCAGGAAGCACGGGTGAGGACCGGGACGGCAGGCGGGAGCAGGCTGGACCGAGGAGCACAGGTGAGTACCGGGATAGCAGGCAGGAGCAGGCTGGACCGAGGAGCACAGGTGAGTACCAGGACAGCAGGCAGGAGCAGGAAGGACCGAGGAGCACAGGTGAGAACCAGGATAGCAGGCAGGAGCAGGCTGGAGGGAAAAAAGTCCTTGGTAAGCAAAATCCACAAGAGACAACTAACGAGAGATACAAAAAAGCCAAGGAGTTCACCACGGAAGTAGACTGAACGATCTGGCAGGGTGTGGATGAATGAGCCAAGCTTTTGTACTGCAGAGGGTGTATGCTTGATTGCAGATGGGTTCCAGGTGTGCCAATCAGTCATGCCCAGGAAGCTCCAAACAAGGACACCACAGGAGGGGAGGAGGAAACACACACACACACACACAGGAGGGAGGAGGCACTAAGCTCCTGACAGTACCCTCCCTCAACGGCGCCCTTGGCGCACCACCAGGCTTCTCAGGGTGAGCACGATGAAACTCCCGCAAACAGGTCAGGGTCCAGGATCAGGGCACTAACCAATCCAGGACCTCTCCTCAGGACCATACCCCTCCCAATCGAAATGGTACTGGAGCCCACGCCCACGCCTACGGACATCCAAGATCCGCCGCACAGTATAAGCTGGATGGTCGTCAACCATTTGGGGGGGGGGTGGGGGCTCGGATGGAGGGCACAGAGAACTGGATCGTACCGGCTTAACTTGGGATACGTGAAAAGTAGGATGGACACGGAGAGCTTGAGGAAGTTTGAGACGGACAGAAACCGGATTAATGATTCTTTCTATTTCATATGGTCCAATGAAACGAGGTGACAGTTTTTTAGAAACAGCCTTCAAAGGGATATTTTTGGAAGATAACCAGACTTTCTGACCTGGGGCGTATTTTGGTGCTGGACGGCGATGGCGGTCAGCAAGGGTCTTGCACTGGGAAGAAGTCCAGAACAGGCCTTCCTGGTCTCCCTCCAGATCTTACGACACCTCCAGATATGACCTGGACCGAAGGCACGGAGACCTCAATCTCTCCATAGAAAGGAGGCGGTTGGTAGCCCAGGGAGGACTGAAAAAGGGGAGAGACCCGTGAGCGGAGGAGGTTAGAGAGTTATGTGCGCATTTCTACCCAAGGTAAGTGTGAACTCCAGGATGAGGGGTTGGCGACCGGCTACACAGCGGAGAGCAGACTCCAGGTCTTGATTGGTTCTTTCAGTCTGACCGTTTGTCTGTGGATGGAAACCTGAAGATAGACTGACAGTGGTACCCAGAGATTGACAGAATGCTTTCCAAACTTGGGAGATGAATTGGGGGCCTCGGTCAGAACCGATATCAGCTGGGATACCATGGAGACTAAAAACATTTTCCACCATGAGGTCTGCGGTTTCACGAGCTGAGGGTAATTTAGGAGGGCTACAAAGTGAGCAGCCTTAGAAAATCGGTCAACGATTGTCAGAATGACAGATTGCCCATTTGAGATGGGAAGGCCTGTCACAAAATCTACTGCAATGTGTGACCAGGGGCGGTTGGCAATGGGTAAAGGTCTCAGATGACCAGAGGGGGAAGCATGGGAGGATTTATTCTGGGAACATACTGTGCAGGCAGACACGAAACTCCGAGTGTCTGCCTCCATAGTTGGCCACCAGAAATTACGCCGGAGACTAGACAAGGTGCGATTTATACCTGGATGGCATGCAAATTTGGAGTTGTGCGACCATTGTAAGACCTCACTGCGCATAGATGATGGAACATAGAGTCTATTGGACGGCCCACCTCCCGGATCAGGCTCAGCCTCCTGCGCTTTCTTTACATTTGCTTCTACCTGCCAGTGGAGAGAACCAAGGACACAGTTACTAGGAAGAATAGTCTCTGAATTTGACTGCTCAGATGGGTCAAACTGACGGGACAGTGCATCGGGCTTAACGTTCTTTGAACCTGGACGGTAAGTGATGGTAAACTGGAACCTCCCAAAGAACAAGGCCCACCTGGCTTGCCGAGAGTTTAATCTCTTTGCTGATTGAATATAGGCTAGATTCTTGTGGTCCGTCCATACCACGAAGGGTTGTTCTGCTCCTTCTAGCCAATGCCTCCACTCCTCTAGTGCAAGCTTTACTGCCAGAAGTTCTCTATTGCCCACATCGTAGTTGCACTCGGCAGGAGCCAACCTCCTGGAAAAGAAGGCACAAGGGTGGAGACGAGAATCTGTGTCAGAACGCTGGGAGAGACCTGGCGCCAACTCCTACATCCGAGGCGCCAACCTCAACAATAAACTGTTTGGAAGGATCAGGTTGGGTCTATACCGGTGCTGTAGTGTATAACCTCTTGAGCTTATTAAAAGCTAAATCTGCTTCGGCAGTCCACTGAAATGGGAGTTTTGCAGATGTGAGTCTGGTGAGGGGTAGGGCAACCTTGCTGTAATCTCTAATGAACCGTCTGTAAAAGTTGGCAAAGCCAAGGAATCTTTGCAGTTGTTTCCTATTGGAAGGAGGAGGCCAATCAGAGACAGCCTTGATCTTCACGGGATCTGCTTTAACTTGTCCACTCTCAATGATAAAACCCAGAAAGGAGATGGAGCTGACGTGGAATTCTACATTTCTCTGCCTTCACAAACAGTTTATTTTCTAATAGTCTTTGCAGGACTAGGCGGACATGAAGGCTTATGTTCAAGCGGGTCTCTGGAAAATATAAGGATATCGTCCAGGTAGACAAAAACAAAACGATTAAGAAAGTCCCGAAGGACGCGTCTGTTTACCAGAGCTTGGAACACTGCAGGAGCATTGGTGAGTCCAAATGGCATGACACAGTATTCAAAATGTCCTGCGGGCGTGTTGAATGCCGTCTTCCATTCACCTTCCTTGATTCTAACAAGATGGTACGCATTTCGCAAAATCCAGTTTGGTGAAGATGGTGGCACCCTGCAATGGCTCAAAGGCGGAGGAGATCAGAGGCAAGGGGTATTTGTTCTTAACTGTAATATTGTTCAAACCTCTGTAATCTATGCATGGTCTTAAAGTCATGTCTTTCTTAGAAACAAAGAAAACCCGCACCGACAGGAGAGGAAGATGGGCGGATTATACCTGCCAAGTAGAGAGTTCTTTATATATGTCTCCATGGCCTCTCTCTCAGGTCGGGACAGGTTGTAGAGGCGAGCAGGAGGAAGAGTGGCTCCTGGAAGGAGGTCTATTGCACAGTCATAGGGTCTCATGCGGCGGCAAAGACAGTGCCTTCTCCTTACTAAAGACCTCCCCCAGGTCATGGTATTCCAATGGAACTGCAGTCAGATCTGGAGCGGTCACAGGCTGTTGAGGTAAACCTCCTGATGAAGGGAGAGCTGACTGCAAACAAGACTGATGGCAAAACAAACTCCAACTAATGATTTTATTAAGAGACCAGTCAACAACAGGGTTATGAATCTTGAGCCAGGGGTAGCCTAAAACAATTGGAGTCTGGGGTGCAGAAAACAAAGAAACGAATGTCTTCATGATGGTTACCAGACAAAATCAAATGGAGGGGAACAGTATGGTGAGTGATTTGAGCAAGAAAAGAACCATTTAAAGCACTGACCTGGACTGGTTCTGGAAGAGGTTCAGTGGAGATCCCTGCTTGTAAAATTAAAGTAGAGTCCATGAAGTTTTGCTCAGCCCCCGAGTCTATTAGGGGCTTGAAGAGGAAGTGACTGGTGGTTATGACAGAGGGTAGCAGGTAACAGGAGTCTAGGTGGGTCATTGGGGATTTTAGATACCTTGCCCATCAGTACCCCATATTTACTGATGAGCGGGTCTTTGGACTAACTGGACATTGATTGAGGAAATGGCCTCCTGACCGCAGTACAAACACTCGCCTGCTCGAATTCTCCGGGACCTCTCCTCAACTGTCAATCTGGTCCGGCCAATTTGCATAGGAATGTCAGGGGATTGAGAGGTGGAAGGCAACGCGGGTAAATTGGTGGCAGGCTGAACTAGGGCTGGAGGCAAGGAACGAAGGCGAGAGAAAGAAGCAATTGTACGACACCCTCTCACGCTTTGCGCTCGCAGTCTGTTGTCAAAGCGGATAGAGAGAGAGATTAGTTCCTCCAAAGAACCAGGGTCATCACGAAGAGACAACTCATCTTTCAAGGTGTCATTTAAACCCGCCAATATACACCCTTTAATGCCTGCCTCGTTCCACCCAGACTCTTTCGGCCAAGATCCGAAACTTAATAGCGTAATCAGCCACACTCTTGTTCCCCTGGTGGAGATCTAGAAGTCCCTTAGCAGCATTAGCCTCACAATCAGGGTGTGCAAAAACTCTTTTTGAAGTCATCAATGAATTCAGAATAACTGATATCTTCAACGCCTCTACCACCCAACATAGCTTCAGCCCAATCAAGTGCTCTTCCACGCAACAATCCAGTAACAAAAGCTACCTTGGAATGGTCTGTAGAAAATGTCAGAGGTTGGCAGGTGAAGACGGTGGCACATTGTAAGAGGAAGCCTTTACTTTACCCAGGTCCCCGTATATGGCTCAGGATGAGGAACAGGAGTTTCACGGGAGGATTCACAGCCGAGGAGACAGCAGGAGTAGGGTGTGTGGGCTGGAAGACAGAATGTGAAGTTAATTGATGTGAAATGTTCTCCACAAACCTGGTTAGTTTTGTGACTTGGGCTGCGAGAGAGTGTTTAGATTCCTTCTTCTCCTGCAACGTTGTGTGGTGTTGGCGGAGGAGATTCCTGAGTGGCGATCATTTTCTAGAAGCGCATCTGGATCTGTTGGGTCCATTGTTTGGCCAGATCGCTCTGTTAGGAGGTAACGACAGGCGGACCCCATGAAGCAGACCCGAGATATGGATAAATACAGTAGTATTTATTGAGAGTAGGCAGAGGGGGAGTAGGCTGGACCAGGAATGCACGGGTGAGGACCGGGACGGCAGGCAGGAGCTGGCTGGACCGAGGCGCACAGGTGAGTACCAGGATAGCAGGTGGGAACAGGCTGGACCGAGGAGCACAGGTGAGTACCAGGACAGCAGGCAGGAGCAGGAAGGACCGAGGAGCACAGGTGAGAACCAGGATAGCAGGCAGGAGCAGGCTGGAGGGAAAAAAGTCCTTGGTAAGCAAAAATCCACAAGAGACAACTAACGAGAGATACAAAAAAGCCAAGGAGTTCACCACGGAAGTAGACTGAACGATCTGGCAGGGTGTGGATGAATGAGCCAAGCTTTTGTACTGCAGAGGTGTATGCTTGATTGCAGATGGGTTCCAGGTGTGCCAATCAGTCATGCCCAGGAAGCTCCAAACAAGGACACCACAGGAGGGGAGGAGGAAACACACACACACACACACAGGAGGGAGGAGGCACTAAGCTCCTGACAGTGTAAGCTAAATTCAGGGTGCACCTGTGAGTAGGACTTGCGCAGCAGCAGGAGGTGGGACAGTTGGACTGTTGTGATGAGTAAGCTGGTCTTCAGTGTGGTCACATGAGCAGCCGTGCATGACTGTGCTGGCAGGGCTTTGTGGACACACGTGAGGGCCATAACATCAGAACTGGCAAAACACATGATTACATTACTTTTGTTATTGCCATATCCACAGAATTATAACTGATGAGGTGACACCCATCTATCAGTAGTTTTCATACAAAAGTGCATTGTTATAAAGAAATCAGTCTCATCTAAAGCATAAAACCCTAATCCACAATACAACAAGCATGCTATGGGTTTCAGTCACATAATCTCCTGTTTCGAAGAACTTCTGGAGGACTTTACGTTTTTTTATCATTAAGTTGTACAACAAAACTGCATGGATCAGCTGGATAGTCCTGAACTGCTGTGATCTGGTGTGCTGCCAAACTGACCAGCATATTTTGGAGGTACGGGGGAAACCAGAGCACACGGAGAAAACCCACGCAGGCACAGGCAGAACATGCAACATGCAAACCGTCTGGGTGCTTTTTGCTGAGAGGTAAGAATATTAACCACTCAGCCACCAGAATAATCATGTGCAATACTGAAACATCATGACAATCATCTCTGGTGCAGTCACTTTACCTGTCATTTATTCTGTCCACATGCTGCACTGTACTTACCCTAACCACATAGTGTTACAATACACTTAATGGCGCTTTACCTGATTTTTTTTACTGTTATGAATCATGAAAAACAGAACAAGTCCATTTTAACTTTACAACAGTCACATGTATCGCTCACTTACCTAAGGCAGTCCCAGCATCCTAAAAAAATCACCACAATGAGTTTATGAGCAATTTGTCGAGTCTCTAAGCCCAGAGCGCCACGGACTGAGAGTTTTTATTTTTGTGCTCTTCCTCTACAATGTGTTAGATTTAAGTAACTTTATTTTAAAGCTATGTATCTTGTTTTTTATAGCATGTTTCTGTTCTCCTGCTGTTCTTTATCATTTTGAGCAGATCATAGTCCATATGTGGACATGGCTTGGTCCTGGTCTAGTCCTGCCTTAGTCCTTTAGATGTTGTGTGTATATTGCCTATATTTCATTATTCAATTTGGATTGCTTTTGAAATTGAAATGGTTGAATGTATAAGACTAACCAAACTTAAAAATGCAACCGGTGTACAAGGATGGTGCAGTTCTACCACTCGACTACAATACAAAGACAGTCTAATTAGGGGTGTGCAGAGGAATGAGTGGGAACAGAGTGTTTGAGCAGAGAACTGCGTACAGAGAGAAACACAGAACCACAAAATGACAACATCATCTAAACAGCATTTAATCACAAAGATCAGATCACAACTGGAATTTTAAAATCACCCTCTGCAATCCCTCCACGATTCCAAACACTTAACAGTCCTTCGCTCTCTCCTCAGAAGCTTATTGATTTAAAAAGAGCTGGACACTACGTCGCAGATGAACAGTGCATTGTTTATCTCTCCACACACTGCATTCTCCTCATTCAGTAGCTGCTTCTTTCTTTCTTTTTCTTTCGCTCCCAGCATGCTCTCTGTCTCACTCGGGTCTGTGCCGCTCCGACGGGAACAAAGCTGTGATTCTACCCCAGCCCCTCGAGCCCATCCTCACTTCTCTCATGTCTAACAAGTTCAGATTTAGACCTGCATGGGAAGAATTCTGTCTAGATGTAATCGCGTTAGTCTTGCCCAAACTTCTATGAAATAATGGAAAACCAGGGGGAAAGGAGAATGGATGCAACCTCAGAAAGCCATTAGGTGAACCAGTGTGTGCATGTTAACAAGGTTTGTATCGATCCAGCTGCATCTACTGCCTTCCTGTGTATCGGACAGCACACCGAGTCAAAGGCCAGTGGCTCTGTTTCATATTAATGGATGGAGTTGAAGAACTGAAATACTGTGACATAATGTATCGTCAAAGGTTCCACAGTAATAAAGTGGGTGGTCAAAATGTATAAAATGACACGCTCCTTTGCATAAATGCTTTTTTTGTTTGTTTGGTTTTGTTTTTGAGGCAATAGCTAAAAGAAACACTGGCAACAATAGGGTTATTCAACAATTTTTTTTTGCGAGGGCCAGATTTTCCGATAACTGCATCACTGTGTGTCATCCATCTGGGCAATGCTTACTGACGTCACTTTACGTTTGCATTCATTTTTGCCATAGGGATTTAGAAAAATGTAAATATTATGAGTTTAAGGGCATGACGGAGGTTAAACAGCTATGTGCTAACTAATGTCCACAACATGATTGTTTTTAGCGTGAAAAACACATGTAAAACTTAAAACTCTGCATAATGGTTTAATAACTTAATGGTTTGTAAAGTTTCAGAAATGCATTTGAAATAAAATTATAGGCTCTTTTGTTTTTTTTGTTTTTTTTTTTGGGCTGTCCCTACAGAGAAAATTAATGGAAAATTAAATTAACTGGTGAGCGCCATAGCCACTTATTGCAACAAATGTTATAATACGCTTAAGTATTTATTCTGTCTATATGCTGCACTGCACACAACCATGGTCATAGCCACTTGCATTTTTTAGATTTAAGTATATATTTTAAATGATTTATTTTTGTTTTTTATTGTTACTCTTATCTTATAACTGCCCAATGCGCCACCAGTTTAACTCAATTTGGGGCCTCACAAAATATCAGCAACACTAGATTTGTTTCAATAATGACATTACAACAATTGCCATGTTATAATTTGATGGAAAAATAAAGTACAAACTTCTTTACCAACATTTCTTTAGTACTGAACCAGAATCAAACTTAAAATAGGTCTAAACCAGAGCCAAACCATGCAGGTCTAAAGAGAGATCAGATTGTTTGCTTCAAAATGTTGCAATAAATATCATATCATGAGACGTATACTGGGATAACAACAAGTTAATTGTGATATCATTACATCTCTGAAGTGAAGTGAGTTGCTAGAGTGAATAAACAAAGTCCCAGAACAGAAAGACTGCTATTTCAAACTTGAACTATAAGAGGCTAAGACTTCCATTGTGGGATTTCATTTCCAGCGCTTTTATCGTCTCTCTTTACACTTGACCTTCATTCTGCGTTTTCTAAGGAATCAACAACAACAACAGCAGTACAATGTAAACTCAAATTCTAACAATACCCCATTGAATTTGAGTCCATTTACCAAAGAAGTATATCTATTTCAAGTGTGGATGTATTTTAGTCCCCAGTTTCTTTTCTTACACCAATATCTATTTATTTTCATCATGCGTCATTATTGATTTCCCCAAAAGCAACCACAGCAGAGACGTCTGACTCGGCGCCTGGACAGCTTTACAGTATTGGTGTAAAATCTCCATTTGCAGGTTAATTAGATGAGCTTTGGGCAAACCGACAGCCGCATCGGCACTGCAAATCACCAGCAGCTCCTCGATCCATACCCTCCGAGCGCCGATAAACAACACAGCCATTTTGAAGTAAATTTGACCATAAAATGAGAGGAGACAAAGTGGCCAAGGCGTTAGAGATTAGTGTGTTCATTTAGAGAACATATTTTGGCCCAAAGCTTGAATACTTGAATGTTTTTACTGTTGAGTCACTTTTCCACAATAACAAATGTCCCTGCCGGAAGGGTTATTTTATTTTTTATTGTTGATGACATCAGTGGCATAATTTCTTTTGAGCCTTTTGTAAAGAAATGTCCATTTTTAGTTGCAGAGCTCGACAGTGACTCAGAAGTCTGGGGTGATTCCTTCAAAATTAATTTAGTGCCTTTGCAATAGTCATTTTACAAAAAAGAGCATTAAGAATTCTGCACAGGATTGCTTTAAAAGAGCACTCTCCTGAACTATTGATGAAGTCAGTACAATAACAATTTAAAGATTATAAATATGAAAAATCTTTTTGCTGTGAATAGTGAGTGTAGCAGAAGGAAATTAGATTTTAAGCTGCCTTTTACAAGAACTATTGTTGTTGGTGCAAAGCAGTGGAAGTCCTTGCATAATGAACTTAAACAAATTCAAATACAGTAGTATCTAATATAGGTATAAATATAAACAAAAACTGCATGTACAGTAATTGGTAAAACTTCAGATTAAGATGCCTTAGTCAACTATGTATAATGCACAATAAGCACTTGCTATTTATCACATGAATATTGAAAAAAACAATAATGCAGTTTATTAACACATAATGTTTTGGTTATTGGCTTATTAACATGTATAAGGTATTATAAGTGCATAAACAAATAACTAATGCTTAATAACACCTAATACATGTTTTTTACGGAGGAACCTTAATCTAAAGCATTACCCAATAATTTACAAACAACTAGAAACTTGTGTTAACTGTCCACAGTCTTTAAATTAGTGCATAGTTAATTACACAATCTATGTTTATTGTGAAGAGAATGGGATATAGGAGTTAAATAGGACTTCTGTTCTTAATGTGGAATGCATTATATGTCATGTCGTATTCCCATTTAAAATGAAATTAAACGGCTGAGTGGTCATCTTAATGCCAGCTCTGGTCAGTGTACAGTGTTGTTTTGTCCCTGAAGAACACACTTCACTCAACTAGCCCACAGAAGTATGATTGTTGTTGTTTTAATGTTGACTGCTTCATTGTTTTTGCAGGTCAAATCAAACGATGTTGTGAAGCGACTTGTTGTGGTATTACAAAAAATAAAGTGTGAGATGTGTGATGGACACAGTTGGCACAGATTGACAGCCACATTTCTGTCAGTTAGAGTTGGGGCAGTCTTGGCTGGACAGTAGTTGCTTACAGTTTTTAAGAGCGAGTGATTAATGTCACGTCAATCACTGAATATCCAAAGAGTGCTGTGCTGTATCAATGCGACGTCAAAAGAAAAATGGTCCAGTGCTGAAGTTGTTTTTGCGTGCGAGGTCTTTTGTTATTCCTCTCCACGTCTTCACTTCAACGCCGGTGAAAGTATACTATATAATAAAACGATACGTAATGAGTCCAATCATGAGAGGCTGCACTTAGACTCGATGAGCGTCATTGACTTGAGAGGAAAAAGCTCCTTATGCACAATCTCCGGGGATGCACAGAGGCAAAGTAGAGGGCGCTCCTTAGTATTGTAAAAGCAGGTCTGATCGTCTGACATACAAGCAAAGCAGAGTGAGTTTCCTTTCTGCGTTAATGTGACTCCTCTCTTGGTAGACGTTTGCTCCTTTGCACTTTACAACGCACGATCTTGCTGCCAACTTTTCACCTCAGCAATCAAGCTGTAGGCCTGTTATTGTAAACGACAGAACGGGAGCATAGGCATAACTGAATACCACCGGCAATTACTTTTCCTGTCAACTTTACACGGATGCAACCAATTGATAAACATCTTAATTGAATAAGCTGTAAATTTGAGCTTCTGGGATAAACTGACGACGGACCGACAATGTGAAAATGTATGAACGCCAACAAGATATACATTACTGCCACATTTAATCTATCTATCTATCTATCTATCTATCTATCTATCTATCTATCTATCTATCTATCTATCTATCTATCTATCTATCTATCTATCTATCTATCTGTCCACTGCTTACAGAAACTTCACAATCAACCATTTTCCAGTCTGAAAGTGTTGTTAGGTCTTAATTATTTTCCATGAAACTTGCAAAAACACACAATAGAAAATCAACTGTGTCAACATCAGTCAAGACACATTTTATTTGTGATTTTCGTTGTAAAGTTTAGCACATCTTTTTAGTTTTTGTATGAACTAATTTGGCTGTTTTGGGAAGCCATAAAATAGACTTGAATTGGTGACATTTCATTCTGTATCTTACAGAATTAATGTTAATAAATGTACTAGGTTAGTTGTAATGGGCTCTGTGCACAGCAGCAGTTGGCTAAGCTATTCATAAATTTAAATTATAGATGACTTCTGTTTTTTTGTTTTAATTTGTTTCATTTTCATCTTTATTCTGCTTCAAAATGTGTGTACGCATTAGCATTGACCCACAAACACCTCCATTTATCAACACAGAAGTGTCGCATTCTGAAACATGTTGTCAGTGACATTCAGTATTTATTCATTTTAGTGTAATTGTGCAAAAACCTCGCTGAGATAGAACTGGACACGAAATACTCAGTGAGCCAGCCATTTAAAAAATAAATTCCCAACTGACATTCTGTGCACAGAGCTCATTGTAAAGTAATGTGTACTTCTTGACTGATGTGTGCACCTTTCCAGGGATGGCAGATGGAAAGTATGGCTCAATCTGGTGCAGATCATCTTCTCTTTTGCAATTCACTTTTACGTGATCCCTGAAAAATAAAGACTAAACCAAACTCATGAATGGTGTGTCTGGTCAGAGGCCACAGAGCAGTATTTTAAAAGACAAACCTCCCATGTGGATTGAAGCTGCATAATTACATACGCAATCCATTACTGAAAGCATTTACTGACTGCCTGTGCACTGTGGCTGTAACATTCACCACTGGGAATGCAACTTCACAAGCTGCATCTCTGGAAATAGAACTTAATAATGAATGACAGTCGGTGTGTCTGCAAAGGTCGGAACATTTGAGTCTAAAAAAGCCACATGGCAAAGGCAAAAAGCTCATTTCGAAAGACAGAAAAGCGTCCGTTATCTCCTTCAGCCCTGACCAAACCACCGCAGTGTGAGAGCGGCGAGACAGACGAGACCAGAGTGCATATGCCATCCCAATTATGAGATTAGTCTTTCATCTGCTCCCTCTCAGCTGATGAGTGCGGAAAAAGGCTCTGCGGCCATTGTCCAAGCCCGTGCAGCCAGCCCCAGCTTCTACTCCAATACTCTGGAATTCCACAATCTCGCGTTTTACCCACTCACGCGTCCCAAACACCAGACCGCGTACAGAAATGCATTGTTGCCGTGCCAAAAGGGGTGGAGCTTGTGATACTCTTGTGGACTCTATATTCATCCTAATTGTACAAAGCTGGTATTATTGAAGCATGTTTTGACATTTGCACTGGGGCGTCGCTATGGTTACGGTGTCCTTGTCTTATAGTAAAGTCTACATCAGATTACAAATGAGATTCAAATGGCAGTGTTTGAAATATTTAATGACTCGATGGCGCTGGAGCAGATCATGTACGTGTGTGTGGAAAAGCTGATGTGTTGCTATGGTTACATATATGGTGGGATAGTGAGGCCGGTGCTTTGTCAGAGGGATATAGTGGATCGGTTGCCGTACTGTAAGAGCCAGATAAGCGCTGTGCTGTGTGTAGAATCATAAGAGGCAGCAGGAAGAGCAGCAGCAGCAGGAAGAGCCGAATAAAAGGGGTTTGGACCAGACAAGAGGGGGATCCTGAGGGACAGGGCTAATGCAGGAAGTCTGGATTAACTGGACCCATTTGTTGTGATAGTTCATAAGCCGCTAATGGCCACTTTATGGGGCTACGCTGTTGTAAATAGATGCATGCATTCATGCAATATACCGAAATGGAACATGCAATACTTTTGTTATTGTTTTTTACTCACCTGTCTACAAAGCACTTTGAATGTGTGTTTTAGAAACAGGCTAAGTTTGCATTGCCTTACTTTATCAAAGAAAAATTAAATTGATGTAACAGTATCTTGATCAAAACTAATTCAATCTAAATATATTTCAGTTTAAATATAAAATACCAATCCTGACAAATTGTTTATACTCACACTTTCCACCTATTTTTGTTTTGCTAGACAACATTATAATGGGTTTACACGGGCTGGTCGATGATGGGTTACACGGGCTTGTCGATGATGGGTTACACGGGCTTGTCGATGATGGGTTACACGGGCTTGTCGATGATGGGTTACACGGGCTGGTCGATGATGGGTTACACGGGCTTGTCGATGATGGGTTACACGGGCTGGTCGATGATGGGTTACATGGGCTTGTCGATGATGGGTTACACGGGCTTGTCGATGATGGGTTACACGGGCTGGTCGTTGATGGGTTACACGGGCTTGTCGATGATGGGTTACACGGGCTGGTCGATGATGGGTTACACGGGCTTGTCGATGATGGGTTACACGGGCTGGTCGATGATGGGTTACGGGATTGTCGATGATGGGTTACACGGGCTTGTCGATGATGGGTTACACGGGCTTGTCGATGATGGGTTACACGGGCTGGTCGATGATGGGTTACACGGGCTTGTCGATGATGGGTTACACGGGCTTGTCGATGATGGGTTACACGGGCTTGTCGATGATGGGTTACACGGGCTTGTCGATGATGGGTTACACGGGCTTGTCGATGATGGGTTACACGGGCTTGTCGATGATGGGTTACACGGGCTTGTCGATGATGGGTTACACGGGCTGGTCGATGATGGGTTACACGGGCTTGTCGATGATGGGTTACACGGGCTGGTCGATGATGGGTTACACGGGCTTGTCGATGATGGGTTACACGGGCTTGTCGATGATGGGTTACACGGGCTTGTCGATGATGAGTTACACGGGCTTGTCGATGATGGGTTACACGGGCTTGTCGATGATGGGTTACACGGGCTTGTCGATGATGGGTTACACGGGCTTGTCGATGATGGGTTACACGGGCTGGTCGATGATGGGTTACACGGGCTTGTCGATGATGGGTTACACGGGCTTGTCGATGATGGGTTACACGGGCTTGTCGATGAAGGATTACACGGGCTTGTCGGCGATGAGTTACACGGGCTTGTCGATGATGGGTTACACGGGCTTGTCGATGATGGGTTACACGGGCTTGTCGATGATGGGTTACACGGGCTTGTCGATGATGGGTTACACGGGCTGGTCGATGATGGGTTACACGGGCTTGTCGATGATGGGTTACACGGGCTTGTCGATGATGGGTTACACGGGCTTGTCGATGATGGGTTACACGGGCTTGTCGATGATGGGTTACACGGGCTTGTCGATGACCCAGGTACAATCCATATGGGCCTCACTTCCTGCAGTACTACAGTGTACTAATGGACACTACGGGCCCCACTTGAGTTGTGCTCTGTATGTTTTTATGGGCTTTTTAGGCTCTATGGGTCCAGTCGGCCAAAACAAACAATACATAAACTGTGTGTTTTAATTACTTTTTGCAGCTTCTGCTGCTTGTGCCTCACTATTGCCTTATACAGTCATTTTTACACTTACTTGAAACTGCCTTTAATACTTTGTAATTTTAACATGGTTAACATGTTAATTGCCGTACGCTAGTTTAATATGTTTCACTTTTTCCAGGGTCCCCTCTGCACCAGGCAATGGACAACAGATGAAAAATAGCCTCTTGGCTAACGCTGGCATTTTATACCATTACAGTAATGGTATTTTATTGCCTTGGCGATATGGTATAACTCAAAACATGGAACAATAATAGCAAAATATAAACGATAAAGGCATGCAAAATAAAAAAATAAACTGATAAAGAAAAATAACTTTTGACTGAATGTTAATTATTGTCCACTATACTCTATATCTCTGATTCATGATTGTGTGTGTAATATCTGACCAGGCTAAAGTAGTAGGACTTCGTACTGTGCATACTGTCACATGCCCATGCTTTGAGGAATATAAAACTGTGTTTACAAGCTGCATTGTAATGGACTTTCATCTCCTAATAGTTCTCACTTTCTCTTTGTTTTGTGCCACAGGTAAGTCCCAGGACGGCAGTATCTCGGAGATGGAGGAGCTCCCAGTCCCCCAGAACATCAAGATCAGTAACATCACCTGTGACTCCTTTAAAATCTGCTGGGACATGGAAGCACGCAGCAAAGAGCGCATCACGCACTACTTCATCGACCTCAACAAGAAGGAGAACAAGAACTCCAACAAGTTCAAACACAAGGTACCCACTGCTCCATCAGAGAACCCTGAGTCATCAACGTGCCACTCCACAATGCTTGGCTGCCTGAAGAGGCAGCAGGATAATAGAAAAGACAAAAGGACTGAAATACAGTACCCTGACACAATATGTAAGATCCACAGAATATGATTGGACATGTTTTCCCTAAGCACAGATTCCAGCTTACTTTCCAGATAATGTTGTTTTAGTAATTGTCAAGTAGAATCAGGATGGTGTATAGTTCTAAATTCTGGAATGGATGTAAAATATCGTGAAATTTTTTCTAGCCTCAAAAGTGTATTTGAGCTGAACAAAAAGTATTATTTGTGGTAAAGTATGTAATGTATTTTTAGATTAAATTAAAACTATAGTGTAGTGTAGAATGTGTTTGTCCTGTAAAACCTATAACAAGATTCTGCCCTCATCAAAAATGCAAGTGTTATTAAAGTAGTAAATGTGTTTAAACCAGGCTCTGACTTCACTCAGGTGTAGTTTTACTTGGCCAAAACCATCTTGATTTTTCATATTTTGTGATATTCTGAAGTTAATGCCAGTTTCTCCATTTAAATCACATTATGTTTCACTTCATTTTTGCGTCCATTGTGGGATTTAGAATGTATTTAATTACAAACTTCTAAAGGGTGAAATAGGAGTTGCAGAAGTAAAACGCAATCAGAGGAAAAGTAGCAGTAGTGGTAACAGCTTTAAAACTAACAGTAAAAGTAACAGTTGTACTCCAAAACCAAAAATCAGCATCCGTTGTTAATTTAACTTGATTGATTTGTTTTTTTTTTTTTTTTAGCGGGCTCCGTTTTCCATCTCCACCTTTCATTACCATCACCATAGTAACTACACACTGCGCCTGCCCTCTTTAAAGTGAACAGCAGATAATTCACTGCTCCTTATTTCGTCAGCCTCTCGGTGCGCCACAGTAGCTTCGTCCCTTATTACAGGTGACCTCTCACTCTGCCTAGCAACCGTCTCCAGCGCACGGCCAAAATCAAAGGCTACTGCTCGTATCAATGAACAGCCAAAGCCCTCTGAGACTCCGCAAGGCTGTTAGGACTCACACAATAGTCACCAAGGACACTCTGCTGCCCGGATGAGTGGAGTCGTTTCACGCTCTCTCACACAAATACCTTGTTCTTCTCAAAAATACACTTGAAATGCACTTTGTACATTTGAAAGAGCTAGAGAGTGTTAGGTAATCTGTAGGCCAAGAGTCCGGAGACGGTCAGTCTGAGGATGTGGTCATGTGATCACTAATGTCATCACTCACTTGACTATTCGCCCCTATAGCTGCACTGGAGATATCAGGTTAAAAATCAAGTACACGTGGAAAACCTGGGAGATTTCTTGTATTCATCAGTGTCAGCGACTAGTTTATAAGAAAAAAACTTTTGAACTCCTGGCTATAAGCTCAGTGTTAGCGTCTACTTCCTGTCCAAATCTATCGCTAGTTGTTTTTTGTTTTTTTGCAGAGTCAAGCTAAAACCAATAAATATTTAAACATCACACAGTGGACAGCGAGATGACAACATGTTAACTCTAGTGCTAATTTTGATTACAAATACTAAAATAAAACAAATTAAAATAACAACATCTATATATGAAAACAACCAGATAGTCCTAAATTTAAATGTTCTCATATTTTACATTTGAATAAAAGTTAGCATTCACTGTGAGAAACTAGAAAATAGCCAATGCATTATAGTGACAAATTAATAACTGAATGTTTGTATTTTTATCTAATAACATGCACAGTTTAAAAGCAAATCTAAAGCATATGGAGTGACTCTACCCTGCAGTGGTAACTATACCAATATTACAAGATGCAACTCCTAGACATGGGACAAAAAATGTTCTTTATTAGTGAGACACAAAATAGATACGATAATAAAGAATCTACATAACCTGTTTGAAAGAAATGGCCCACTTTTCCTGAACATTTGATCAAAAAGATGGAGAGCAAATGAAGATAATGAAGATAAAGTGCGTATGACAGGTTCTCATGTTTTTCTAATTGCTACTTGGTTTGGTGGGATACACCCTGGTAAATATTTACATCAATCAAGTGGTAGTTTGTGAAGAAAAAATGAAACATAAAAGTAAAAAAATACAGGAAGTGGTGCTGAGTTCTAAAACAGAATCCCTCTGTGATGTCATCAATAAGCGACTATTGACCTGCCCCGCCCACTTTTGCCGTTTTTTGCACTTCTGTTGTAAACGCACTCTCGTTTGACGAGAACTCCGTTAAAGCTAATGACGAACGAGGAAAATGTCTCGGCGCTAAAATATTACATAAAGTAGGTTGATTTGTGTAAAACGTTCAATGAACACGAGCAACAACAAGTCAACAACGCACTGATTTCCTGGTCAGTCTGAAAACGGCTTTTTAGTCCATGTAGAACTTATTTTCTGTTGAGCTCGTCTGCTCCATGTAAACTAATACAACAAAAATAAGACGGCGGCGCGTACGGCAACTTCCGGAATAAGGTGAACACAACCAAAATGCAGAGACGGTTTAAAGCAACTGACGCATTTTTCTGGCAGTTTAAACATGAATTTGTTGTCAGGAATCATTATTTGCCAAATCAAAACTATGTGGATTTTGACCTTTGTTTACAGTATGGTTGTTAGGTAAAATGTTGTGGAATTACCTCTCACTATGACACACCTGCTGCTCATGTCCAACCAGGATGTACCAATATAACCAAAACTGTCATTTGCACTTTAACTTTGAGTCGTACCACCAGTAATCGAACAGCTTGTTTTCCCAGGATGTCCCGACTAAGCTGGTGGCCAAGGCCGTGCCCCTGCCCATGACGGTGAGGGGCCACTGGTTCCTGAGTCCGCGCACAGAATACACGGTGGCCGTCCAGACCGCGTCCAAACAAACGGATGGGGACTACGCAGTGTCCGAGTGGAGTGAGATCATCGAGTTCTGCACCGCCGGTAATGCCGTCTGACACCGCCTGAAACAATACGTGCTGAAGTGCAAGAGCAGCTCATATAGATTCTGTGGGGAATGATTGATGGAGATGGAGGGATGGTGGAGGAGGAGGAGGAGGAGAGGAAAATAAGGGATTATAGAAAAGATGCAGAGGTCAGTAGGTTCGACTTCACAGGCAGCAAGCTTTAGAGGGGGAGGGGAGGTACAGGCAGAGGATGTGAGGGTAATAGTAACAGGGATGAATGATGAACAGGTGCAATATTTCATGCATTTGTTGACATTGCATGGTCAATAGTTGTATTTTTTATAGCCTAATTTGCAAATGGAAGAAATGATAACGCTTTAGAATAAGGTTACTTCGTAGACCATTTATAAGGCGTTAATAAGCACTAGTTCTTTGTGTTAGAAGCACTCATAATTGAAAATTGTTAAATAAGATTTATGGGTGCATGGTGGCAGAGTGGCTACTGCCTCCCAATAAGGAGATTGTGGGTCCGAATCCCAGATCATCACACAATCTCTCTGGGTGGAGTCTGCATGTCCTCCCCGTGTTACCGTGGGTTCTCTCCAGGTTCTCCTGCTTCCTCTCACCGTCCAAAGACATGACTGTGTAGGTTAATTGGTAACTCTAAATTGCCCGTAGTGTATGAATGTGAGAGTGAATGTCTGTGTCTCTGTGTCAGCCCTGCGACGAGTTGGCCACTGTCCAGGGTGTACCCCGCCTAAGGCCCAAAGTCACTGGGATAGGCTCCAGTCACCTGCGACCCTGGGAACGGGAATAAGCGCTAGAAAATGAATGAATAAGATTTAGATTTATTACAGACTGACGTAGGAGGAAAAACATTACATGCTACATGTTCCTTAAATGTGCAAAACAAATCATGGAAAAAAAAAAAAAAAAAAAAAAAAAAAATATATATATATATATATATATATATATATATATATATATATATACATACATATATACATATATAATATATTTTATTTTATTTTATTGAAATACAAGGAGATACTAAGAATAAAACAACTGAAGAGCTTGAGGCACAAGCAGCTTATAATGTTCTTACAAAACTGTAGATATGGTTTATTAACACAACCGTGTTTTTTGTTAATGGATTATTTACATTTATGAGAAATGTCTTATAAGTGCTTAGAAACAAATAACTAGTGCTTATTAATGCTTTATAAATTGTTCATTAAAGAACATTATTTTAAAGCATTGTAGAAGAAATATCATACATTTTATTAAATACTAGCCAAAAAAAAAAAACAGTAACAGTAACAAAGTCTTTTTTTTTAGATACAGCAAACTGACAAAGCCTCCTGGAATTTTTAGTAAAAAGTAGTAGAAAGTCCAAAAACCTTTGGATGCCTTACGTTGTAGTTATTTAAATAGTTTCTGCAGTAGTAACGAAGGTGTTGGTCATTCTACCAGTACAGACTAAAAACACACACTTTCAATATTTAACTGACATCAGATCAAAATCCATCAAAAGTAGAAAGTGTCTATCGTAATCATCTATTACATAAACAAATCATTTAAAATTTGGTTTGGTGCTTTTCATTTGCCAAAACCACCTTGATTTTTCATATTTTGCGATATCCCAGTTTCTCCATTGAAATCAATCACTTTTAAAGGCTCTATAGGTAAGACTTGTGTCAGTTACAGCAGCGGTGCTTTAGCCTGATATTTTTGTCTATTGGTTAATCTTCTAAAAGTCGAATTTGCTATAAGAAATGCATTTGTACGAGATAGATTTGTTAGGAATTATCTTTTACTTTTCATTTACTGCTAATTGAAGTGCCTCTTATCTACCACGTCGGCCTTTGCACATCCACACGGGAAAGATACAGCAAAGACATGGCCTAAATGGAAATAGGACGAGAAACTGATAAAGAGGTAATAAGAGAAAGTGCGTTGAAAAATTCAGCTGATCTTTATTTCCTCCGCGAGTTCATTATACCGCTGCACAGTCATGATGAGGTCCTTTAAGGTTATGCTGCACTCTGCCTTTAATAGCTATTACAAAGCCTTAGCAACTCAACACTCAAATGTGAAACAGGTTTTTGCGTAATGCAGTGTTTTGCCATAGATTAGAGAACGCAATGCCATTTCAAATATAGGTCAAATCCAATGTTTTGGGGTGTAGGATGGCAGATGGCCGTGCTGGCATCTAGACAGCTGGAGTCCGTTGAGCTGTGAGTCACTTGTTACTGAAAAGGACCCTCACTCAAAACATAGCGGTGTTGTGTGTTTTCATTTTTTTAATCAAGCAGATGAAAAATAGACTTGTGATCTCGGGATAACAGCCTTAAGTGAAACTGTGAGTGTAGATTTCCAGCGTTAATAGCATTCTCTGTTAAGTCTTGCCAACACGGAAATCAAAGCCACTCCCAATATGTAACAGCATTTATGATTATTGTTCGTTTGTGTATGCTAACTTTATATCATACTTCTTCAAAAGCAGATTCAGTTTTGTGTTTTGTAATTGCATTTTTAATTTGTCTTCTCTGTGTTTTGCAGACTATTCCACAGTGCACCTAAACCAGCTTCTAGAGAAAGCGGAGGTCATCGCTGGACGCATGCTGCCTTTCTCTGTCTTTTACAGAAATCAGAACAAAGAGTACTTTGACCACTGCAGGTATACTATTAGTATTATTTCTATTGTATTCCAAAATGGTTTCTTAGGATACAAAAAGGTATTACAAGGTGAGATTATGCTGCCTTTTGAAAATGGCAATTTCATTAAAAAAAAACAACGAAAAACTCAAATGGTCTTATCCACACCTTGCAGTAAACACCAATCTACATTTTGTAGTTCATCACAAGGGTCAAAACTGGTTTAAAAGTCGGTCTGACAATTGTTTTAGGAGCAGAACAGGAGAAAAATGTTCTAGACAGCGCGTCTTTGTTTTGAAATGAAACAACCAGATTTCTGGAGCTGTTTTGGGTTTGCTACTGTTGTGCATGTTTCCTTCTCTGCAGTTTTCAGTTCTGATGTAAGGAAAAAAAACTACCCACATGTTTTTGTTAGAGCATACGGCATGACGTCAAGTAAAGACATTTTTTTGCTGAGTGCTTATAATGGCCTTTAAGAGCATGTGTTAAACTGCACCCTCGTGTGGCCACTTAGAGTACTGTCCTCACTCTACATAACAAGCGGTTTGACCTGCGGGGGAGGTGAATATTGCCACTACAACAGCACTGCATCAGTTTTCATAATACTGCTGATGGTACTTTAATGCTCATTCGTTTAGCCATGTCCTCATGAGGAACATCACACTGCCTCAAGAGTTTACTTATTCAAGTTGTTTCCTGTTATTACTGTCTTAATTCGATTTGTCTTCTGAGATTCAATTACGACTTTCCAATGTATTTATTATTATTAAGCATTTGGATTGGTTTATAATAAAATGCTTTGTGTGTGGCTCAGTGCAACTGTGTGTTTGCAGTTTCGTGTTCTGTAAATAGCTTCTCTTGCCAAGTAATTAATTTTGTTAATTTTTTCTTCATTGTGTTGTGTAATCTTTTGTTATAAATTGACCTGCATGTTACCTCAAAACAGAACAGTCGAAAACAAATCTGTTTTGTTTCAGAGATGCGCAGGAGAACCGCATGCTCCCATCAGTGAAGGACAACAGTGGCAGTCACGGCTCCCCCATCAGCGGGAAACTGGAGGGCATCTACTTCAGCTGTAACACAGAGTTCAACACAGGCAAACCCCCCCAGGACTCTCCCTACGGGCGACAGCGTTTTGAGGTGCATGCGGACGCCATGTTCAACTCAGACACGAGCCTGTACTTTGGGGACCTCTACTGCATGTACACGGCCTACCACTACGTCATCCTCGTCCTGGCGCCCAAAGGATCTCGAGGTGACGACTTCTGTAAGGAGAGGCTTCCTGCTCTGGATATCACCAACAACCGCTTCCTGACGTGCAAACAGAGCGAGGCTGGGGACGGGCGGCTGGTGTTCCACCACGCTCAGGACGTCATCCTGGAGGTCATCTTCACCGAGCCCGTGGACCTGTCGCTGGGGAAGGTGGCCGAGATCAGCGGGCACCAGCTCATGAGCCTGTCCACAGTAAATGCCAAGAAGGACCCCAGCTGCAAGACATGCAACATCAGCGTGGGGCGCTAAGAAGAGCCGAGAAACAGGAGCAGGGATGGACCAGACGCGACTGGCCTGAGGACACAAAGTCCACAAACTGAAAAAGC
The DNA here is from genome assembly GCA_019453435.1 of Rhinogobius similis. NCBI lineage: Eukaryota > Metazoa > Chordata > Actinopteri > Gobiiformes > Gobiidae > Rhinogobius > Rhinogobius similis. The sequence continues at coordinate 24,008,737 of CM033634.1, forward strand.
AGAGCAATGCATGAAGCAGCAGATCTCGTAGGAGCCTAGACATAATGGACTTCATCCCCAGAGGAATAAGACACAAACTGGTTAAAAAGATGGCCCAATCGCAACGCAAACCCACAGTAAATGCATTTATAAAACCACAGAGCATAAAATAAACCCTGGATCCTCAATAAGTTTTAATCCAACCCTTTAAACATACTAACAAACAGCAGTTGCTTCTGCCTCTTCTACAATTTGATTTGAAATACTTACTCACTTCTTTGTTAATGACGAACCTTTTTTCATTAATTAAAATAGCCAAGTTGAGGGTCTTCAAATGGTGTGGACACTTTTTTCAAACTTATTTTACATCTAATTTCAAGCATACACTTTGGGACTACCGCATCAGTCATCTTATTTCATACCAAAGGTGTTAAAAAAAAGAAATGGAAAAGATGTGTCATGTGAATAGTTTTCCTGCAGCCTGGTAAATATGTACTGACGTCTGATGACCAATGTGACCGATTCATCAAGTTGTTGACCTTTAAGCATGACGCAGTTCTGTGCCGCATGAAGAAGGCTGTCAGTACCTCTGCCACGCATTTATTTTTTCTGCTGTAAACAGAGAAAGTAGAACCATATACTGTGTTTAGCAGAATAAATGTGAAAAAATATTTATTTTTATCAATATATATAGATAAATATATATAAAGAAAAATATATAAACCAGAAGTGCACAATGTCAAAGGTTGTCAACAATGTCATTTAGAATGAAGTGATCAGGATTAAACACATTATAGTCAGTTTAGCTTGACATGCTAATGCTAATGTTCACATACTACAACGTGAGCATTAACGTGTAATATTCACAGAGCATAGCAGTTATACTAATTCTTAATGCATATCATTGCACAACAGAGGACTAAACTACTAACTGACATGCACAATGCCACCAGACTGTCTCCTTTACAAAAAAAAACAAACTAAAATTATTGCCACAAAAGCACTTATCAGAAATGCAGTTTCCACTATTCTTGAATAAAAAAATGCAAAGTGCCATAATATACAAAACATTGTAAAAATATTAAAGGTAATGTTTGTCACTTAGACTTAGCATAATCTCGGACACTGCTGTGCTACTACAGTCATAGATAACACTTGCTACAGGCAGTTTAAGGCCAGGTCGTTCATATGTCTGGGACTAAAGCTCTTCAGCAGCCCACCACTCATTCATCATTGTTTTTCATTTTTATAATAAAGTGCGTTGACGCATGGCATGAAAATACTGGACTGTGTAGATTTGAGTCCCACTGTGAGAAACTCAGCTGTTGGTTGAGTCCTGGTGTTTACTGAGCAGGGCCTCCAGGAGGCGCAGCTTTGCTTTGAGGTTCTTGTACTGGCAGTACTCCTCTGCCATAGGTCCACGGTCCTCCTTTTGACATGCCCTGTTCAAACAAGAAGACATTAGAGTCAAAAGAACCGGCTGCAGCTTCCACAAACAATGGATAGTCCCTCATATGTTGCCTTATTCAGATAGCTTTTACAGTGTGTGTTGTAACCAGAGTTTGGAGGACTAACATGTTAAGTACAAAGAAAGTGTACAGTTCAGATCGACTTCTGTCTTTTTCCTGAGCTCTCTGCTTCATTAATGTCAAGTGCGTGTGTATTACACTGATGTATCATTACAATGGGGATTTTTTTGTGGATGTCTTTTGTTTTTCACATGGCATTGTTGCAAACCAAATGTTTCAAGGTTTAATAAAAGAGACAATAAACTTTGAAAGAGATGGGCTACAGTTGTGGTATGTGATTTGTACATATAGTAGAATTACCTGCCAGTTTGTGAGTAAAAGTGGTCCTCAAACTCGCGCAGTGCATGGTGCAACCGGCGCTTTTCAGTTCTAGCCATCCTCAGGTGGTCCAATAGCTCTGGCCTATTCATTTACACACAAAGAAAGATGACATAAACAATAAACGATTAGTTATAAGCATATAGTAAAGAAGAATTAGGGCAAGACATGTGCCATACTTTATGCCTAACCAGGCATAGTTAGGGAGGGGTGTGGCTCTTGCAGTTGAAGATATTTTAATACAATGCTTAAAAATAATTCTAAAACAGCAAATTGTGGCCTTATATAATATTATTGCTCTATTTCTATCTCACAATATTATCAATGCTGAGTTTCATGTTTAAACCTTGATAGTACTATATTAAGTCCACAAAAAGTTATATGTTTTCTTCTTCACAATATAAACAACAAACTCAGCACTGAATACACTTTCAATGATAGTATGTATTATTAAACAACAGTTACATAATAAAAGATACTACCAAACATACCTTGACGCTTCATGAAGTGTTGCCATGGTGACGAGTTGTGGCTGGTTCGCTTCATCTAAAGGAGACACCAGAGGGGTTTCACACAACTCCATAAGAGACTTGTCTGAAGAGAAGGAGTGAGGTTTAACCCAGTGAGGCAGCAGGCGTGGGCTTGTGGGTTTGGGACACTCCTCATCCGAGCCTTCTTCTTCATCCTGTCACCAGAAGTATAGCACATCACTAACAGAGTGACACATGTAGCTCAATTTTTTATTTTTATTTTTTTAACAAAAAGAACGGGAAATTGTGGCTAATTTTATTATAAAACAACAACAACAACACAACTGAAATAATTTGAATAAAGCTTTTGCAGTTTGTTGATGTAGCACCTAGAAACAACCACAAGAGGGCAGAGGATGCATATAAATCTGCCCATTCCACCTCACGTCAGCCATTAAGACGTATTATTTGAAAAGAACATATTGATCGAGCTTAACTTACAATGGTGGTGATCACAGTTGGGGTAGAGGAGGAATTCAGGAGTTGTTTAACGACACGATATCTGTCATAGAAAGGTTTCATCAGAGTCCGCTCTTGTCTGGTGCTCTACAAACAGAGATGTCATGTGTGTTACAATGTGTGCAGAGGAGCTTCCCCCAAGTTCATTCAACAGTATCACTTCTTACCGGTCGCCCATGCAGACCTTCATAGTACAGCAAGCACTTCTGGAGGCATGTCTTTTCCAGAGTAATTTGGAAATGGGACATCTCCTACACAACAGAGAACCGTTCATTTTATTTGTTAATTAATGTATTTATTATGAAGAAAACATGTTGATTTATATACATGTGCCTTTACAAACCTTCAGGTTGTCTGGCAGTTCAAGCTCTCTCCTCCTTTCTCTCAGTCTGTTGGTGATAATATTTGCTGTTTCCTCCACAGTAGGTTTTGTATTGCCGTTAATATTAAGCAGCTGAAGCTCCAACCCTGCCAATGCTGACCCCCTGTGGTCACGACTGGCTTTGCAGGACGGATGCAGTTGGTTTACATCTCCTTGTCCTTTTATTGACTGTTTCAATTTAAGTTCTGGAATAAGAGAGCATTAACATTGATTATTAATAATAACAATCCAAGTAAGTTAAAGAATGTTAAATATGTGGCATTCTACCTTTAAGCTGTTTTCGACTTCTGATCAATTCCTTCATAAGCTTGGCCACCTCTGGGTTCGCTGTCTTGTCATTATGAGCTGGCTAAAATAAAGCAAACAGGGTTAAAGTCCGGGGTTAACAGAAGTGAAGTCGTCAGGGCTGTCTGGCATAAGTTCTTTCTTGCTCTACCTCAAGTTTACACACATGTGAATAATAAAAAAATAATAAATATGAGACATAATTTAGGAGAATAATATACCAGAAAAAAATATAACTGCGCAATCTATCTGGTGGGTGGTGTGGGTACCAGAAATACTACAATGTAGAGGCAAAAATAAAATAAATACAATTGTGACAAAGCTGGAGTGCTTGAGGTCAATATTAGTCAGTATCTCAAGTCAGTGCACTCCCAACCCCCTCCACAGCGGCCCATACCCTCATTGTGCACAGACCTTCTCACATAACAAACAGTGAGTCATGCTATGGGTCACCCAGTGTCTTTTCCAACTCAAACATCTAACAAGAGGAAATGCCCTGGGAGCATAAATGGCTTTATGAGTTATTAAGTGTTGCTGTAGGTGGTGCTATCGTTTACAACATCTACAAAACAAACAAACAAACAATGTATTGTCTGAACCAAGAGTTTGTTTAAAACGCAAAAAGACAGCAGCTCATCATCATCTGCTTATCATGCCACAATTTATAATTCAGTGTTAATGAGTAATGTTTGGTGTTATCTAGATGAGGGAGTTGTTCAAATGTACTGATAAAACATGAGCTGATTATCCCATTAATCTGAAGCACTTCTGACCTTCTTAAATCTGTGTCAAGATGGTCACCTTCTCTGCAATTACACCGTGAACACAACAGAAAACACAGAATATGATTGCATTTGCTTCCACCTTGTAGTGTCTCTCCTGTTCAAAGCGTTCCTCGAAACGTCTGATCCTTTTCCTCAGGTAATGAATGTGTCTGTTAAGCAAAGTGACGGATGGATCTCGTCCCTCTGACTCTGCGTGGACATTGCTGCGCGCCCTGGAGACACAAACGCACTTATCTTAAAACACAAAAGACATTTAAAAGCAGCCCCTGAGGATATAGTAGTCTTTCTAAGCTGTCACGTGCAAGAACAAGCATTGAGGAGACAGTTTCAGAATCTCAAAATAGCGTAGGTGCGAGGACGTGTTGCTTACATGCGTACTTCCTGCGAGCACGGTGGAGAAGGGGCAGTGTCGGGGTCCAGGTTGTACCGCAGACTGTGGCTGATGCTGGGGCAGCGCGGGGAGGGCACCGGGCAGTCGCTGGTTGTGATGTGAGAGAGGAGAGGGCTAGTGTCTGCGGCAGAAGGAGACATGGACTTTTCCTCTGATAAAGTGGCAGTGCCAAGAGAACTGGACTCTGATGAGGATGGAGAGGTGGGATTTTCTGAATGGGAGAGAATAAAAAAAGACTTGCGTCTTTAGCATAGTTTCTCATCATCATTCGTTTAATTAACATAAATATATCTTGATGACTTTCCAAACTTAATTTACTCAAACCATATTTAGGCAATGAAGATATGCACCGGATAACATTTTCCTTGTGAATCAGTTTGAGCTGTTACAATATGGAAGGAGGGCCATTTCTTTACTCGCCTGTACCAAACATATGTTGTATAGGGATGTCAAGATTATTCAGTTAATCTATGATCAAAAGAACAACAAAAATAATAATAACTGTGCAGATTTTAGATGCAAAAATAAGTCATTTTAATTCAATCTATTCCTCAAAAAAATTAAACCTACATGTAAATTTCTTTATTATCTTACATTATTATGTCACATTAACCTAACTTTATCATTCAGAAAGTTCGATTTTATATAGCTGGTCCCAGATTTGACCAATGTTAATGTATTAGAGTTTGGGAAAGAAAAAAAGATTAAACTGTTGGTCATGCTGTCGTTAATCATAAATAACCATCAAATTATGATGTGTTTCTTTTCAAAATAATCGTAATAATAAAATTAGATATTGTGACATCACAATGTATGGATTAACGGAATTAAAATGTGTCTCACCTGGCTGTTTGGAGTTGACTGTGTTCTGGTCTATTGATGGAGGTAAGTGAAGTAACAGAGAGTGATAGAGGTTCTTCTCTTCACAGGTGACGGGCTGTTGCTGAGCAGGTACCCCTTCTGATGTTCGGGGGTCGGCTGGCGATGGCGAGAGTCCAAACTCAGTATCAAGGGCCTGGAGCTTTAGGGAAGAACTCTGGAAGCAGAAGCAGAACATGTCTTCAGCTTGAATTAAATGTCTGTTGGAGGACTCTTTAAACCCAGAACTGCATTTAGAGTCAAAGTATTGCCTTCAAAAACTTGGAATTAAAAGTTATGCATCCCAAAAAGTCGGTAACAACAGCTAATCCAATGTTGGCAGCACACAAAAGTCTTTTATACACTATATTGTTAGTCCTGGTCGTCCTGCTGTGTGAGTATGTTGGAGTTCCTAAATCCACATGGCATTCCTTGGGTTTCTGCGTCCAAACTGCCTCCACATGGATTATTTATCTTGTGTGGAAGGAAGGGGGCGGTGGGAATGCCGCTCAGTGCCGGTGCGTGTGCAGTGGGTGTGCATGAGAAGAGAGAGAGAGAGAGAGGATGCTGCTGTATATGGCGAGGCGTTTCCAGGGCAACGTTATCAGCCTAAGCTAAGAAGGCGCAGAGTCAAGCAGTTCTTCTGTTTGTTGTCTATGACTAGTACGCTCATGTGGGTGTATAACATTGCATTGTGACGTCAATTGTTTTCTGTCTTTGTTTTTTCTGCCCTGGGTGGGAAAGAAGAGGTGTTTTTAGAGTTGTGCTTTGCAGTTTCAGATGCTGTTTTAATTTCAAACAGCTTCCTTTTTAGCAGGTTATGTTCATTGATAAAAACACCTCTTTGCGCGTCACAGAGGTGCTCAACAGGAGAGTCAGGAGTAGAGATTCTGTTAATGAGGCTTTAAACACCCACAGACTAGATCACACAGCACGAAAGCATGTTAAAGGTAAGCTTAGGAACATGCACAAGCCGCTCTACTGCAGGTATCACAGCTACAGTTGTCATAGCGACGGTCATAAATAAGTGCTAATTTTATGTGTGTAAGACTGAGGTGATAGCGAACTTACGTCACAGCTGTGTATGCGTCTGCAATCGATGTGTCCGTCAAGCCAACTGCTGCCTCCATCTCTGCTCCGCTGAAGAAAGAAGAAAAGCCCTAATTAAGTACAATAGCTTAAAATGGTCGCTGTTTGGAGATAAGTAGGTCACAATGACTCGGAAATCTACCCTAAACAGACAGAAGTGACAAAGGAAACATTCTTAAAGGTTTGTCATGGGATTTAAACCATTTGACAGTGAATCCATGTTCAGTATTTCCAATTTAGTTTAAAGGGCATATGACAGGTCCGACTATATATTTCACTAAAACGTAATAAACATGATTGTTATTAAGATTTTACCAAAAATGTTGCCTGTTTTTCCCCAGCTTGACAATTTTTGTGATGTTCATAATGTTCCCAGTTGGACATAATTAGAGATAGTTCCACTGTACCAAGCAACCATATTGTAAACAAGGGCCAAAATGTATATACTGTCCACACTAGATATGATTTGACAAACAATAATACCTGCTAACACCTTTATTTGGTTGAATGATGTTTAAACTGTCCTAAAAATCTTTCATTGTGCATTTAATATCACATGCCACTTATTGATGACGTAGACAGAGGGATACCACTTCAGGACTCAATGCTACTTTCTGTAAATTTCAACTTATTTTAAGCACTGTCTTCACTAACAGCAACTTGAACTGATGTAAAACTATAACAAATTTTACTACAGGGACTATTGGTTAAATTAAGTAACGATTAGAAAACGTGAGACCTTGTCATATGCACTTTAACAGTCAATGTGTTGTGTTCTAGAATTGATAATATTCTATTCAACTGGCAACAATCACAGCATCAGTTTTTGCAGCTGTTGTGAAAAAGTTATTGCACTTTTTTATTCATACAGAAAATATGTTTTTGTTTTGTGTGAATAGGCCAGCAATTTCAAGGATACTAACCAAAAATGCAACAAATTACAACAACAACAACAAAATCCAGCAAATAATGAATGCAATCTATCCATGGGTTTCAGAGAGATGAAAATCCAGTACCATTGTCATAGCAATTAGTGACTGAAAACAATATTATACTACTAATATATACTTTTGCCCTATCAATACTTTTGATAGGGCAAAAGTCCTCAAATATCACCTAGGTCTATAGCTGAAGTATTTAAGTATTTAATGACACAAGAGAAGTTCTGATTTAAGGGAAAGTCCTGACAACATAATTACCTCTGGGCTTCGACATGTCTCACTTTTCATCTTGAAATGGGGACTGAAAAACAAAGTGACATCAATGGAGTCACAAACATAGCACAACAAATTCTAAACATACTGCTGTGAATACAATTCTTTAGCTTGCATCATACAGTATGTGGGAGTGTTGTAATGTTATAGAACTCAGTAATGGTGTTGTCTATCACCAATATTAAGGTTAAGGCTTCCTTCCTTTCTGATGTTAATCACACAGCACAGCAGTGACCTGTTCAGTGAAGACTCTGTGCGGGCAGCCTGCCACCACGGGAAGCTGACCTCAAAATGTACAGCTAGTCGCTCCATGTGAAAGCCTGTGGCAATCATTGTTATCTGAACTGGAATCAAGAAGAGAAAACGTGACTGTGGGAAGCACATTGCTCCGCTAACCTACTTCTCCACGGACTCTAGTGTATGGAGATTTGTAGAAATGTGGGGAAAATATTAATATTACAATACAGCTTACAAAAATGAGCAGTTGTTTGATGCTAAAGCTTGAAATCACATTTGCGTCTCACCTTTCAGTGTGACTGTGAGCTCTGTTGAGGCCGTTCATATCAGATGAAACAGCTGCTTTAGCATCCTACAAGTAAACCAAATTTAACTTTCACTTGAAAATGTCATAATTACATTTGGGTGCATAATCGTCATACCATTTGACACTTAGTCTTGGCAGCATGTTCTCCTTTCTCATTTTCTCTAGACGTGCTAATTGATGTGTTTTGAAATTCTGGCCTGTAGATAAAAACACAACAATTTATAATAATCACAAACAAATCAAGTACTGCCCTGTAGAACACACTTGTGATTTGTGCTTGAAGAATTCTGTTTAAAGCTGTCAGAGGACTCTTTTTTGGGGCCATCTCTTGCTGACCCCGGGGCAGAGGGGCAACGTGACAGACAGTCCCCTTCCCCAGTTCTGTCCTGCTTGGACTGGTCAAAAAGGGCAGGTATGCTGACATTGGAGCTGGTCTTCGTGTCCAGCAAGTCAGGGCTGTTAACAAAAACACAAATTTTAATCAAAAATTTAATCAGTAACACTTTAGTTTACTTTGCGACTTATCAATCTTGTGGGAAAGTTTTCTTTATCCGGAATAGTGACAAAGCTAGAATCAGAATTGTGATTGCTGTAAAATGCAGTATAAGATATATACGGCAAAGGGAAAGCTAGAGTATGATGTCAACTGCAGTCACTACCCCAAAGCAATGTACGCACAAATCACAACACAATATCCCAGAATCGCCTTGTGCACAAATATTCCACCCTCTAAAATAACAAAAATGACTCATGTTCTGGGGTCATCCAATGCCTCTTCTGACACTAACAAGCTCATATTAATCACGACAAAACATACAGTCTTGGGGACATATGCATTTTTCCTAAACCTTATTGGGTTTCTTTTATTTTAACACAACACAACAGAAACTAACCTTTAGATGAATAAAGAATTAAGGAGGATACATTTGTCTTAATGGGAACTGACAGTTGTTAAATGAAACAGTAGGGCAAGTGTCAGATATGGTTAGAATAAACCTACGTGACAAATACCAACAAGAAATGAGGGTTTCTCTTCACAGTTATTCCTGAAAAATTGGTCAATTTAAGATCACTAAATCACTGATGACAGCATTGACAGTTATTTTATAAATACAGTAGAGGGCTTTATTTTAGATGTAGTTGGTTTATTTTAATCAGAAACGATTTATACACTAAACATCTGCAACTGTCAACATTACATTTGGAAGATTCTTAAAAGTTAAAAAAATCATGACAGGCTGAGTAATAATTTCTGGTATCTAAAGCAGATACAACTAAAAAAATTACATTTACTAGTTCAGGGCATAAAAATAGATCATAGTATTCAGAAGTGTTGCATTAAATAGACAATTAAAGTTTAGGAGAAAAAAGTTGATGATGTACAATCATTTTTAGTGAGCCGTTCAAGATAGACACCTACCTGTTTAGCCCAGACTGGATCTGATTTGCATGGGTAAAAGAACTTGTTGAAGAGAGAGACATCGTTTCTTCTCTTAATCTTTCCACATAATTCTGCGCTGACTGTTGGCTACTGGATGTCTAAAAGAGTAAAAGAGGTGTCTTTTATTTTGTATCATTCATATATTCATATTATGTATCATTCATATATCAAATGTTTACTCTACCTGAAATTGTGGGAGTGCAGACAGAGGAGGAGGAGGGGTTGAGGGAAGTTCATCAGCAGATATTAGTGCTTCTTCAGCTTGGTCCGGGAAAAGGACTGTGTGGTGCTTTAATAAATGGAGCAATAGGGCATTACATAGACTCTGCTCCTCAATCATCCTGGGTCCAGCAGGAACACTGTAAATGAAGATAGCAAAACTGTGTTTTAACTGTAACTATGCCCGGTTACCCAAATTCTAAAAAGCTAGTAGCTAAAGTGAAAGTTAGTAGTGCCATCTAGTGGAGGAAAGCCTAAACTGTAGAAAAGTTATTGGCACGACAACTGCACCGCTTGAACTTAAGTGTTAGATTACAGTACAGCGGAGCAGTAAACATCAACATGTATCTAAAAGATGCCACGAGTCACGACATGTCTGGTCTCATTACATATGACTGGGAAGAGTATCTGAAAAATGTGAATATTTATAGTGGTGTGTATTACATAAGACTTACAGAAACAGATTTAAACACAAACATAGAGAACTGTAAATACAGGTGGTCAAATATAGTCAGGGCTGAGAAACAAGTGTAACATGGCAAGTAGTAGGTGTCAAGGTTATGTCCAAACTACCAGTCGTAAACAAAATACTTTTAATCAATTACATTACTGTATCATATATATATATATATATATATATATATATATATATATATATATATATATATATATATATATATATATATATATATATATATATATTTATATATTTTTTTTTTTTTTTTTTTTTTTTTTATATTAAATTATATAGAAAAAATGGCACAGTTGACTCTTGAGCATGTGCTTGTGAGCGTGCCTCCCGTGAGACTGCATCTGTTTACGATGAGGGGTGACATCTATAAACAGATAGCGTGAGCAGCAGTTTCCCAATGCACTGCGTTATCAGACCCTCTCCACACCCATTTCCTTAAAAAAGCAAAAGAGACTACACCCCAGTTCGGCATTACAAGGATTAAAACATTCAGAATTAATCCAAGCCAAAGACAACAATATTCATATGTTCTCACTATGTACAAGGTTCTTTTTCCGTTCACTAAGAACACTTCAGACAGACCTTACACTTTCCAGTATTAGCTGTAACATGTAATTTAACACCCACACTTCTCAACTGGATGTCAGCGTGTTCCTTGTCTTTAGTGATGAATGTTGGGAACACTGTGTGCGAGTTTCCTATGGAGAGAATGTGGAATTAAGAAGCATTACTTACTGAAAAATACAAGGTCCGAAGATGGTAGCCAGATTTTCCATCGGCATATGATTAGACTGGCTGAGTGTGGCCACTTTGGACAAGAAGTTTATTAGGTAAGACAAGATAATAAGGTTGTCAGTGGGGAGGTGCTGAAGATTTTCTTTCAAATATTGATTTATCAGGCTGTCATCTGCATTTCCTGAAAGGGTGAGGACAAACACTTTAGCATTGTGGAATCCAAATATATATATATATATATATATATATATATATATATATATATATATATATATATATATATATATATATATATATATATATATATATATATACACACACACAACCTTATAACAACTAACAGATACAGCAACTGTCAACTTTTGTTACATTGTTAAATACACTATAGATAGTGTTGTAGCAGCCAAGAGTATGCCTCTGTCTAATTAACACTTTCAGTACTGTTAAAGGGAGCATATAATTGACTTGTATGAGCCAGTGTTCCATCCTCATTAGTACAAATAGCCATTTTTCAACAATAAAAACTCTGTTTGTTACGGTGAAATACCACTATGGAGAGGCGGGGCTTCTGTAGTTTTGAACAGGAAGTTAATGGACCTGCTTCTATTATCAAACTGTTTCTTTTCAATATTGTGTTTACAGTGAACACAATTTAAAATCAGGATCTATGTTGTAGTTCATTCCTAATAATCTGCAATTAGAATAAGACGTCACCTTTGAAACATTGGAGGAAGTGTTTTCGGTGAGTTTCAGGGACTATGGGTACAGGTAACTCTCGGAAGAATAGTTTAAGAAGAGACGCCACAGTTGGTACATCCCCGTCATTCTGTAGATCGACCCTTTCCCCTTTGTCCCACCGCTGCCTCAAGGTTCTCATCCGCACCACAGAGCCACACAGTCGAAACAGACCTCTGTGCTGCAAACCTGTTACAGATGATTCAACATGCATCCGCAATATGTACGGTTATAAAATGCAACTGTCAAATCGATTACCATTGTTATTGAGGTATTCCACCATGTCTTTGAGAATAGCTGGGATCCCACCCACCACTTGCCCATCTTTCTTGAGTGTCTCCAGCGCAACACCAAACACACAGCTGGGCCTGGACTCTGGCTCTGTCAGAGTGGGAACGAAAGGCTCCGGGCTGACTTTTGCTGTGGATCTCAGAACTTTCACTGAGGAAGAGTCGCTCTGAAATAAAATACATTCAGCTGTTTACGCGGACCATGAAACCAGAACTGAACAAAGTCTAATGGGTTGTAATAATATATAGCTGTTTGTTATTCTGCATGGGTTTGAATCATGATTTACAATACAGGCAGTAAAATATGGCTTTTGTTGTTGTGTAATTGAAAAGCTCACAAAATTTTCATTGGAAGTCCATTCAACGCCACAAAGACCACATTTGATAATAAATTTATAATGTAATAAGTAAAATATGCCATATGATGATTTTGCAAATAATGGCCATAAAATGAACCACCCTTAAGTAAAGGTGGGGAAATTATTGAAATAGTGAGCTGATTAAAACATATTGTAGCATTCAAATAAGGTGATGCACTTTTGTGGGTAATTTTAGGCAACTCTCAACTGACAATTTTACGATATTTAATCTCTACTAATATATTAACAGGCATGTTTTAGCGCATTTCTGTGGGATTAAATATCATTAACGTTATATTATATCGCTCGCCCCTAAAACGTGATCGCTAGTTATATTAATAACATAAGGCAAGCAATTATTTACAAAAATGTATCCCTTTTTAACATTACATTAGACATCAGTTCGACGTAAGAAAGGCTAACGTTTGCTAATTGAAGAGAAGGTCAAACTCACACAAAGCGACACGGAGGCGCTCGCTCCCATTTTCAGCTCAGCTCATCTCCGGACATCTTACAGTTTAGTTTCTCGAAACAGAGCGTGATTATTACTATAAAAATATAACTTTAAAATGCACCAAAGACTTAACGCCATCCTCACCACCCAAATGTAGCCCAAAATTCAAAATAATAAACCTAGATTAAGCTTCGTAGAGCTCACTTCCCATGGTCCCTGTAACTAGTGGGGAATTGTTTATGTTGTTAGTCACGTGACGTGAATGTTACCATGGCGACAAGTGAAGGGGTTGCCCTTGGAGCAAGGATGCTCAGAGAGGTATCATCTTTGGGGAAATAAAGAGGCTTTTAAAGATAGAAAATGATGATCTAATGAGTAATCTTGCCTTATTGTGCATTAAAACGAATGACAAGATATTTTAACATTTTTATTGCCACGTTTTAAATAAAATAAAATACAATACAAAAATCAAATGAACATTAACAAAATACTGGCATATAAAAAGAACGTCATTACTAAAAAGAGACAGCCCCTCCTGTCCTAGACGTGTCTAAAACTGTCCATCAAATACAGTTTTTAAGTGGTCTATTTTAGACAACATTCAAGTAATTCTAAAATCCTACTGCAAAACATTATTACAAATGAAGTCGATATTCATTTAGAGGAACGCAAGTAATTTTACAGAAGGCCTGTGTGTGCATCTATGACAAGATTTGTGCATAAAAAACTAAGATATAACAAATGTCAAATTAGAGCCCATACCATACACACATTAAGATGGGGCTCACTAAAACAGATGCACAACGCTAATACATTTACTATAGAAACAATATAAAAGGAAAATAGAGCCAGCTGTCAGCAGACGCTGTGCTGGTCATGTCAAAGCTGAAGGGTTGAAACCACAGTTGAAATGTTTGCTATAATAAAGTTCAGTGAATAAAATGAACAAGTAGTAATAATGCAAGGCTCTTCTGTTGTTCCAATTGGCATTGTGTTACATACTTTGGTATGATTCAAATTAGAACACAATAAAGTAAAACACATTGATGAAACTCTCTTCAGAACTTAAGTTCAAAAACAATATGTGTAAATGCTTGTGAGTGATTGCATATACATTTTGTGTTGTCATATTTGTATTAACACTCAGTGGTTTTAGTGTTCCAGCAGTCGATAGTGTGTGCATAACAGCACAAAACCAAATGCCATAAATAGAGTGTTTAGGAATCCTTCAAAAATTAAGGCAATAAAAACACAGCCAACTGTGAAAAACTTTGCAGTGTCTGGTATCAACCTGAGAAATGCAGGCAAAGAACAGTACAACAAAAAGCCTGTATTTCAGAATGTCTAGCAATTATTTTGGTATCATAATAAGACCCTGAAGCAAAAATACCAATTCTCCTCTCAACATATAAAAATATTCTTCTCAGAAGATCGTTCCTGTCAGTTCCATCAGCAGAGTGTGGCTGGGCAGTGGGAAGTTTTTATAATAAAGATTTTATGCTACTGAGATCACTTTGTCACAGGTGCTGGTGTACTGAATGTCTGACTTGGCTTTCTCAACGCTTTTCCTGTTCCAGCAGGGAAGGGTGAGGACAAATAAAATAAAGGCACCAAGGACCACACACGTTCCACTGAAATAAAACGCCAAATCATAGGACTGTGTCCAGTCAAAGAACCAACCTGGAAAAAAGTGAAAAGAAAAGATTTAGTGAAGTGAATAACTGCAAGTACTGCCGAACAATAAAATCTCTGCATTTCCTTACCTACAACAGGAGGTCCCAGCATGATCCCAAAGCCTCCAAAGAACATAAGGATGCCATGTGCTTGTGTCAGTCTGTCCAGGCCCACGATCTTAGTGGTGATGTAGGAGGTGAGGGACCAGTTCCCAGAAAAGAATCCAAGTGCCGCAGTGAGGATCTGCAGGCCCAGATAACTCTTGGTAATGGGGATGAGGAAGAGTGCTAGACCTCCGGCGAACATGGTGAAGCCATACAGATAGATGCTGTTGATCCATCGGAGGTCAACTAACACGCCTAACACTAGTTTACCCACACAAGTGGCAATGGCCCCTATAGAAACCAGTGGAATGACACTAACTTCTTCAATCAGTCCTTCACTTTGAGCAACATCTTCAATGAACAGCACAGGTGGAAATGCCCCTAGGCTGAAAAGGAATATAGCAATACAAAAAGCCACCATGGCTTGGTCCTGTAGGATTTCATACATGGAGTAGATATACTTGGAGTAAGCCCGCTGCTTCTTTTTAATCATTTTCATGATGACCAAGCCAGACAGACAGCATCCTTTCTTTGTCTCTGTCTGGACAGCTAGGTCCTTAGAGTCTATCGAGATGAGCAGCTCCTTCACTGTTGGTGGGTTGGTTGTAGAGGAGCCAGTCATGATTTTCAGATCCTCCAAAGGAGGCTTCTCCAAAAGCTGCTCCCCAGTGTTGCGCTCCAGCGCCGCCTTCTGTTTGAGGTAGTAGCCGGGCATGTTCAACGGCCTCATGAAGCCAGCACAGGCCATGAGATTCAGAGCAATAGCACCAATGATGAGCAGGCAGCCATCCAAACCAAAAAGCACCATCAACTCATTCTGTGCAGTGGCGTAAATGAATGCTCCAACACTGGTCCCTGTGTAAACAGAAACAAATCTGAAAAACAGTAGTTGTGACAACATCACACAGCTTCTTTGTTGTGCACAGTCATAAGTAAATATTAGCAGAGTCATCAGTTAAAGTCTACACTTTTTAGAATCTGAGCCACCAGACCTGAATGATAGTCCAGCTGACTAACACAGCCTTCTGTCATGACTACTCTGCAAATGTTTACCTTGTATCTTTCTCTCAGCAGCCCATGCATGAAAGAGGTAAACATGGAGAAGTTGTGCATCCCAGAGCAGTGTGCAGAGGAAGGGCAGTAGTACCTGTGGTGACAATGCCGAGAGCCAGGCCACGCCTCTTGTCGAAATACTGACATGTGATTGTTAATGTAGCAGCATAGACCAGACCACAGCCCAGGCCTGGAGTGACAGAGAGAGACAAAGGACAGGTTTAGCATAGATGAACTAAGCTAAGGACATGACTTATTTTTATTTATAATGACTGAACATAGTCTCGGGTGAATTGGACAAAGGCAGTAAACAAGGTGCACAGAGTGTGACAGCAATACATCCAAGGGCATCTCTAAAAATAAATGATCTAGTAACACGCATGACTTCCATTTTAGACTAGGCCAGCTGTGTTGGAGTCATCATTTTATTTGCATTGTGCTGGACAGATTGAGATGACATACAATGTGCCCATTTCAAAGAGGGTAATTTCATTTACAAACATGAAAAAAGGTTCTGAATAAAAATAAAGTTGGGGAGCGTCTTATGGATGTGAAAGTGTTTTAAAATGAGAACCAGTCAGGTGCTTTTTGGAGATGACGGATTAATTCCTTTTGTGCAAAAATAAAGATTGTAGTCTGCCAAGAATGTAAAAAAAAAAAACAGACCAAAAACCAAGGCACTCTGACGTGTTGGTTAAAAAGCTTTTATTTAAACATTACTTTATTTGATTAAAAACGCACGTTTCAGCTCAAGGCACAAGGTGTGGGTTCAACATTATATAGGAAGGAGTACAAGATCCTGCCTCCAGTATTGAACATACTCCAATAAATATAAATAAAAATATAAATATATACAATACATACAACATGGTGCACCATTTCACAATGGAAAAAAGAAAAGGGGGTCACCCTAGAAATAGTCCCTGACAGACTACAATCTTTATTTTTGCACCAAATGAAAAAAGGTTCCTGGTAGAAATACACAGGTCACCCTTGAGGTTTTGATCAACGGGTTCTTACCTGGTAAAATAAAGGTTAATAAATAAACAAATATATATTTTAAAGGTTGGGCAGTAAACTTGTAAGGTTACTATGTTCCAGTTATGAAAGGTAGGTGGGTTTATTATTAGTATATGCTCACTATATCTTACGACTGCATTGCATTATTCTATGCTTTTCGTTTTTATTTTTTTCATTGTGAAATGGTGCACCATATTGTATATATTTTTGTATATGTATTTTTCCCATGTACAAATTACAACATTGCTCATTATTGCTAATTATTGTATATAATTATTACAGTATTTCCATAATGGAGGCGGGATCTTGTGCTTCTCCCTATTTAATTTTGAACCTTTGTCTACATGCATTCTGAGGAAGGCTTAAATAAAGCCATGTTTCAATAAAGGCTTTTTAACTAACCTGTCGGAGTGCCTTGGTTTTTTTGGTCTGTTATTTTTTTACATCCCTGGTAGACTACAAGCTTTCTTTTTGCACCAAGGAAAAAGGTTCCTGGTAGAAATATACAGACAAACAACTCAACACAGACAGAGCAGTACTACATTGGACAAGCATCAAAATTGGCAACATGGGTGATGAAAGATTGAGTGAGTATGAAATGCTGTGTGTGCTGAGAATTATTTTCAAAGATATATTTAATCATCTGTCAACAACATACTAAAATATCACTAATATAGCAATATGAGCTGGTGGCTTGGCTTAGACAGGGTTGTATTTCTTGCATAACAGGTGAACCTGACCTTTATGATTACATTGTACCATGATTTGCTGCATGGATAAGGAACTTGGTTCATTGACATAAACCGCTCCCATTACTTGCTTAGAGTAAAGGTGCTGTCAACAATGTCTGAAGTTTGTGTAAAGTATTCAATTTTACAAAAAAGAGAGGAACATAATAATTATAAAAATAATCAGTCCTTACCGACAACAATGCCATATGAAAAGATAAGAAATTGGACATTGGGAGCAAAGGCACTGAGCATCAGGCCTCCAGCCACCATTACTCCACTGAAGACAGTCACAGGACGGGCTCCAAAGTTTTCTACACAAGCGCTGCAGACAGGACCTGAGGGAGAGAAACAGGCAAGTCAAAAAGCATAGCAGGAAGCTTACAAGTTTGTTGGTCATGGGAGAGTTTTATAGGGCTGCCCTGATGAAAAAACAAAATATATTTCAGTACAAGTAATTCAAGTTATTATTTTTAAATAACATCCCTGTAGACACATAAGGAGCAGCGCTGCATGTGATCAGAGGTTTACAGTTTAAGATGACTCCATTAACATGACATGTACAGCAGTGGCAGGCGCTGAGCGGAGTAACGGGTGCAGTAAGAATGTGCAGTGTGACATAGAAGACACGTGTCCAGTGCACATCCACAGGTCCTCAGCCGATCCGTCGAGTCATGATTTTTAACCTTCCCTCAGGGGAAAGCAAGGCTGCCAGCCTGACAGGCGCTATCTTTATACAAGTGACACAGATACAGCACGACCGTCTCAGCCTTCCACTGTGCTCACATTAACTCCAAGTGATCCTTCGACATTCAAAACATGGATGACTTGCAGTTGTTTCTTGCCCTCTTAGAAAAATCAATACCCATAAGTCTGTCCAGTGAGCAACTAAATACCATCCCCTTTATTAAACGTTCTCTCCATCCAGTTAAGTTATAGTATAGTTTTGGAGTTATACATACATACATACTGGTTATAAACGATTATACTTTTTATATTATTATTATTATTATTATTATTATTATTATTATTAATAATAATAATAATGATAATTAACAATGTTCACTAAAATATAAGTCCCTAACTTTCCAGAATTTCTTTATGCTTTACTTACTGGCAATAAGACCCACTCCAGCGACCAAGGAGCCCACCCATGCCGTCATGCCTTTGCCCTCCTGAAAGGTGTGGAGCCACTCGGGATACAACACCCCGACAGACTGAGGTGAACCGTAGGCCAGGAGCTGGGCCATGAACGAGGCTGCCACGATAGCCCATCCCCAGCCTCCATCCAGCTCTTTAGAGGAAGCCATGCTGCTGTTACTACTGCCCTCTGGGGTCTGCTACAGCACTTGCACAGCAGGGGCGCCTGAGAGGAACAACATCAAAATAGATAAGAATAACAGACACCAGTGAAACAACAAAAGTTAATGGCAAAGAAAAACAAGTGCATTAGCTGTTCTGGTCTATGGGCACTTACAAAGCCTAGATGTAAGACGGCTGCTGCAGAGCACCGCAGGGCCAACAGGCAGTTCACCTATGAGTCTGTGGAGCTCATCTGCAGGCAGACGCTTTTTGTCCCTTTTTCTAACCACACCTTTAGAGGAGGGGAAAGAAACAAAAGTGCACTGCTTTGTAGCCCCATCCCCCTCTACAGTTTCAAATTAGACAACTAAACTGCATTACTAAAAGACAGCTATGGTCCGCAAGTAGACCCAAGTCTTTCAAACCTTTATGAATAATTTGTGAAGAAGCCACTTTATATCACTGCACCAGAAGCATCACTTTCGTTTTCTGAGCTGTTTTGCCCCAGGTCTTACCAGATCATATTTAGACTAAAATAAAATTCGCATTCGGTCACGTCTTCTGCTGTGAATGACACCACCAGATATATACATTTTTTCGTGTGATGTAATGAAAATAAGACACAGGTGTGATATTGTTTGAAAAAAATTGCGGACTTACCTCAGCATCTATGAAAACAGCTGCACTCGGCCGCAGAGCTGCGCGCTCTACAGGAACTTTCCATGTAGGAGCGTTTCTGACGATGTGACTCAGTATGTTGAGCCCTGAAACAAACAAAGACACGTCTAAGGTCTAACTTGGACAGAAGGAGAGCAGAGGGATATGTGCGCATGAGGGAAGCCCTCTGCAGCAACAATGCGCACTGAACATCCGTTCATTCTGCTTTGTAGCCGCCCGGCAGGCAAACCGGTTCAAAGCTGTTCTCGCTGGTCCCACACAAATAAGGGAAGCGCGCGTCAGGAGCGCACTGGACGCATCATGCGCACTTGGCTCACACACGAATGTGGCAGTTAAGAGATTGTCTGAATTTACAGTTTTATATCCTGAGGAAATCTTTATTTTAATGAGGGACGATTCATAAATGTATCTGTCAAACTGGCCAGACATCGAGTGACTTATCGTTAAATTGATAACAGCGTCAGAAAAATTACACATGTTGAATTCCATGTTATATTGTGGATGAAAGATATACAACTACAACTACATTTAGCGGGGATGGGGGCTGGTGTGTTCCTACAGGAGCGCAGTGAGTCCAGTCTGAGCCGGTTGCTGGTGTTAACAGCGCCGCGCTGCATGAGCAGAGCACTGCCAGGCTCGTCCTAAGCTCCAAGAAAAAATAAGAACTACACGGTTTGAAATAATGCCCAATTTAACTGCACCTCCACCGCTTCTTACGCGTCTAACAAAGATATTATTCTAAATCATATCGCCAGTTGAAGCGCGCTGTGTGCGACGACAGACGCGCTTTACAAACAAGTTAGGATCATCAAGAGATTAAATTTAAACTTTTAGAACCTTGGCTTCTTGACTAAGGGCATTTGCTATTGCCCAAACACAAGTTCAGTCTAGTCAATAGACTCTGTCTAGTGTGGATATAATGTGGGAGTGAGATGTGCTATTAAAGAACTAAAGAGAAGAATTCATGTCATGTGAGTGCCTTAACCCGCGGTCATTACCACGAGGAGCGGAGTCAGGGCAGAAAAGCGGGGTTGATGGGAAAGAGGTTGAGAGCAGAGATGAAAGCACAGGGCCACAGACGGAGGGAGGAGGGGCCCCAAACCCAGGTCAAACTGACCCTTACACCAAATGCACTGGACATTCTTCAAGACCTTTCATGATTTTTCCCATAGAGAAAAATGCTGCCATGAAGAGTCTTACAATAAAAAAAGAACATTTTTAAAAAACTGCACAATCCTCTCATGCCTAAAAGTGAAAAGGGAACAGAGTTAATTGTAGCCTACACGCTGACAAGCTGTTTGCAACCGATGAAACTCATCGTCTGTACAGTCGTCTGGGTGAGGAGGGCATTGATATGCTTGTAGCACTTTATTGATCTTGTCTATAATCAATGCTGGTGCCAAATATCACATAATAGCTTGTTCAAGATAATGTTACTGAAAGTGGGTCACAGAGATCCATGGTTTTTGGTATTCCAGCTGTACAATTAAACCTAAACTTAAACTTTATAGGCTACTATCACAGTATTTTTTAAAGATTGATCAAAAACGTGCATGTGACTGTTTTGTTATCAATAAGCAGAGGAGGTTTCATGACTTTCATCAAAGGGGTTTTTACAAATAGTGTCCCAATTACTCACATGTGCTCTAATAATAACACACAAGACTCAATATCTGTAAAAAACAAAACAAAACAATTGCACTCGAAGAAAGAAAAAAAAACATGCAAAGACCAGGAAAACAGTATTATGTCACACTGAACTTGGCTTTTATCTATTCTACACACAGCCATGCCTTGATAAGTTGACTGTCTAATCTGTTCATTCAAGTATTTTCCTAAGATATTCAGTGCAATTATTGTGCTCAGTTATCTCAGAATTTTCTCACTGTTGAGATTTTGCAGCATCATCATTTTACAAGATTATCTAACCATATTCACTCGACTCACAACCAGCATCTCTTTGTGACCGTTGATTAACTACATGTGGGCTAATAATTATCAGATCATGTAGTGTGTCAAGCCAAGTGCTATATCATGCATTTACTGTAATAGTGGTCAGCCATTAATAGCAAAACAACAACCAATTAATGAATAAGTTATCAACAATAAGATATATACCTGGACTTTGAGCGGCGTTGGTGTTTTTAATTATGGAATATAACCTGAAGATTATTTATCCAACACATAAACTGGCCAATGTAATTTGTTTTGATAGCTTAAACGTTTATAGAGTATTGTTTGACAAACAGGGGTAAACATTATGTAATGATTAATTAATAAAATAGTTTAACTTTTTTTTTCAGGCTGAGGGATGTCATCATTACGTGGTTAATTGATAATTGGAATCATTTTGATCACATATAATTGCAAGAACTAGACATAATAAATGTGACTATTTTAGAAGCAATATTAAGTCTTTTTAGGTCAAAAATAAATCTAAATGTAAAGTCCTTTTTATCCGGCTATTTTTGTCACATTAACTTTATTTTGGCTGGTCACAAACTTGAGGAATAGTGTTGTGTTAGAACTAGATTTCCCTGCTGTTTGGTCATGGTCCTATTAATCGTTAATTAATGATTTTTTTTTATCACAAAAATCGTTACAGCGCATATGACAGGTCAGATTACACATTTCACTAAAACGTAGAGAACATGATTACGTTTAAGATTTTACTGAACATTTTGCCTTTTTGTCCCCAGTTTAAAAGTTTTTGTAAAGTTTATAATGTTACTTCCTGGTTGGACATGGGCAACAAATATTTGTTAGAGGTAATTCCACAACTGTTTCCAAGCAATCACGCTGTAAACAAGGTCCAAAATCCATATAAATTACATAATAGTTAGGAATCAACAATAAGTAATACCTGATAAAACTTTATTTTGTTACAGGGGCTGTTTAAACTGAAAATTGTGCCAGTACATTTAAATTGTTCCTGGATGCTCATTGGTACGTCGCCTAATGATTACTTAGTACTTTTTGTATTTCTAAACTTCTAGTTTTCAAAATTGCTTAACTGATGTAAAACTATGATAAATATTTACATAAGTGGCTGTCATGTAGATTTTAACACTAAAATTTCATATCGTGAATATCGTGAAAACTAATCAGGCCAACATTTGAAGTGTAAGGATTTGAAGCATTTTTTTTTTTTTTTAACGAAACTGTTACGTAGAGAACCAAGTTTCCCAGAAATTCTACCCAAGCTGAGCAGAAATCCCTCTCATAATCTTTTCCTCTGTTGTAGTGTGACATCTGAGAAGCCACCTCTCACTGTTCTCTGCTGAAGGAGACTTGACCACCTGGCTCCACAACTCCACGAAGGTGAAAGGTCGAGGTAGCACACAGCCAGATTCCTGCTTGGATTAGTTCAAGTTGCTGACTTAGGTTGTAACAAAGAACACTGCGTCACAGAAACACACTGGTAACAGACATCTGTAAGAATTTCATCAAATGGCATAGTCCTTGCACTTCAGTTATGTGCTGTGTGCGGGTCAACCTACCGCAGTGTGTGAACAATAGATGGCTGGAAAGTGTTGCGTAGAGGAGTCATCATCGTCTGCACAGTTTGCCAAATGATCTTGATTTATGACGCTTCACTTGTGGCCATATCCTGAGAAATAAAAGCTTTACAGAAACACCTCACATGACACTTTGTGAAAACCATCTCACAGCTACAGTAAGTTACAAAGATGCCCATATTCAAGTGGAGATCTTCACAGTGGGTTTCCTTTCCTTAAACTAGGTACTCTACTCCCTATAAGCCCACTACCTATGACAAGCTGTAACAGGAGCACTTGAAGAAATAAGCCATGTTACATGTTATATTTACTTTTTCTTTTTTGTCTACTCCATTATATGCACTTGCTATTTAAAAAACAACATAAAATGTCAAACAAGTTCCTACTACTGACATCCGCTAAGTTTCTGTTGCTCTGCTTGGATCTGCACAATGTGCCTCTTCTACCGATGATAAGCACAAGATATTTCCAGGATGTTTTTTTCTCCCACATGATTTTCAATTCCAGTGTGTCTAAACTTCATGTTTCTCCTTTACTTAGTAACAAACATTCTATTGGATGAATACACTCAACACATAAACAAATCAGAAGAGACCACACCTTGTAACAGAAATGTCTATGTATCGAACAAACTTTGGACTTCTGGAACCAGAGAGCACCTCTGCTTCTTATTGCAATTCCCCTCTGAGTTTAAATAAAATAATTTGACTGGCCTTTTCTCCTTTCCATGTGATCTGTAAAGCAGAGACAGAATTCCACACACTACAGGAACATTTGGGATTGCTCATCCATCATACGCTGTGTGACAATAAAAAAAAAAAAAAAAAACTTATCAGAGAGGTATTAGCCGCTGGATAGGGGTCAGGTAAGGGTGCCGACATTATGCCAAAGAATCAGATTAACTGATTACCTGATGATACTGAATCAATGAACAAGTCAATAAAAAATAAATGTATAATTAGGGAGCCATTTAAGTTCATAACCAGGGTACTTCCAGTGTTTTTGTCCTGGATGACATATTCAAAGATGATAGTGCGAGAATTAATTGGGCTCCAATTGTGTTAATTGGGCTTGGGCTACAGTACTGTTGAGGAGTATGAGACGTCTCTTCAATCATGCATTGGCCACCACCAGACCTTCATCTCATTAAGATTAAATAAATTGAACAAAGTGAATGTGAATGACAAGGTTCAGGGCATTAAAAATGCCATACATTCTCCAGGGCAAACAATACCTAAAGCCTATACATGTAGAGCTGGGTCCGAGTTCTTCTACATGCTGCCTTGATGTGTTACCCACCAGATTTCTAAAGTCTGTGTTGAACAGTTTGCTAGCACCACTCACTCACTCCCATGTTAACATGTCGCTTCAATCTTAAACATTCCCAAGGGCCTTGAAAACTGCCTCTCCTAGAGAGCAGTCTGGATGCCACTGTGCTGAAAAATTAGCCGCCCATCTCAAATCTGCCTTTTTGGGCAAAGCCCTCAAAAAGGTTGTTTACCAACAGCTCACTGACTTCCTCTTAATAAACAACTCATGTGATGTTTTCCAGTCAGGTTTTAGACCTCACCACATCACTGAGACTGGTCTTATCAAGGTGACAAATGACATCAGTCTGAACACTGACGCAGGCAAAACCTCAATTAATTCAGTCAGATCTGAGTGCTGCTTTTGACACAGTCTATCATGGGATTCTCTTACGGAGGTCTCGGTGAGCATCACTGGCACTGCCCTAAATTGGTTGAAGTCCTATCCGGAAGACCGGAAGTACTTTGTTGAGATTGGTAAATGTGTACCATCACATTAGTCTGTGCTCAGGTCTCTGCACTGGCCTCCTGTGGCTCAGAGAATAGACTTTAAAGCCGCTCTGCTTGTGTTCAAGTCTCTCCACGGCCAAGCACCAAAGTACATCTCTGACATGTTAGTGCCATATGAACCATCTCGCACTCTAAGGACCTCAGGGACGGGCCTCCTGCTGGTGCCCAGGACTAAACATGGAGAATCATCATTTAAAAAACATTCTCCCTGAAGATGTGAAACAGGCTTCCACTCGGATTTCTGTTTAGCTGTGCACACAACTGCAGCTTTTATCTGTACTCTTCTCCATTTCCTATAATGATGTTGAATGTCTTAATCATTTTTTCTGTTATGTTAAGCACTTTGAATTGCCTTTTGTTTCAATTGTGCTCTACAGATAAACCAGCCTTGCCTTACAACCTGTATGATTCACCTGGTGTTAAATAAACCTCTTTACATGTAACAATCTGAAACTTAATAAACTAAGATTTTTTTTTTTTTCTGACTCTATTCCAAAATGTAGAATTGTGACTGTGAGTAGAGTGGAGACATGAACATAAGTACTTGCATTCACAAACTTGGTAGGTGTTGTCATCTCAAGAGCTTTAATCATACATAGAAATTTAGATCAACAGTACCATTCATTTAGAATGTATAGCAGTATGTATATTTAGTGTGAAGAGCATTATGCGTTTTCCTTTTTCTGATGAGGAATATCCATTAGGATGAAAGAAGCGTTCAGAAATACACCAGAAGAGCAGAAGAGACTGAATACATGACTAAGTGGAACACCTCGGACTACATTTTATACACCTCAAAAGGCGACATTGATCTGCGAGTATGTACCAGTGTCCTCTATGTGTTTTTTTTCTATTTCACTGATGAGCTGAAGATACTTTGAAAGGCTTTGGAGAAGAATTACATGGTGAGCTCCATTTGATCAATGCCCTGTAATTATAGGCTAGCCCTGTTGGCCATAATCAAAGCTGTGTTAAATTTGGGGTTTGGTGAAATGCAAACTGCTAGACTCTTACCAGTGAGTGTGCCAGCGTGGAGGACATTACTGCGACTGCGTGTCATTATTTTAGGCATGAAAAGAAAAGACTCAACCACATCCACACTGCTCCAAACATTCCAACTCTTTAGACCAATCAGAAAACACCACCATTGTCTCTGTGCTGTTTGTGCTATGTCAGAAGCGCCACAACAACTCCGACCGGCTACAGTCCCAAGCGACAAAAACAAAAACTTAACATGTACAAGACAGAATGTGGAACAGATGATGGGCTTACAAATCCCAAGAAGCGATTAATTTTTAGTCCATCCATTCCTTTTTAAATAAAAGTAACGCCACATTTATAAAAGAAAGGCAGCTAGCATCACTATGGACGTGCCGCTTTCTTGTTTCTTTCCCATTTTTCGGAGCTGCTTCTTTTGTGGAGGTGGTAAGAATGTTGACTTCCACAGCTGGGTTTGATGGAAGTTGCTGTTGCAGTAGCATCGTGGCGTTCAGAGGGCTTTCGCACGGGCCCGCAGAGGAGAGCGTGCACGTGCCTTAAGGCTGGGAGGGAGGCTGCTGTGCTGTCGTGGCTCCGGCCGTGTGCATAGCTGCCGGGGAGGACATGGACTGGACCATGGGCTGAGCAGGAGGAGGGAGCGGAGGCTGAGGCGCCTGGGCCCCCGAGTGCGTGTTCGGGGAGGGAGGGGGCGTTGGACGTTTGAACTTGTCTGGGCTGGTGCTTCTTCTTGGGGAGGGCCTCTGTCCACCAAGAGAAAGACAAGAGCAAAAGACAGGTTAATAAATACATCAGCACAAGTGAGAATGGTATGATATGTACTTCTGTAACCAAAAGGGATATAGGTAAGTAAACCTGATCAATTCGATGTGCTGGCCATGATTTTTCTGGTGTGTCATTTTAAATGGTCAGACTTGACATTAGTTCCATTTCATCCTTCAGTCATTCAATGCTTACGCACAACCGCTGGTGTTCATCCATTCATCATACGTACACATCATACGTACAGTCCTGATCAAAAGTTTAAGACCAGTTGAAAAATGGCAGTGACATTTTGCATGTTTCGATCTTAACAAGGTTCCAAGTAGAACTTCCCTATGCAACAAAAAATGGGAGTGAGACAAAAAAAAAAGTATATTGAGTAAAAAATGTTTTACTGAAAACAACAATTAAACTGAAACACACTCTTTTGCAGCTGATCAAAAGTTTTGGACAACACCTAAAAAAAAAAAAATAAATAAATAAAAACACAAAACCCCCTCAAAACAGATATTGTTCCAAACACAAACTCAGCAATGAGTAGTTCCATCGTTATTGTTGAGCACTTCAAAAATTGATTGTGTCATGCTTGATAGTGTGTGCTTCCAGGAGGTGAGAGGGAACATTTCTACAAGTGGTGAAGATGGCCTCACAAAGGGCATCTACTGTCTGGAACTGCTGTCCATTTTTGTAAACCTCCCTTGCCATCCATCCCCCAAAGGAACTCAATTGGATTTAGATCAGGGGAACACTCCAAAAGAGTGATGTTATTCTCCTGAAGAAGTCCTTTGTCCTGGGGCTTTGTGAACTGCAGCGTTGTCCTGTTGGAAAACCCAGTGGTTCCACAGACGAGGGCCTCAGTCATGAGTGATGCTCTCTGCAACATCTGCACAGAGCCAGCAGCCGTTTGATGCCCCTGAACCACCTAGAGGTTCATTGTTCCACTGAAGGAAAAAGTTCCCCAGATCATTATGGCGCCCCTCCCTGTGGGGCGTAGAAAACATCTCAGGTGGATCTGCTTGTCGTGTCAGTGACGTTGGAAACCATCAGGACCATCAAGGTTACATTTTTTCTTATCAGAGAAAAATACTTTTTTCCACCTTTCAATGCCCCAAGTCCAAG
This sequence comes from Rhinogobius similis, assembly GCA_019453435.1. Taxonomy (NCBI): domain Eukaryota; kingdom Metazoa; phylum Chordata; class Actinopteri; order Gobiiformes; family Gobiidae; genus Rhinogobius; species Rhinogobius similis. The sequence continues at coordinate 24,036,576 of CM033634.1, forward strand.
AGATAGTTCTGTGGCGTTCAAGTGGACGAGGCCTTTGAAGATGTTTTTTGTTTTTGAAGCCCTTCAGTGGCAAATGTCATCTGATGGTTATTGGGCTGCAGTTGGCACCAGTAACAGCCTTAATTTGGGACGAGGATTGTTCAGTATTCTGATGGACAGCCAATCGGATCCTCCGGCTCAGTGCTGGTGTCATTTTTTTGGGGTCTTCCATTAGACTTTTTGTTCCATAACCTTCAGGATATTTTAAGAAATTACAAATGACTTACTGTGTCTCACATTAGCAGCGATGGCGCTGCAAGAGGCCCTGCTTATGCAGCTCAACAACCCGACCACGTTCAAAAAGAGAATCTTTTTTGCCTTTGTCATCAGACCGTCATGACAGGGTAAATACTTCACAGAAAATGAATCTGAATTTTTGGACAGATTTGGGCTTTTAAAGACATATGGATCTAAACTTTTGATCAACTGCAAAACAGCCTATTTCAGTTTAAGTGTTGTTTTCAATAAAATGTTTACTCAAACAAAATTTTTCTCGCTCCCATTTCTTGTTGCATAGTGAAGCTCTACTTCGAACCTTATTAAGATCCAAGCATGTAAAATATGACTTTTGTCCATTTTTCAACTGGTCTTAAACTTTTGATTGGGACTGTAGAACCGTAGTTATATTTGTAACTCTTGTTTTATATTCTTCTGGAAAACAATTATATCAATACAAGAACATTGCACCACACTCATAACACAGAAAGAAGTGTAAAAAAAAAATGTTTTTGGAAAGTAGTTCATAATTCCTTGTTTGTTCCCGCTCAATTTTACCAAACGAAACCTACAGGTGAATCTAATTGGTGTTCAATCTTAGGGAAACTATTCAAAATGTACACTAAGTTGCACATGCACAAACCTGGAAGAGGAAAAAACAATACCTTTATATGGGAAAATAAATATTCTATAATCAAAGCCATTTTGAGTTGAGTACTGCAAAATGTATTTTGCTTCAGTACAGATAGTGTATATTGTGAAAGCAGTTCTAAAGGTAAAAATGACACTGATCCGTTCTTCATCCAATTATAGAGCATTTTATAACCATCAATTGCGCTGTTAGCATGCAAGTTATTGTTAGCTTTAGCGTGACAGCTAGTGTCATGATACAAAAATTTCAAACCAAATTGATACTAAGAAATGTACTCGATTCTCGATACAGATTTTGATACCACAAGGATGATTACAAATGCTGCAGATACGCACAGATACGTAAAGGGCTGGAATACAAACCCTACAACAGAGTTATTATAGTAATTAAGTAATTACATTACACTACAATAATAATGTAGCAACATAGTTTTGAGTGATAGGGCCCCTGCTATCACATAAAAAGTAAAATATAACGAGTAAGTAAAAATAACATTTAAAAAATAGGAATGGGCTTTAAAAAATAGACTTCCCAAATGCTGTAATAAATTAAGCATGATGAGTTGAGCATATGTCATGTGGACCCACCTTTCTCTTTTCTCTTCAACACTTTCATTTTTTTAAGCCCTTGTTACAGATGGAATTTAGGGGGACCTATTTATTTAAGTTTTTTATTCAACTTTATTAGAGAAGCTTCTAAGTTGAGGAACTCCATGCACTTCAGGAGCTATTTGTTTTCTATTTGTTTGGTTAAATAAATATACTTTAGGCATTTAGAAGTTAAGTGTTTGTATTATTCAAACCAATTTTTCTGCAAATGAATATCGGCACCAAATAATCTGCCTCTTTAACTACTAATAATTGGTATTGGTCAATCACTAGTTTTAATAATTTAAACATTTTCAACACTAAACAATAGTACTTTCTTTATTAAACATTGCGGCTTTATACTAGTTCTACTATACTAGATAAAACTCAAAACTCGTTTTAAAACATGGTGATGATGATATCGACACTTGTTCAAATGAGAACTAATTTTAGTATCAATTAGTATCTGATTTTGATACTTTTGACAAACCTGGTCACAGCAGGACTCGCTCTGACCACTCGAAGTTGGACAAGTTCCGTTTGTTTTTCAGACAGTAAAAATCCGGTACATTGCCTTTAAGGAATTTTTGCACATCTCAGCTACAAAAACCACTTAAAGAAACCCTTGTCCTGCCCACTTTCACACAGCCATCAGCAGCCTTACCGGAACCTGGTCAGTGTATAGAATGCATAGTCAGGCACATTGCCCAGTTCACTGAGGAGTAATAAAAGTTTAAAAAGAGGACTCCACATTAGTTTGACCATCATTGTGGCTGAAGAAAGTAACACTAATGATGTCTTCTTTACTATGTACTATGTCACTAAATGGTTCCTGAGGTACATGTGCACCTTGTTAGTGTCCCTCATGTAGGAGACCAGTCTTGAGTGTTAGAACATTTGTTCAGCAGGGTTCATATCTGATGTTGGACTCACCGCTACAGCATGAGAGGAGCTTCCGTGGACGTGCAGGGCAGGTGTGTTATAGTGGGGCATGGCTCGGGACAGTGTGGCTGGAGGTGTGAACCCAACTGTGTGGCTGCCATACGACAGACCTGGAAAGAATGACCAAGAGTTACCCCTGTACTGCTGACCTTAGTCAGAGAGCCATGATGACATGGCATTTTACAAAAGAGAAACATTTTATATTTAGCCATCAAAACAACGTTGACAGCACCTAGGAGTGTGAGTACCCCTGTTCTGACCATAGACTTTAATCTTATCTTGCTAATTACTGGTATACACGTCATATTTTGAAGCCTTTGTTGTTGTTGAAGCCTTATAACAAAGTCTTGGTATTATATAACATGCTTTGATAAGAAAAAAATGGCACATTGTCATGACACCTGATACTGATAATTAGAGCAGTTCCTAGTACATCAATGATTCATTCAGTGATAGCTCAATACACTGGGGCACTTTTATTTTTGTGATCGTAACAAAGATCACAAAGCCATAGACACAAATGGACTTTGGTGCTGTGAGTGCAAGCAGAGTGTTTTATGAGCCGCACAGCTGGATATACCCACCAGGTGAAATAGGCCTGCTTGAGCTGGGAGAAGGGGTATAAGGGATGGGGCTGGAGACGGTGCGCGCTCGCAGACCCTGGGCAGACATCTCGTTGAAGTACCTAAAACATAAAACAATCAACAACTGCAATAAGAAGCAGCATACAACTATTCTGTGATTCTATTCTGTCAAGCTTTTAAAGAAAAAATATTATGCATTTTCGTATTGTTATTAGCCTTTAAACTCTTATACTCTCATGATTTGAAAGAAAAAAAAAAGTTTATTATTATATTATTATTAACTGTCAGGATTTATCAGCCTCTGTGAAATGACTCTGAGTACATCCAGTCAGTAGATGGTGTCTTAGTGCTTACACAATCTAGAGAAGTGAGCGCTGAACAGACACTATTGTCTGGTTCAACAGCAGCAGTTATCATATTTAGACGGGAGAAATGAAGATTCTCAGATGAGTGACATATGAAATCTGAAAATACATTCAGAAAGTTCAACAGGAAATGTTTCTGACGCTCAGAGGGGAAGGATTTTCTCATGAACATTCCTCAAAACAGCGTGAATGCAACTGAATGCAATTCCAGGGGTGTTTTTGATGACAGGACATTGTTAGAATATGGGTAAAAGCTCAAAAAAGTCACTATAGAGAAATTATGTACAGTCGTATGAAAAAGTTTGGGCACCCCTGATCATTTTCAAGATTTTCCTTTATAAATCATTGGTTGTTCGGATCAGCAATTTCAGTTAAATATATCATATAGCAGACAAACACAAAGTGAAATGGAGTTTATAGGATTTACAGAAAGTGTGCCATAAATACTTTAATTACAAAATTTGGGCAGCTAAACAGAAAAATTACATAAATATTTAGTAGATCCTCCTTTTGCAGAAATAACAGCCTCTAAATGCTTCCTATAGCTTCCAATGAGGGTCTCGATTCTGGTTGATGGTATTTTTGACCATTTTGCTTTACAAAACATCTCCATTTCAGTCAGGTTTGGTGGTTTCCGAGCATGGACAGCCTGCTTTAAATCGCACCATAGATTTTCAATAATATTCAGTTCTGGGGACTGAGATGGCCATTCCAGAACGTTGTACTTGTTCCTCTGCATGAATGCCTTAGTAGAATTTGAGCAGTGTTTAGGGTCGTTGCCTTGTTGAAGTATCCAGCCCCAGCGCAACTTTGTCACTGATTCTTGAACATTGTTTGCAAGAATCTGCTGCTACTGACTGGAATCCATGCGACCTTCAACTTTAACAAGACTTCCAGTACCTGCACTGGCCATACAGGCCCACAGCATGATGGAACCACCAACAAATTTTACTGTGGGTAGCAAGTGTTTGTCTTGGAATGCTGTGCTCTTCTTCTGCCATGTATACCGCCCCTTGTTATGTCCAAATAACTGAATTTTAGTTTCATCAGTCCACAGCACCTTATTCCAAAATTAAGCTGGCTTGTCCAAATGTGCTTTAGCGTACCTCAAGCGACTCCGTTTGTGGCATGTGCGCAAAAAAGGCATCTCCTTGTGCAAAGTGCGTTGAATAGTTGATCGATGCACAGTGACACCATCTGCAGCAAGATCATGTTGTAGGTCTTTGGAGCTCTCTGTGGGTTTAGTTGAGTTGTTCTCACCATCCTTCGCCTCTGCTTATCTGAGATTTTACTTGGCCTCTCACTCCGGGCCTTAAGAACTGTGCCTGTAGTCTTCCATTTCCTCAATACGTTCCTTACAGTGGAAACTGACAATCTCTGAGCTAGATTTTTGTATCCTTCCCCTAAACCTTGATGTTGAACAAGCTTTGTTTTCAGGTCATTTGACAGTTGTCTTGCAGCTCCCATGTTTCCACTCCTCAGAGAAGATGCAAAAAGGAGAACAACTTGCAACTGGCCACCTTAAATACCCTTTCTCATGATTGGCTTAACCTGTGTATGTAGGTCAAGGGTCAATGAGCTTACCAAACAAATTTTGTGTTCCAAAAATTAGTGCTAAAGGTATTAAAATCAATAAAACAACAAGGGTGCCCAAATTTATGCACCGGCCTACTTTTGTTCTTCATCATGAAACTTCATTTCACTTCTCAAAGATCACTGTGTTTGTCTGCTATTGGTTGTCTGCTACAACCAATGATTTATAAAGGAAAATCTTGAAAATGATCAGGGGTGCCCAAACTTTTTTTTTTTTTCAGGCTTTTCTAGGGTGGACACATCGAGCAAAGCCTAGTCATCGGTTATATTTCAACAACTGGCAATCAAATACAAATCCTAAATGAGTCTCATGCTGCTCAAAGTCATTTCAGTTGATCCTTTACCTCTCGTCATCCATTTCCAGACTGGACTCGCTCTCAGATAGTTGTCTGCATAGTGCCTCCCTACGCTCCATCTCTCTTTGCAGCTTCCTCTGCAGTCGGATATTCTCTTCCCTCATGTGCCGCTCCTCTTCGATGTACTGAGCTCGCTTTTCAGTGTCTGGAACACAAAAAGTCATGTCATTATTCTGTTTCAATTCAACGCCACATTAGTATAATAACTGTTTAGAACACAAATTTTAAACAGCTATTGCTCATTTTTTGCATCCATGTTTAGTGATGTTAATAAAAGATATTTTTATAGTCCCAGGTTAAATCAATTTGCTTAAATTACTCTGGTCTGATAAACATGAATTAGTGAGCATTTGAGCATTTTGAGCAAGACGGAAAACACAGTTTTCGTCTGCTAAAATGTAGTTTGAAAATACAAAAAAAGACAGACAACAAGAGTGGGTACAAAACATTGACCATGGTGAAGGAAAACTGTATCATCTTTAAAAAATATATATATTTAGAAAATTTGAAATATCTGCTGTTTTCCTTAGTGTCAATACTATAAAGCCATAAATCCAACCTATTGCACAGTATAGTACTGAACCATCATGCACAAACTCTTAGTGTTGTGTGCAGTTAAACAAGCTATACACAGGCTCCCTCTAGTGGCAAATCTCTAAAAACAACACCAGCTAAAAGGGAATACAGAACCCTACAGCTAATTTTCTTCAGCAAGTTTTAAAAATATTAATAATAATATAATAATATTAATAATACTTATTTGTATTATTATTATATTATTATGCAATAAAATGTGCTTGCTCCCTTTTATTTAACGGTAAGAACCAGTCACTCCACAACACAAGTATGTGTTTGGGCTTGGTGGTAATCACTTTGTTGTACATTTTACATTATTTGAATAAATACAGATGCATTCTGACTATTCACCACTCCCTCTGTGTAAGCCTCATAATAAGCATCAGTCTCGTAGATGTGGACCATGGACCAGTTACCAGGACACTTACGTTGCAGCTCTGTGGTGCGGAGGCTTTTCTTCAGCCTCTCCACCTCATTCTTGAGGAAGCGGATATGCCGCATCATGTTCTCTGGCGAGTCGATCTCCATGGAAACATCCCTAGGGGAGGGAGGGGCCGACACGGGCTGGTCCAACTTCTCCTGAAGGATCCTAGTTTGAAAAACACAAAAACATGAGTACAAGACATTGAGATCAATGCTAATTGAGAGAAAAATCAAAGTTCCCACTGAGATATTCACTCCGATACTGTACAGTTTAGTTGAATGAAGATTACCTTTTCTCAGCCTCAAGTTTGTCCATCCTTTTCCACAGTCTGTTCACCAGGGCCTCTTGTTCTTGCTCTAATGTATTCTCGAGATCAATTTTTTCACGCCGTAACTAAGCATGAGAAAGATGTATCCAGTGAGTGAAAAAGCACTCACAACACCCTAAAGTATACCCAATTATTTTTCAATTAAATAAAATGAATCTTGTTTCATTAAGAATATAATATAAAAGCAGCTCTTAATGTCAAAATGAGAGTCTGCAAGTAATTATAAAGCCTTTGTCCGGAAACTAAGGCTGGTGCACTGTTACATTACATTACATTATTACCATGACAGCAAAACTCCACTCTATCCTCTGAAAGTTGTGAAATGCACTTATAAACTCATTGCCGTCAATTAGTAGGGCTGGGGCCCTAATGGGATTTTGACACAATACAATACAAAGGGCAGAATACAACACATATCATGATTTCAATATATTGTGATCTGCAATATATTGCGTATTATGGTTCAATATTATTAGGAACTGCAATGCCCCCCTCAATGAATTTAAATATAATGCATAGGTTACTAAATGTTATAAACTAACTGTTAATCAGTCCGGTATTTGTGGCTAAGGTTCCCTTTTTAATCAATCAGTATCAAAGATAATATTAACATTACTTGCTTTGTCTGTAACAAACACATATACAGTCAGACAAAGTCTGACAGAGTCAATTTGACACTATTTCATCATGTCATACCAGCAGATCAGTGATTAGTTGTTCTCTCTCTACCTGCAGAATTCATGTCACTGTAACTGTGGAAGCAGTGGAGCACTGCAAAAGTTTTATAGACAACATGTCATAAAAGTATAGCGACTGCGTTTACAATATGATGATACAATACAACACAACAAGATTGTATGACGATTAATTGCAAAACGATATATTGTCTCAGCCTTAATAATAAATTTACTAGGAATGTGTTCGTAAGGTGAGGAATAGTTTAGACCACTGCCAATGTTTTTTTTTTCAAACTGCTAATGTTTTGTATAATTTTACAATGAGAAAGAAAAACCTTCAACCATTTTCATTTAAAGCTGATTGTACATTTTCCTTTTACAATGACAACACCTCTATGATTACGAAACAATGGTATTACTTCACTCACACTAATGGATGAGCACACATGTGCACACATTGAGTACATACTGACAGTGTGTCAGGAAAAAAATAGTTTTGCTGTCATTTGTGAGTAATGTAAAGCTTACGTATTTGTGCCCGTTACACTTACCTGTTCTAAAGTGAGTTGTTTTGAAATTGTCTCATTCTCCATCTTCTTTATTTTCTTCATGAGCTTGTTTACCTGGAACTCTTGCTCCTGTTCCAAATGCTGTTCCAACTCCGCCTTCTCATGTTGGAGCTTGAATAATAAATAAGAGAAGAGAAGATGAAGAAAAACTGTTATATTTATGGAGAGGATAAGGCCATAACAAAAAGGTGAGGAAATGATAGCATGACAGATTATGTAAGAGATTAGTCATAGCAGGGAACAGAATACAAATTACATTATGTATAAAATATAATAATAATAAAAAAGATATACTACAACAGGGATCTCCAAACTGTGGTCTGGGGTCCGAGTGCGGCTCTCAGACCAGTTTTGTTGGCCCTCAGGCTCCTTGCTAAATTGGCCTGAGTGATAAGAAGTTCTTTTTACTGTAAATTTGAATGCACTGTCTCATTCTACTGACCATCGGTCTGTGGTCTTCTGCTTGAAATGTTTCCGAAAACTTCAAAAAGAAGTTTGGACACCCTATACTAGAATATGATGAAACGTTGATCAGAAGACCCCAACAGTGATCATAAAGTGAGACTGGCAAAGAGTGAACCTTAGCACGACAGCAGAAATGAGCATTAACCAACTACAGGGCTTTTTAGCTGACTAAGCAGCACATCAAATTCAAAACCCGCAAAAGGGGAACTACTCTGGGCCTACTCTGTCAAAGGTTATGATTTCCACTGATAAAAAGTCGGCTTGTCACCCTTTAATAGGAATGTCAAATAGTATAAAATTTTACTATTGTAATTATTGCGAGAAAAGACATCACAATTTTACGATTATTCGCAGTTCATGAGCAACCAAAGTGAAATCTTTTATTTTTCATCATTCCAACTGTCTTAGCGTTATATTCCTTAATTTTGTGACAAGCTTGATAAAATCAAACTTTCTGAATGACAAAATACAATTTTTGTGACAAAACAGCCAGATAAAAAAACTATAGATAGCATTTAGAAAAACAGCAACAATTTTAGGAGCAAAGTTATTGTTTTTCAGTTCTTATGATTATACGTATTGTGACCTGAATAATAACAATTATCAATTAACCTATTAATCTTGACATCCTTACTCTTAGATCCACATCAAGTAAGGTAAAAAATACAGTCATCCTGGCATAAAACGACCACTTCCAAATAAGGAAACATTCAGGACAAAAAAAAAAAACACAGGTTTGTCTCCAACAGGCAAGTTCATCTCAGATATTTGTGCGTGTAGCCTCAAGATTCCTCCTACATTACTCATGAGTAATCCAAGGTTTGCAGCTTACAGTCAGTTTGCCTGTTAGGTACTGAGAAACTTGGAGCAAAAACATGGGAAAGACTGGGCCAATCAACAGTCACACAAGTGAAGAGCGACTACAAGAAAACATGACAGGACTTGAGGCTTTATTCTGATTTCAAGTTTTTGTCAACCACCTACACAACCTCTCAGAAGAAATTGAACATGGGTAATTAGTGATAATATATATTGAATTCATAAATCACTGCACATCGACTTTCCACTATGGTCTTATCTTTAGTCCCATCACTTACTTGCATGAGCTTCCTTGACAGCTCATTAGTGAGAAATTCCTCCTCTTTTTCATAGTTAACTGCCAAGGTCTCCTTTTCTTTCTGCAGGGCCTGGATCTTTTTAAACAGGGTGTTACTGATAAATTCTTCCTCTTGTTCAGCTCTGGCTTGCTGCAAAACAACATAACAAAAAGGGGAAATTGTTAGCACAGGACAATCTATTCCTTTTACAAACCTGAACTATTACAGCAATAGCTTGGAGAAAATGCTGGTCCTTCTGTCAACATTTGGATGAGAGTTTTTGTTTTTAAACCACAGTTTAAGGTGAAAACGATTGCACAATCTGATAATCATGTTAATTATAAGGCTAAATGGATGCACCAAAAATGACAGATTGTGAGATTACATAAAACAAAGAGTAACATTTCCTTTGATTAAACCACGGAAGTTGGAGCAGTGAATGATTTAAAGAGGGGAGTAAAAGAGCTATGTGTACAATAAATAAAGGAGACAGCCACTGCAGCTGGTGTGATGATACAGCCAGTTTCCCGGTTTTCCAGCCTCCTCTTTCTATCCTGACCTCAAAGCAAAATGCTGTTCTGCAAGCTGTGAGAATGTGTCATCTGGGAACAATGACAGCACAATGAGACCAAACAGCTAGTTAAGCTGCACATATATAATACACAGAGTGGACAGGCGGATCCGTGGCTCACTCTCTCCACATGAGTCGGATATCCAACTAGCTGGCTAAGTTTGGCCTACATACTTCCCTTCTATCCACCAGATCAGTTACACATTTTATGAAGCTGGGCTAATAAACGGAGCATGAGGACATGACGCATGCTGCTAAGCTACTCTCCTCACTCAGATGCCATACCACATCCACGCTGACATAAGCTGGGCTAAGACACAAGTTATCACTTTCCATACAAGCTAACCGAGGTCTGGTTAACTCTACAGGGCGCTGTCTGTGTGATTTCAATGCTACTGGGGTTAGCTCAAGTCAGCAAAACTAGCAACCCAAAACAAAACAAAGCAAAATAGCTGACAGACACTGACACTGCCCAGTCACACAGCTAGGTTTAGCATTTGCTATATTAGCAATAGCCAACTCAAACAGATTAGTCAACATAGCAGATACAGTGCATGCTGCTAATGCGGGAGTAGTTAAGTATATAGCTATATGTACAGCACAATGGACTGATAAATAATTACTTCTGGCAGTAAGAACAACGAACACAGCTACAGCTAGCCCACTGACAAATGTGATTACATAGGTGGCGTGGTTAGCATTCAGCTAGTTAGCTTCTAGCATTACTCACAATGGTGACGCTAGCTTTGCGGAGATCTCGGTTTTCCTCCTGCAGCGCTTTGCACTTGAGTTTGAACGTTTCCAGTTCAATTTTAAGAACTTTATTCTCTTGTTGTAGCGAGGCCAAGCGGTTGGTGAGCTCCTCCAGACGAAACTGTGAAATGACTATACTAGGTTTGCCAGAATTGGAGGCGGAGGAGGACATCGGTGTGGCCGAGCTGCTGCCCGCTCCGTCAGTGTCGCTCTCGCTTGCACTGTCCGCCATGGCTGTGCCACAGTACTGTGGAGCTGGAGCAGAGACTGCACAGAGCTGCAGCGTTTCTACAGCTCAGTACTATCACAGCACAATGGTACACCGTGTGACCTTGTTCACACTACTGGCCACAGCGCTCCCAGCAGGCCAACTCCAGCACTGCCATGGATCTGAGCCTGACTAAGGGTGTGTCAAGTTCTGAAACTAACTGTACACTCCATGCATCGATCTATTGACTACATGTAATAGTGAGCCATATCTAATATTACATTAATATATAACAGACTCTGACATATCGATGTTTGAGCTCCCCCTTTTCTTCTTTAAATGGTGCTTACTTGCTGCTTACTTGCATACAACCACACAAATCAGTTTCTCATTACAAAGTTCCATTGCTTATAGTTTACATTTTCAAAGCCTAAGCTTCTGCCCTAAGCTGAGATTTTCTTCTTCTGTGAAATAAATATATAGTATTTTAGTATATGTACTAAAGTTGTCAAAGGCATTACATGCCATTATCATCATTTATAAACATGACACCTGAATTCCCTCCCCGAGTTCCCACCTGCAGCTGATATTGCAGAACAAGGACTCCAGTGTGTGTGATGTTAATGCTTATATGCTATTTTACGTTTCTGTTGTCAGATGTAACTGACACAAATGTACAAGGACACAATGAATGAAAACACATTTACTGTAAAACCAACCTTTTTATTATTTTCAGTTGACTTTTTAAAGATGTCTAAAACATTTGTGGTGGCATCATTGCTGCTATAGCTTCTAAAGACCTTGAATAACCAAAGTGCTAGAATAGTTACATTTCAATGGCTTCACTCTGTTAGTAAGAATTGTACATCAAAAGTCCTTATGTGAAAACACATATTAAAGAAAACTGACAAAAAATGAATATCAAACAATCCTCTAACCCCTTGATTGACATAGTAGTATATTGGGGTGTTGTACAAACAAACCCATTCTGACCTTCTTGACCCACATAAAAGAAAGAAAAGTTTCATGTTTTTATGTCCACAGCATAGACCGCAAAATGATCAATTGCACCAGTAGAACACCACGCTTACATGGGCTATATTAAAAAATAAGTATTATGTAATTTAATGAAATATTGCCAATGATCTAATAAAAACAATTCTATGTAACGGTGTACATATGAACTCTCAAGCCTAATATAAAATATCACACAGTTTCTTAAATAATTAATTTTGACCATCCAGTGTTTTGTCATACTATATGCTATAAAGCTACAATCCAATAATGACTTTATGTGTCATCACTGTGAGTACAATATAAATAGACATACTTAACAAAAAAAGAAAAGAAAAAAAAAAAGTAAGAAAAAAATAAATGCCCCATTTTTCTTTTAATACCACAGCAGCTTTTGGAAACCAAAAGACACACCACTTGCAGAGTGGTTGAAATCATCTAGACTCCTACACCTTAAAACCAATATGCACGATGGTAAAATCTTACAGAGAGTCAGCCTACTAGCATTTACATTCAGACTTATCACTCAGCAGGTGCTACTCATTCATTCAGAAAGACAGACAGACAGACAGACAGATATAACCCAACTATGAACATTTTTCACATGGCTTTGTAAGCCCACACATGATAAACGCTTCTCCTAAAATATAAAAGTGGTGACCAACGTCTGGACTATGTGCACACACATAAAGGGTTGTATTTATTATTTGAATACAGTGTTTTTGCAAATTTGTAAAAATTGTACTCAAAATAAATGAACATGCATGAAAATATGAGTCATCTGAAAGGCTGCTTTTGCAGAATTAGAATAATTCCCATTTAGGAAATTACCAAACTCTGACTTTTTTCTGGAAAGTTTATATTTAAAATCAAACCAGCATCATCATGTACAAACATTATATTATACCAGCTCTATTAATAAATTATACAAGAAACTGTTTACACTCATCTTTAAAAAGTGAAACCCCTTTCATAAAGTTCGAAAGCACTTAAAAGGTTGCTCTTCTAGTGCAAACTTGACCAGTGACATTGTAATTTCAGAAAAGGTGTTAGTTAAAAACAAAATCAATGGGTTCAAGAAAATAAACTATAAGGCGAGTGTTAAAGTTGTATCAGTAGAGTCCAACAGTTTTCTCAGTTTTTGTGTCGCCTTTTTCTTTCCAGGCAACTTGTGGAAAGAGCTCTTGTGCCATCTTTGGTCACAGTTTCACCTGTGTGTCTCCACTGCAGTCCAGAGTAACCAAAGTCATCACCTCAAACAAAAATGCTTCGTGGCTCTCCCAACACTAGTGGGCCAATGGCACATGCCCTCTCAAACAGGAAGTTGATGTCCACGGTCCACGGTAGAAGACTAGAAAATGAGTGAGTTTCCATGCTCATGCTCAAATGGTCAGCTCTTCCTGCACGAGAACCACCCATGAAGCTGAAAAAAGGAGATTGGACCCTTTGCCTCAAGTCCTCACCGTGGAACCTTATTTCTGGGAGACAATCTGTGGAAATGAGACAAAAACTCAGTCACTCTCACGCCATCATCCAGTTCTGTATTGTGTGTTTTATTCTGTTGTTTTTAATGTTATAAAGTGTCCTTGGGTGTTTTGAAAGGCACTTACAAATGAAATGTATTAATATTATTATTATTGCTATTATTATTTTATAATTATTAATAAAAAAGACAAAACAGATTACTCTAAAGAATAAGGACACTGGAAGTATTCTTTTTTCCATGAACATTTCTCTTCACTGACAATGAGCAATATGGAAACATAGTAAATGTTGATAGAGCAGCTAAACATAAATTATGTGGACAGTGCAATTGTTGTTCTACCTTGCTATGAGTGGTGCTTTTTGTCGCTTGATCTTCTATCGTCTTTTCTCCTGCTATTTCTAGACCCGTTGCCTTGCTGTAAAACACACACAAAGAAGTGTTAAATGGAAAAAAGTGTACTTTTATTTTCACATCAACTCAAAGCCAAAAATTTAAATTTATTGTGTGTTAGTAATACAAACAAAAACAAATCACACCAGTTTAATCACCTATAAGATGAGAAACCATGTTAATCACTCAAAGCAAGAACAGATTAGGTTCACCAACATTTCATGGTCACACAGGTTTTTAATGCTAAAAAAAACAAACAAACCCAAAGTCATTTGTCACTTCACCATAGGGTATCAGAACATGTCTTGTTCAGCAAGTAGCTTTCATTTCAGTTCCATTCAATCATTCTGCATGTATTATTAGATCTCATCAGTTTCTTTAAAAAAAAGTTCAGTACAAAAGATACTATTGTAGAGTGAAAAGGATAGAATGTTGGACTCTCTATGGATATAGAATGTTTTTAATCTAAAGCAGTGGTCCAGTTTTAGTAAAGGTAATCTATTTCCATCACCCCATGAAAATGTTAGTGCTTTGCCTGGAGTGTTCCACAGTATGGTATAAACTTCTCTATCTTTTTTATTTTTAAATTTACAGGCGTTGTTTTTTTTTTTACTGCTTATCTCCACAGTGATTGCTATTTATTATGCTTTTTTTTTAGGAACATTCTAAGCAAAACAACATCTCCATGTTGTAAAAAAACGCTTCGGCTTTAGGTTTCCACCTAAAAACATACATATTTCACCAATAAAAGGTAATTAATTTAAATACTGCAGGGTTTGAAGATTGCTATTGTGATTGTAAGACTTAAGCACATGTTCTGATACACATAACATATTTCAACCTTGACAAACTATTTCCGACCTCTGACCACTCCTCAGACAGAGTAGGGCTGTGTAAAGGGCTTCTCCTACACCACACTCCATTGTCACTGCCTTGGTTGTCCGGTGTGGGCGTGGAGACCCGGCGGATAACTTTTCTGATAACCTACCCAGAGCAAATGGGGTTCAAAGCACGTTAGATATTATCAGAGGCTCCTGTAATAGATATTATCAGTTAAACAAGTGGACGTTACTTTTCTGCTGATCAGGTTACCATCATTATCCATGTAGTGTTCCTCGGTCATACTTTCACCTGGGATATTTCTTGCCTCTTCCCCCTGTAAATGTTTGTAAAATTAACAGTAAATGATAATTGGGAAACCAACACCACCAGCACCACAGGAAGATGAACTGCAAATGTAAATGTCACAGCATGAGAAAAAAGGAGGCATTTTAATTAATATAAAATTGCCAAATTTTATCATGGCAAAAAAGCACACCACCACCACCACAACTCTACTACTACAACTACTCAAGTAAAACAGCTGAAGGCCCCACCAGAAACCATCAAACCAGGATCACAGAGTACCTTTAAAATTATACGACGTCTGAAGATTTTGGTGGTTACAGTTTGTTCTTCCTCAGAGCCAGAATCAACACTAAACTGCTGATGATTTAAAAAAAATAATAATAAAAGATTAACACATAACTGAACAAAATCACATGGCTTATGATGTGAAGTTTTGGGCAAATGTTGAACAATGAACATGAAACAAACAACACAAATTCAAAGGGGACTTTTAGATATGTAAAGTTCAGTGCTGCTCCATGGCTTCCTGCAACAAAATAACCAAATTAACTATAAAGATAATCAAATTATTAATTACCTGGACTTTTTTCTCTGAAACTAGTGTCCCCTCCTCCTTTTTGACATTCGAAGACTGTGATGAGGTGTCCTGAGGTGAGTGCTTGGTGTTGTTGCCATTTTGTCTGGACCTGCCTGATTCGCCTCTGGACGAGGAAGTAATGGAGTCACTAGAGATCTCGTGGCTGCAGCGTTTATAATGAAAGATTAGGGCCTTGTTTTGACATGATAAATGCGTACTCTTCTGGTAACTTACCTTTCCCGTTTGTCGAGGAGGTCCGAGCTGACACTGCGCCCTGGTGTTGGGGGCTCCACATTGACGCTGGACGAGTCACTACTGTGCCAACCTGAAAGTGAACACAAGTCTTTTTCTGCCTGTTCCACCTGACGGAGCATTTCCTTGATAGTTGCACCGTTTGTTTCCTCGCTGTCCTCCTCCGCCTCTGAGCCTTTGTCCTTAAGTACTTCAGTTGCCGCAGGTGCCTCTTGTGTTTTCATTTCTTTGATAGTTTCACAATCCATTTCATCCATGTGAGCTGTGGGGTGAGTGGCCAAACATTCCACATCTTTCGCGGGATTCTTCGCTTCTTGGCTCCTTTCAAATCTTTTTTCACTATTTCTAATTATTTCAAGGGGCATTTCTCTATGCTGCTGTTTCAGAAAATCACACTCTGACTTATCCTGACTTAAATTCTCCTCATTACAGCCTGTTACTTCGACGTCCACACTTCCATCAATGTCTTCTTTTTCACATTCTGCTACGATGCTTTTTTCAACTTCTTGCTCTTTTTTTATCAGCAAAATCTGCTCCTCTGATGGATATAACACATTTTTTACCTCATCAACTCTGCACACTGTTCCTTCTAGAACAAGCTGCTCCTTTGTCATATCTATATCATCTTGTGCATAACCTTCCTTTGGTTCCAACACAATTTCATTAGCCAACTTCAGCTTATCTTGTATGACCATTTCACATTTAATTTCCACATTCTGGATAAGTTCCTGCTCTATCCACTTCTCGACTACAATATTTCCCTCTAACTCTGCCTTGGCCTTGTTAGCAACTTTCTCTGTTTCTTCTATCACATCCTTTTTACCTTCTTTTAAATCAACATCCTCCTGGGCAAATATGTGAATAGTAGACAGAGGGGAGTCTCCTATATGAACTCTTTCAGGAGTTGATGGGGTAATGGATGATATGGATGATAGTGATGGGGAGGACGTGGAGAAAGCCATGTCGATGTCCGGCTCACACAGCCCAGAGGCCACTTGTGTCTTGGGCTTGTGGATTTGCTGTGGGCAGGATTTATCTTCTTCCTCACTCAAAAGAAGTTGATCGTTCAGAGCAATGTGCGGCTTTCTGACGACTGAGGGAAGGGGATCGGGGAGTTCAAAGACAGGGGCTGATAGGGCGAGCTGGGAAGGTCTTGGTGGGCTTTTGGGGGGGCTGTCTCCACCTGCGTCATCGACCTGTGAGCTGTAGGGTGGGGGCACCATAGGATCTGCTTCAGTGAAATACTGTGATGGAGATGGGGTGAGATAAGGGTTGGGAGTGATGGGGAGGTCGGACTCCAGGAAGCTGGGACTAGAATGAAGTACGGCAGGGGACTGCAGCTCCGCTAGAATGCTCTGATAATCTGTAGGCGACAGGACGACATACATAGGCTGAAGCATGCTACAAGAACAGACCCGCAAACTCCACACCCAGTCAGTTGGACAATAGCGAAAGAGCACAATTTAAGCATGCACCCATATTACTAGGAACAGTGAGAGAACCAAAGCACCACAACCATGTAGATAACTATAATTCAAGTAAAAATATGGATGTAAAGAACTGTTCAGGTTGCAATATAATTTAAACTAAAAAATAATAATCTTGACCATTTTAGAAATAAAATTAAATCTGCACCCCAAAAGGAGCTTCTTTATCTGGTAATTTATGTCATATTAACTTTACTTTATTCAGAAACTCTAAGTTAATAGGGATGGTCACATACTGTAGGAATGATAATATATTAGATAATAAACCTGTTGTTTGGTTATGCTATCAAGAATTGAATTAATGTTTGACTTGTAACACTAAAGTTTGATATAGAGACTAAACTAAAAATATCTCATTCATTTTGCATTTTGGACATGAGTAGATAAATACTTCAAAAATACTATATTGAATATGAACTATAAATGTGACACAGTGGTAAAATTTACATCTACAGTTCAAGCAAACTAAAGTAATTGATTATGTACTGTAACAATGTGAGGTAATCTGATTAAAGAGCAACATGTGTGTACAAACATAAGGCCATGTTAACAGTCAAAGCATGCCACTGAACATGTTAAAACTAATTCGAATTTGCAGCCCATGCTCTCACAAACAGATGACAGACAACACATAAATGATCTAAATAAATATCTCCATTTTAGAAGAGTCATGCTGGGTCTGGGTGGTAGGAGAAGGGTTAGGAGGTGCACACTGACATGAAGGACAGGGGGACAGGGGGCGAAGTGGCGGGGACGAAGGACAGGGGCTAGCAGAGCGCGAACCAGAGGCAGATGCAGTTGGGAGAGTAATAACTGACACAGGGGAGACTCGTCCTGAAGTGGGCAGCTGTGTGGCTAAAGATTCTCCACTTGGGGAGGTGGTGACAGGAGAAGACGTGTTGTCAGAGGTAGAATCTGTTACAACGTTAGGTTTGGCCACATCAGGGGCAGGGGTAGAAGGGAAAATTGTAAAAGAAGACTTGGCTGGGTCTGTTTGCAGAGATGGTGTTGGCGAAGGTGGGACTGCAAAGGAAAGAATGGGTGATGGCGAAAGACAAGTAGGGGTTGTGGGAAGGGGTGAGGTGATCAGTGGGATAGGAGAGGGGGGATGTGGTGAGAACGGGAAGGATGCAGATTGTCGTGGATCAGTGATATTTGGGGAGAGGGGTAAAGGAGCAGGAGGACTTTTAAACTGTGGTGCTGGGGCTAAATCTTTCAGACAGATAGAGGACTCATAACTGGGAGAGCGGCGTGGTCTTAGAGCGGTGGAGGTAGGCGTGAGAGGGGTAGGTGGGGGAGTAGGGGTTGATGTTGGACAAAACAAACTAGATGTTTGAATAACTATAGGAGCAGCACTTCCAGGAATAAGAGGGATAATGATTGAAACTTTGGGAAAGAACACAATAGAAGACAGAATAGAAAAGAAAAAAGAAAGAATGAAAATCATGCCTTGACAATAAAAATTAAGTAAATTAAATTAAAGATTAAAGGTTGTGATGGATGCATAAGGAAAGGGGATGTTTCAGCAATACTTGACTCTTATGTTAAGAGCAGTTATGTGCTGGCATGAGCAGTGAATACTGCTGTGGGATTTGGTGGGAGGCAGGTACAACAAAAGGGAGTAGAGGCAGCTTAATTTTGTAGCAAAAGAGACTGTCATCTATCCAAGAAGGGCTCAGAGGAACTGGAGGAGGACTAAGAGAAACAAACAAGCAGTGGTAAAACCACAGGGTTAAATAAATGCCTATAGCATTTCAAAGCATTTAAGTTACAACATGCATGCAAAACTATGTTTAACGATATACAGGTAGGTACAGGTACAGAGGAATAAAGAGCAGGTAGATTAAAGCTAATAGAGATGTCAAGAATGGACATCCTTCTATTAATTGACAGCTAAACAAAGCTAAACTTTACCATCAGCCTGATCCCGGAAAACGTTATCATCAGCAAAACATCTGGTGCCTGAAATGTTACCATAGTCGAAAATTGGGCCTTCCAGTAGAGTGACAATATCCATCCGATTGACTTTTGTCAGGACTGTGGATAAGGCATCCGCTGTATGAAGAAACAATCATTACTTTTAAAAATCAAAAGTTTTCTTTCAGCATGTTTCGCAAATGAAATATTGCCTTACTTGTGGCATTTTTTCCTTCCCTGCTGACCCATTTCTTCAGCAGCATGAAACTCTGTGCTGTTAAAGAGTTAGGGTTCTCTAGCCTGATATGGTTGATCTCATCCACAGTAAAGTTCATCTCCCGAGCTAACTCTGTCATAGGAGAAAAATAAACCCAACTTAAAACTGTTTGTACACCTACAAACCTAGTAATTTATTTAATTATTCAAATCAGCTAACCTGTCCAGCTGAGTCCCAGGTGATCAGCAACAATAGCCATTCGCAGGTCTGTGCGCTCACATGGGCTCTGAGGACCTGGTAAGGGACAATACTGATTAGGACTTTCTTTCAATTACACCTATTACCAAATCATAAGAAAAAAAACTTGATGTAATAATCCTTTTCTGGCCATTTGTTTGTCAGTAAGACTTAAAGTCACTGATGAACAGGATAAGGATAATTCAGTTATTACAAACACATTTTTAACTGAAAAACTGAAGAAAAAAAAAATTAACATATATACAGAAGAAAATAGCATTATTGTTATTAAAATAATAGCAATTACAGTGAAAGCACAGCATTTCTCCAAAATGGCCAGAAATGGAGTGGACAAAATGACAAAATATGTATGTTTTAGAATAGGTGCTCTGTGATTATATGTGGATATGTGATCTCTAAGCAGGCAGTAACTGTCATGAAGATCACACAAAACAAAGAAAATGACATTTCTACACTTAAAAAGAAGTTTGTGTAAGTGCCTAAAATATTGGGCATGCAAAAGACCTTTGTGATTTTGGTTTCCACTCAACGCCCTATTGACAATTTATGATTGCAAAAACAATACACTGACTCCATACCCCCCCTTGCCGCCTTGACAGACAGACCAATAAATTGCCCAACTGGAGGCTGGCTGTGCCAGTTGACCAGTCACTACTACTACTAACATGCTCACACTTTGGTAAGGGAATAAAGAGAGAGGAACAGGAAGAGTATCTTGCAACAAGGACAATACACTACACAATACATCAATGACAAACATAAATTCAAATGACATAACTGTTTTCAACAGAATATGTAGACACGCCACAAGCATTCCAGTCATTATGATCACAACAAAGTCATGCAACTAAAAGTGAACTATATAAATATAGATGTATTTTAACATAGTGTGAAAATTTTACAAACTAGGCTTGATCTCTGCGATGGGAGGCGTTCGAGACCCTGTGAGTCCCTGACTGCCCTCCTTCCCACCAGTCCTCCTACTCCTTCTGCTCCTTTCACTGCCGGAGGCCCTGTCCGTCGCCGCCACCTTTGCCCTTACGGACGCGGCCCCGGCCTCAGCCCTCGGACCTCTACCAGATCTGGATGAGCCAGAGGGCTGGGAGGGCTGGGAGGCGTCCGACAGAGAGGTGCTCCGGGAGGTGCTGTCTTCCTCCGACTGCTCTGTCTGCGTCTTTTTCTCCTCGTCTGACAGGCGGTCCACCAACTTTTGCGTCTCCCCGCTAATGTCTTTCAAGTATTCGATGGTGCGTTTACAAACATCACTAGGGGTTTCCTGCCTCTCCTGTTTACATCCTCCTACAGCTGTTACTTTGCTAACCTGATGCTTGTCCTTTAGGGGCAGTCTTGAGGGCAATTCTATAGCTTTCCTTTCTGTGGGCAATAGTCTTGTGGGCTGTGAGCTAGCACGAACTAACCCAAGAGAGTTACAGCTGGGTATAGCGGATGGGGCAGTCCTTTTAACATCTTTAATGGGTATTCTAGACCTGGGTTCAACTTTGGCTATGGCTGGTTCTCCTTTCCTTTTAACCTCAACCTTTATTGTTCCTTTGGGTTTCTGTTTTCCTATTGCTTTTCCCTGTGTGTGAAATGACCACCCTGAAGCTTTTACTGGAAGTCTGGACTTGAGCTGCTTTACTTCTGTGTCCTTAACGGTTTCACCTTTTTGGGCCTGCTCTTGCTGCTCCTCCACCTTTTCTTCGTTCTCTTTACAACTGAGCGTTTCTATTCTGCTGGCTTTCTGAAGAGTGGGCTCAGATGAAGATTGCAAATTAAACACCACACTGCCACATTGGATGTAGTTGGCCAGAACACTAGATGACTCAAGGTTATTGTTATTGTTGCAGTTTTCCGAAGGGTAATCTTTCCTGTCTACTTTGGGGTCTGTGGGTCTGCTAGACTCGTCATCTGTACACTTCTGATCTGCACTCTCTATACTGATATACTCGGGCACCATTTGTCCCTCCGACATTTCAGCCTTAGAGTCACTGTGATCCCCTGAGTCTTTTTTCACAGTAATCGAGGCAGCTATGCCCATTTTTATAGGGGTTCGTAACTTAGAATCAACTTTGGAGGCTGTGATTGTACATGAGGAGGCAGTCTCAGCTATGGCTTCACAAGCAGCGCCATTACCAGTATAACCAGTGCCACTGCCAGACTGTGCAGGGCTGCATTTTGCTGTTGTTGCTGGTGTAGTGCTGTTAGTGGTATCTATTACCTTCACCATCCCATCTCCTGTTTTTGTTGGAGAGGACATAAGCCCCACAACATTGCCCCCTCTCCCCTTTTCCCCTGTTTTAGGGTCAGAGGGATGCTCACCAATCTGGAAAAACTGAAGCCTCTCTTCAACAAAGTCCCGCTTGCTCATGTCAATAGCACCACTGCGGGTCATCTCAAACATCTTCCCTTCGTGGAAAGGGAAGGGGTTAGGCTCACTAGTGGGTGTGCTCTCATCAGTCGGAGTTCTAGCTGGGGTTGTATCTGGTGTTGTGGCCTGTGACTTGTCCTCCACTGATAAACCAAAGGGTTTTGGATCTTCATCTTTCATTTTGGATTCAAACAGTCCCTCATTATCAGTCCCTTTGGTTGACCAGGGGTCAAAGTCAAGACCTTTTGTGGCAACAGTTTTAAAGGTTGAGTTCAGCTCTTCTTCAAGTTGGTATCCAAAGTAGTTCTCTGCACTTCCCTTTCTATCTGGGTGCCTCCCTTCAAGAGTATAATCTTTTTCATCTTCGCTGTCTCTTGTGCTGGATGACCTGGTCTTTGCCTTTCCATCATCTGATGCTTCCTCACATTTCTCCTCCTCTATGACTTCAAGCTTGGATTGACTGAATGAGCGGTCAGTGTTTTTTCCATCATTGGAGAGACTGGATGTTTTAGGATCCTCACTCAATCCATCATCTTCATCTTGAAGGTCATAGCCATCTAAAGAGTCTATCTCTGTTGCATCAGTGTCATGTGAAAACTCAGCAGTTGTGGCTATAGAACAGTCAGTTATTGACTGATCATTGCCATTTTGCTCAAGGTCAACATCATCTCCCTTTGATGCACCATTACCCCCATTCCCATTTTTCTCTGATCTTCTGTGTTTTGGACGTTTTTCTCCCTCTTCTTTCATTTTGAAGGTATACTTTTTGATAGGGATGGGGTGGAACACAGATTCATCATCACTTGAGTCACTATGATCTGCTCCTGGGGGAATTGGTGATGGTGGCTGAACCCTGATCACAGGCTCAGCTAGAAGGTGCCTGTCATGCTCCTCTTGAAGGTTGACTTCCATCATTTCTGTCTCGGCCTCAGATGAACCACAAGAGGCTTTTTTCTCTGGATCTGACTGCTCTGCCTCAACAGGTGGAGGGGGAGGAAACTCTATATATGCAACCCTTTTGTCTTTCAAACAGGCTCTGCCTTCTTCCTGTTTTTTGCTAAGATTTTCAGAAGTTGGCTTAGATTTGTTTATTACAGGTTCTTTGAAGACCTGTGTCTTGGCTTCTTCCTCCTCAGACTCTTCTGGTATTGTGCTTGGCATACCAGGCATTGAGCCTATCACAGAATCAGGCGTCTTTGAAGCAAGACTTGCCTCTTCTGAGCTTGGGGTCTCAGGAGTAACAGGGCTTTTTCCAGAGCTGTCCATGAAAGTCACTTGTTCAAGAGTGTCATCTTCTGGACTACCTTGAGGAGACGGAGATGGCTTTTGCTTGACAGTGTAAAATGCACCCCTTGTTTCATGAACAGTTCTACTTTCATGGCTTACTATCTTTTTATATGTTCCTAGCTGACCTGAAGCAGTTTCTTTCTCATACTGTTTTCCTACTTGGATACTAACATAAACAGGCAAAGGTTTAATATCCTTGTAACCCTCTGTAACAACAACAGGGGTGCCTTTCTCCAAATACTCGACTTGATCAAAATCTACCCCATTACACACTACGTTTCTCTGAGTACTGTCTAAACAATCCATGGGTTTTACTAATGATGACCCAAGACTAGACTTGCTGGCTTCAGAGGTATTGTGTACCTGACTTCTAGCTATAGTAGTTATATGGGGTCCTATCTTTTCAGACAACTGAGAGGATTCTTGTTTTTGTGGCAAATTACACAACTTTCTTACAGGAATTTGTGATTCCGAGTTTTTTTTTAGACTATCATTGTTATTTGGACCTTCTCTAACAACAAACTCAGTATAAATTATTTTCTTGGTTGTTTCTTGTGATTGAGAATCAGTATTTTTAGAATCTTTTACACGATCATGTACACTGGTGTGTGTCATTTTGGGTGATTGGGGTTTATAATTGCCATAGCCCTGACTTTCCCATGTCTTAAAAACTCTTTTGTCATCATGGTCTTTTACGCCAACTTCATGCTTAGGAGATAATCTATTTGATTCACTATCTAGACCCCTCCTTGGGCTTGCAGGACTATCTGGAGTTTTGGGAGTATTTGAACCAGCAAATACCTGATAGACAGGAAGTTTACTTTCCTGGAGTTTCCTTATTGGAGAGCCCAAATTTTGACTACCTTGATAACATTTTTCACTTTTCTGAGCCTCCTGTTCGAACTTAAGCCTTACTGCACTAACTTTTGAGGAAGACATTTTATATGGCTTAGGACTCTCTCCTGTGGTTCCCTGTGCTTTCATATCACCCTGTTTTCTAATATCTGTGTCACTAAACTGTAGCAGCACTCTCCTCTCTGGGCTACTAGGCAAGCTCGCACATTTCCTGTCACTTGAGCTGAATCTATCTCGGAGCCGCTCTAGACTCCACTCTTCCCCACTACCTCTGTAAGATGGTCGCTCAGGGCTGCTATGTGTGGAACTAGGCCCTGATCTTGTTTCCCTGAAGTCTGACCTGCGTGATTTCTTCTCTGGAGATGAGAGCTCATCATTCAGCTGTTCTGTTTTATCACGAAAGAACTGTGATACTTCGCTAAGTTTTTCCTCAGCCTCCTTGACTGTTCTGTCTACTCTATCCTCATACATAAGCTGCTTTCTTTCTCTTTCCTGTGCGTCATCTGATACTCGCATCCATATGGATTGTTTTGGGCTTCCTGACTCAGCTGAATATTGCAAAAGAGTAAGTTTATCAAAATTATCATCCACATTGGTCATTCTTCCTGATTTATCAAACACATTCCGTGATGACCTAAAGACATACTCTGTCTTTGGCCTTCCCTCACTATGACTAGTTCTGTCTGGGGAATGAAATCGAGATCTGTCTCTCAAATATTCCTCTGTATCAGAGTGACACTGGTCAAACTTCTCAGAGTGAAGCATTTTCTCTGCAAAATTATAAGACTCTCCCCTGAGCTCTGATGAACCATCCTCATTATATTCTACAGACTGCTGACTAAGTAGCTTTAACGTTTTGTAAGAATCGTCAGCCATGAGCTGAGCTGAACTAGGGCGACTATCCTCCTCTTGTGACATGGAGGTGTTCACTCTAGGGGAGTCTAGGTACACTGGAAGTGATTCTTCAGGTTCACCTTCCTCCTGTCTACACCCTGGGTAATAATACAGTTCTTTTTCTCCGTGGTTTTTGGTTTCTCTTATAATAACCTCTGTTGGTTCTGCTTTGTTGCCCTTTTCGATGTGAACTTCAATAATTCTTTCTACTTTAGGTTTGGAGCTAAGATCTTCAAGCACTCTGTGTGATGCTTCTTCATTTCCACCCTTGTGTTCAAATAGTCCTGCTAGTTCTCTGGAGGGGTCTTTACCTGCCTGAAATGCCTTCATTATATCATGTACAGACATAGTTTCTTCACATCTCTCAGATGCACTTTCTTTGCCAGGTGGTTTGTGGTACACCATCCTGGTAGTGGTTGTTATATGAGTCTCCTCCTTAACTCTCAATCCCTTTCCCATTGGGTCCTCATCTGGACTGGCTTTGAGCTGATAGCATTTATTTTGCTCTGGGCTGGATGGAGTTTGGGTTTGATTACCTTTCAAATCTGACTCGACATATCTGATGGGCTGTGTGTCCTCCAGCTGTTTGCTATCTTCCGGAGATTCGTAACTGCGTATGACATGAACCACCTCAGTTCTAGTCTCAGTGATCACTGGGGGTATGGGGATGTCTTGAAAAAGAGCCTTGGGGCCTGTACCCTCAGCACTCTGTGGAGCAGAGGGAGTTCTTTCACTTCTGGTCTCAAAACCACTGTCTGATAGTGGGCTTTTATCCTGTTCATGTGAGATATCATCAGGTGATTCAAGCACTGTGTCTGCTCCAAAGAGTGCATCTGCTACTTTACTGATCTCCTTATCTGAAGGTGATGAACGCATATTAGTAGGAGGCATTTTGAGCTTATGCTCTTGAACTGCCACTGCTGGTTTCAGAACCCGTTTCTGCTTTTCTTTTACATCTACTTCACTTTTTACTTCATCTGCTTTATTTATTGTGTCATGCATTTTTGAAAAAGTAGTGCTACCTACTTCATTAGTAAGATAGTCAACAACTTTGGAGAGGTTAAAGTCTCTGTCTGAAATTGTTTTTGTTTTAGCTTGAGGAACCACTGTCTCATATCTGGGTGGAAAACTCCAATTGCTTGGGGGTTGTTCCACTGGTACTTTTGAGAATTGTATGTCATCCAGTGACCCTCTAGACATGGTAACAATTCCATCTCTAACTGAATCTTTTGTCAGTATTTCACTGACTTTAACTAAATCTTGTTTTACTTTCTCTACAATCTTGTATGGCTCCTCATCATCAATTCGTGCTTCACATGGTGAACCAGACTGATAGCCTTTACTACCCACTGAATTTGGATCTGTTTGTAAGATTGCAGACATGCGTATTAAGTCCTCCTTCATGTCAGCTACATCTTTCAAAATCTCTTGGCTAGATGACAGTGGTGTTGTGGTGCTTGATTTTAGGCCAGCAGAGTATAGATGGGATTTGACCGGGGAAAGCGTTCTGGCAAAGGGAGACTGCATCTGAGCACTGAGATCTGTAGGGGGTGCTTTACGAGGGGACAAAAGAGCAGCAGCTGACTTGGACACTTCAGGGAGCTTTTTAAACTGGGGCTCTGGTAGCACATTTATGACAGAATATACTGGGACAGTCACTGTGCTGCAAGTCACAGCAGTGGTGGTATTAAGCGGGCCTCTCAGAGAGGCATACAAAGAGCTGGAAGCTGATGATCTAATGGACTGATACGAGGAAGATGCTGAGGAGGACAAAGACTTCAATGTACCATAGCCTGCAGAGCAAGAGTTAAATGTTTTTTCAACTTCATCAAAGGCTGCATTAACACTTGTTGTTGCAGCATTTGTGGTTGCTTGTATTCGTTCTTGCAGGCTACTTGCAAGTAAAGAGCTTGGAGTGGAGGAATGATACTGGGTAGGTGACACTGATCCATTAATTAATGCTGCTGCACTCTGGGCTGTGTTGGACTTAAAAGGTGATGACAGAGAAGAAAACAAGTTTCTTGCTGGTCCAGTGTTGTCTGCAAGGTTTCGAACAGAAGAAAGCCCAGGGACTGTTTTTATTGGAGATGAAGATGTGCAACTGGGGGCCCCCATGACTGTCTTGTAGGGCAAAGGTGAGCTGAACATACTGAGAGATGTTTTGGGAGAGGTTGGTGGGGTTATGTCAATAGATGTTTTTTCAAGAATATTTCCTCCAGATCCTGTTATGGAAGAGGTCCTTGCAGACAAAGCTGCCAGTCCTTTCATGGACATGTGTTCTGAGACACTTTTGCCAGGTGATGCTAAAGGACTGGTGGTAACTGGGTATGGACCCTGCTGTATTACAGTTTTTATAGGAGATGAGATAGTTCTGTAGGAGCGGATAGGTGAAGCCATGTCACTAGCTGACTTTACTGAAGATGCTGGAGATCCAGGGATGTTGGTTTTGATAGGGGATGCAGAGTTTATAGACCAGACAGACTTTAGTGGAGAGGCAGAGGGCGTGTTGGATGACGAACTGGAGAGGGAGCCAAACCCAGACTTGGTTTGGAGGGTGACAGGAACAGGCGACCACGCCTGATAAGATCTCGTTGAAAGGACAGGTTTGTGAGGGTAGCCAGAAGGTTGTGTTCTCTGCGAGCTTCGATCAGTTGTTTCTTCAAAAATAAGTAAAATCAAAGTAAAAATAAAAAATAAAAATAAAGCAAAATAAAATGAAACATAAAGTAATGTAAAAGGAAACATACAAAAAAGAAAGAGAAATTTTGTAAGTCAGAAACAGTATTTACAATATAAGCATATATATTAAAAACAAATAATGACAAAATGTCTAATATGCAAGTCTAGGATGGTATGACAATGATGATCTAACTAAAATACAACGTATACAATGAGGTATGTTCAGCATAAAAGTAGCAAAAGTCTCAATGCTGATATTGATAAATGTAAAGAAAAAAAGTGAACGGCAAATGACAAAAAGTACAATTCTATTGACTTTCAATGTGCTTATTTGACTTTTTGCAACAGTGTCTTTCACACATCTGCCTTTACTTTGCAAATCGTTCTGTTTTCTCATGGACATGCCGCAGAGGACTCCACAAGTAGCAACCAAAATGCATTACTATATATATAATAGGAAATATCTTGTGTAAAAATAACATAAGGTTGCACTTTACAAATAATGACTAACAATAATATAACAGCCAGAAAGTTAATGCATGACTGTTGGGTAGTACCTACAGTGATAAAACTGAAAGAACTACCGGTAACATTATACACAATATTTAATAATTATTATTATTAGTCATGATTCTAGACTGTTATAAAAACAAAATCTGGCTGGTTAGCACAAACCTGTCCTGCATTATAATATAGTAATAATACCACATCATGTTCATGTAAAGTGCAACCTGATATCACAATCATATACAGCTGCACACATTTACAAAGCCAATAAGAGTGAGATGGCTTAATAAAACAAGAACTTTAAAATCATTTTATTGAACATGAATTATAACATTTCATAAAAAAAAATAAATAAATAAATAAAAAATAAAAGACCCCAGTGATTCCACAAATACAGACAGATGAAACAGAGATCGTTTTGGAATGAGGTATGTATAAGCAAAGCATAACATTAAACCATGCAAATGTATGATAAATGACTGACAATGACTGTTAACAGATGTCATGGGGCCCTGTTTGTGTTAATATAAACCTTTTTTCAATAAATCGGATCAAATGACATCTACTTGGGAAAACAATCGTATGATCTGATGTGAAAGTAAAGGGAAAACTCACTCAAGGCTGGATCGGTCAAATAGCTGTAGCGCTTACGCAAAGCTAAGGAGGCAAAGGTATGACGTCGTTCGGGCTTTTCAGTCTGAAACAACAAACAAAAAGTACAAAAAAAAAAAGCTTTAACATAAAAAGATGGCAAATGTGATGATGTTTTTCTGAGTTGATTAGTTTGAAATTTAAAAAAAACATTTCAATTTTCTGGTTTAATAGATACATAGATGCATAGATACATGTTGTTAGTGCTTGCATAGTGCTTGCATAAGAATAATTGCTTGCATAAATAGTTGCTGCTTTCTGACTCTTTGTTTTGAAAATAAATTAAATGTATTTACTAAAAAAGAGGATCAGTTCAACAACAAAAAATCTCTTTTTTTCTCTGGAGCAGCATTTACGGCATATATATCTCATTTTGTGATTTTTCTTCTTTTGTTTTAAATTTAAAAATATGGTGTTATCATGTGCAAAATGAAATGTATGATAAAATGAATGTAATACAAGCTGACTTGAAACACATAAAGACTCCATTGAACTTGGAATGGGGACAACAATAAAGATTCAACTAAAGATACAACAGCTGTCATTTCCATTGATCCTTTACGGGAAATCACATTTAGCACACATAGCTGTATAAAAATAAGCATGCTGCCGTCCAAAGCCTAATTAGTTTGGGCTACTGCACAGATACAGTACAATTTGAAAACGCACAGCATATTTATTAAATGTAGCATTAGCGGTCAAGGCAGCATAACGATAAAAAAGCTTTTTGTGTGATGATGAAGACTCAGTTTACCTCATCATCAGGATCAGACTCCATATCCTGTGGTTTCCCAAGATGCATTGCAGGTGCAGAGAGAGGTGACATGGAGAGCAGGGGCGTTATAGTGAGCGGGGAGGACAAAATAAAATACAGGGAATGCAAATGGAGCAGCAAAAACTAAGAGCATCAGAACAAGACTTTTGGATTAATGACAAAAAGTAAAAACGGCAAAATAAAAAAAAGCAATAGCAAAATTCAGTATCTTGTGATCAACAAATACCACACCATTTCTGCATTTCTTTTCTGTAACCAAATTCAGCCAGCCAGGAAACAGAATAAAAGGCAGAACACTGCATGTGTAGATTGTGGGGTCTTATGACTGGCACAAGCTTAAACACTAATATAAAACACAAGCAGCAGGCAGTCGTTCCCAACAAAATGAAGTGCAATGGTTCTTCTGATGTTATGGCTGTGTTGCTTTCCCATTACTTTTCTGTTTCTTTTATGAGGATGGTATGATAGGGACTTCAGAAAATTATCCAAAAGAGCAAGCCTACCTTTTTGTGTGTTGGCAGTATGATATTCAAATTGCATATGGCAGTCTGAGGAAGACCTTTAGTGGATTTTGGTTCCCTCAGGAAAGACAGGCGGCCACAAGGGTCTTGGCCCATGTCTCTAATCTGGAAGAAATAAAAAATAATTTTATGTTAGTGTTCCTTGTTTTCATACATAAAGGAAGTACTTGCTGAATCTGTCAATAAATTAGGCTTTAATGAAGACAGAAAAAACTAAACATTTTTGTATAAAAAGTTAAAGTGTGTCTGTACTGCCATGAAACATACAACTATGCATTAGATTAGATATGGTATACCTTCACATTAAAAGGAAGCCTGTTTTCTTTGAAGGAGAAAAAGTTGAAAACCAGTTGATGTCCATTTTTAGTCAATGGGGACAAGTTGCCGTAACAATCAATAAAGATTGGCTTTCCCTCCAGAACCTACAGAAACAATTA
Organism: Rhinogobius similis; assembly: GCA_019453435.1. Lineage (NCBI taxonomy): Eukaryota > Metazoa > Chordata > Actinopteri > Gobiiformes > Gobiidae > Rhinogobius > Rhinogobius similis. The sequence continues at coordinate 24,067,278 of CM033634.1, forward strand.
GCAAAACATTTATTATAAGTCGCTTTACAATTTGCACATAACAATAATACATATAAGGTTTATATTGAGCAAACCCACCTCAATGTCTTTACTGCGTGCTACTTCTTCAAAGTTCTCCTGCTGTTCCAGAGTCTTGTCTACCTTGTCATCCGTCATGCAGAAACAGCGCAGCCGAGCCTCCACAATGTCGTTCATTTTGGCAAACACCACAAACTTGGCCAGATACGGCACGCAGATCAGCTCCCGGTATAACTGAGACGCTAAACTCACCGTCTCAGGAATCTGGTGACAGTCTGCGAGCCAAAACCTGTGAGCAAGGTTAAAAAAGAAATTGGGTAAAATTAATCAAGTGTCAAGTTTAAGAAAGGTCCTGAGTTTGTTTTATTCTTTTTCAAGTGACATGCAGTGTTAGCTTATGTGAAGGTATCAAAGCCACATGTGATCACTTTTCAACAAGCTAATCTAATCACCGCCATGGTCACGTCTACTACTCATTGAGCATGAGAATGATTGAAATTTTGGAGAAGAGGTTATGTAGACAGGACCCTGTGAAAATTCTTACCTGGCCGATACATTTGTGGTGAAGGAGACACAATCTGTTACAAAGGACAGAGGTGTCGTCCCTGTGATGTCCTCCCACTGAGCTGGGGATGTACCACCTATAAAAGGGAGTTTTTTTTTTAAATGCACAGGAGCACCCTTCAATCATTCCTCTGTTGCTAATAAGAGAAGCTTCATGCCTGTGATGCTGCATAGCAGACGTAGGCACGGGGCTGCATCTCCTCTCTGGCCACTCGGATGACCCTCTGCTGACCGCGGTGGAACAGGTATTGTCATGGTAATGGGCTTGTGGAACTTTCTTCTTCTGGGCTCCACAGTGACAATAGGGCTGAAAGTAGCTCTGTTACCAAGAACCGCTCTCACCATATCATCAGGCACTGGCTGGGCCTAGATAGGACATGTAATTTTTCTTAGAAGTAAAGTTTTTATTTATTTGTAACATAAAGATTAGGGGGAGATGTACCTGAAGGCCAACCCGTATCCTCTTGGTCAGTGCCCCAGGTGGAAATGAGGCCTGGACCATTGATACTGTGGTGCTGGACAGTACACCTCCATCAGGGCCCATGTGGTTCGACTCCTGTTTGATTCGTGAAACCACAGCAAAATACTGAGGGAAATCTCTTGTGACAATGCGGCAAATGCGTTTCTTCTCCAACTCAGCTGGGCTATCTAGCTCTGCACATAAAAGCACATAAAATTTGTTAAGAAGGTTGGCAAGTCATTTACATGTTATTAAATATAAGACATGGTCAGAAAAGGGATTTATGCCTTTAAGTGAATGTCCGTAATTTCCTCTACTTTCACTAAAAAATTTATTTTTTAAAGACTTCATAATTTTGACCACCTGGCCCTGTTCTTTAATGTAATGTAAATCATCTGCAAATATAACATATTACATATAGTCCCTCCTATAGCCACAACCATTCACAGTTCTCTGGCCGTCAAGTTAGACCAATCAGGTGTGGCTTTAGCTGAGCTGAACTGTCAATCAGCGAGGAGGCACACAGTTTGTTTGAGAGGCGGAAGTGGCTACAGAATCAACACAACACCGCCAACCAGAGCAGATTAGAATGGAGAAGAAGTTACCAATTCCTCTACAGCCTTCCACTTCTCAGAGGACATTTAGACATTTTAAAAGGCCTTCCACTAAACCTGCTGAAAAATGCTTGAGAGACCGCAACCATGTGAATATAGGAGCCTGTTTGAAGCGATGGAGAGAGCTTCGTGAACTAAAAGGATTCAAAAGCGATAAAGAGTTGGCAAAATTCCTTTTAGACAGGTAACCAATTGACATCTTTTGTATGTTTATTTAGAAATTATGTTGCCAATAATGCATATTAACATATTTTTCATATAAACATTTACTTTGCCGTTAGCATTAGCCAGAAAAAAAAACACAAACTATAAATAATATAGGGGGTTTTGATAAATACTAAAACCACATTTACGTCAAAACCTTGTAGAATGTTCTAGTTGAGCGTGTAAACTTTCTGTTGTTATTTTTAGATAATAATTGACGTATAACTGCATCTGCCGTCGGGAGGTTTGTCTCTTAGTCCTCTCCGGAAGGGAGGGGGAGTGGGCGGGGTGGGAGCTAGAGTTGAGACTTTCTCTTTGCCCCGATTTTCAAAAGTTACGGACATTCACTTTAAAGGGGACCTATTATGTAAAATTGACTTTTAGGAGTTTTTAACCATATTATAATTGCTCCCCCTTGTCATTAAACCACGCAAAGTTGTATTTAGCGTGATTTGTGCATTAGTTTGAGAAATCTTCATTCTCTTGTGGACAAGATGCCATTGCAACAGTGATAGATGTAGGATTCACCATTTTGGCCAAAATGGAATAAAATCCTGCTCTCTAAAGGTGACGTAACGTAAAGGGGGCACAAATCCGCGCAGCAGTTTTCAACACAAGCATCAACTTGTTGTTTTAGATCAATATTGGAATTTAAAATGTCCAAAATATAACATATTGATTGAGTGTCGCAGATTAGAACCATATAGAAAACAAAAGCACAACAGGTCTTCTTTAAGAGGACATATGTGACCTTGATATATAGTTCCGATCAAAAGTTTTAGACCAGTGAAAAAATGGACAAAAGTCACATTTTGCATGGTTGGGTTCCAAGGTTCCAAGTAGAGCTTCACTATACAACAAGAAATGGGAGAAAAACACTCTTGAGTACTCTTTGAGTAGTTTTTTTTATTTTTATTGAAAAGATCCATTTTCTTAGCCTGACCAGCCATTCCCACTATCTTTCAATACCTTTCAATTTTGAAAGAAATTGGTAAGGGCATGATCGCTAAACCCCCTACTTCCTCTTTTTTGGGGCAACCGAGCCAATCAGAGCCATGAGAGGAGAACGTCACATCCCAATTTTAGGACCACACCTCAAAAAAAAAAAAAACCTGAAACCTCCTCAAAACAGAAATTCAAGTTCCAAACATGAACACAGTAATGAGTAGTGCTACCGTTATCGTGGATCACTTAAAAAATTGGTTGCATCATGCTTGATGCAAGTGTTTCCAAAAGGTGAGAGGGAACATTTCTCAAAGTGGTGAAGACAGCCTCACGAAGGGCATCTACTGTCTGGAACTGTTGTCCATTTTTGTAAATTTCCCTTGCCATTCATTCCCCGCAGGATGGTCCAAAAGAGTGAGTTATTTACTGAAGAAGTCCTTTGTCCTGCGGGCTTTGTGAACTGTAGCACTGTCCTGTTGTAAAACCCAGTGGTTCCACAAATGCGGACCTCAGTCATGAGGCATGCTCTCTGCAACATCTGCACAGAACCAGCAGCTGTTTGATGCCCCTGAACCACCTGGAGCTTCATTGTTCCACTGAAGAAGATCATCATGGCGCCTTCTCCCTGTGGTGTGTAGAAAACATCTCAGGTGGATCTGCTTGTCGTGTCAGTAACATTGGAAACCATCAGGACCATCAGGGTTACATTTTTTCTCATCAGAGAATAAAACTTTCTTCTTCTACCTTTCAATGTCCCATGTTTTGTGCTCCTAAGCAGGCAGTTCTGTGGTGTTCAATGAGACGAGGCCTTTGAAGAAATTTTTTGTTTCTGAAGTCTTTTGGTGGCAGATGTTGTCTGATGGTTATTGGGCTGCAGTCGGCACCAGTAACAGTCTTACTTTGGGTCGAGGTTCAGTGTCTTGACGGACAGCCAATCGGATCCTTCAGCTCAGTGCTGGTGTCATTTTTGTGTCTTCAACTTGACTTTTTTGTTCCATAGTCTTCAGAAATTCAAAATTACTGTCTTACTGCGTCCCACCTGAGCAGCGATGGTGCTGCTTATGCAGTCCAACAACCAAACCAATCCAAGGTTTTTTCCTTTGCCATCAGAACAGTGTGAATATCTGTCAGAAAATGACTCTGACACTGATTTGGGCTTTTAAAGGTATGTGGTCCTAAACTTTTGATCAGCTGCAAAACAGCCCATTTCAGTTTAATTGTTGTTTTCAATAAAATGTTTACTTTTTTTTTGTCTAACTCCCATTTCATGTTGCATAGTGAATTTCTACTTGGAACCTTGTTAAGATCCAACCATGCAAAATGTGACTTTTGTCCATTTTTCAACTGGTCTTAAACATTTAATCAAGACTGTATAAAAAACTTCTACAACATTATTATTATATACATGAGTCTATGCTTTGCTGATTTGACTTTACCTTCATCCATTCCACCGAGCAGCTCAACAAGGTCTTCTGGTCTGGCATCAGACTGGTGCTCCTTCCAGGTATCACCATTATCACTCCTTAGAACAATAAGCTCCCTCTCTTTGCCGCGCATCGAACCGAAATGAGGAATCTCCACAATAACTGGACTGAAAATATGAATAAAATGGCATTTACATACAGCAATAACCATACAAGTTTTAGATCAAGTTCATATTCGATCCAGATACCCAAGAAATTGTGCTCCTGCCGGCCCGACTTCCACCAATCGACTGACCAGGCCCTCTCCCTCCACCATGGGTGGTGGGTATGCCAACTTGTGCCTCTTGGCTAAGCGACAGGTAATGCGTGTGGGTGCCGTGCACTTCCTGGGAGGAATGATAATGCGCATGCCATTGTGCCGGCTGCCCCTCATAGATCCACCTCGAGCATCCACCATGAAGCTGACCAAAAACCTGCCAGGCACAAAGCAACTCCTTTAGAACAAAGAAACAGGGCATTGGGGAGGAGGTATAAAAACACACTACTGACACAGGTGAGGAGGACAGATCCCATGCTGTGACCACTGTACACCCATAAAGATCAAGAAAGAGTACACCAAAATATAAAGATAGACTGAGAAATTGAGAAAAGGGAGCTTTTGAGTTCTGAAAAATGTCAATTTCTCACCAATAGGTGCCCCAAAAAAAATTCAAATTTGAGAAACTTCACATGAAGTGAAATTGCAGATTTAGATTAAAATTTTGGGGCTTAAGGAGTCACCAAAGTTTCAGATACTCTAAAGCAACATCCAGTGATACGATATTCAACAGCTGCGAAGATTTGCGCTAATAAAGTTTATGTCAAGTTTCGATCTTTTTATGGTTGTTTGCTTGAAGTGAGTAGATGTATTGTACGTCGTATTTATATATTGATGACAAAACAAAGTTATGTTTAAAACACACTGAATAAACATATCTAATCTATGCATTGCAGATGAAACACCAAACCACACAAATGGAAATGTGAACATGTGAACATGTCTAAAGAGAGAATGGTCAAAGAAGAGGGAGTGACATCACTGTGGCATCATGGGTAAGAGCAGTGGACTCAGTCATCACCTGGAGTCATACTGTGGGAGCGGGGAGGACAAGCTGCAAAGAAACACATGGGGACAATGCAGGAGACAAACCTTGAAAACCTTACTTTAGGTGCCCTTTACAATAATGCTGTCTTTTATTCACAACAGCTTTTCAAACACGCATCACAGATATTACGTATGTGCAAAACCAATGAATGAAAAACGTTTTGGGTTTAATGACAATGTCCAGCTGACGTAATCTTTGAGGCACACACAATGATGATACAATAATTTCAGAGTTTAATGGAGTTGTAGACAGTGCTTCAAAACGGCTTTTAACAAGATAAAACCACCAACAGCTAAACAAATATGAAGGAGCAACATTAGCGGTTTCACAAGCCCAAAGTGCAGGGACAAATGATCGATAACATAGCTAATTGAAACATGACAAAGCCCTACTGTAATCTTCTTCATGTTGTTTATCTACAACATTCATTTGAAATATTTTTAACTATTCAAATGACATGAGCATTTATCAGTATAACCAAATTACATTGATGGCAGTAAATGTAGCTTTACAAAAGGGCTTTTATTGTTCTAGAATAAAAAAATATGTCAAGTGTATTTTTGAATGTGTCCTAAAGTATAAAATAGCAGAACTGCATTCACAAAGCTCTGCACCTGCACCAGATGTCTGCTAAATATCGACCCTTTGGAGAAAACAGAGGTGTTCTCTGTTCAAAACAGTCGCAGCACACACACTTCTGTCTCTTTGTTATGAGACATACAGAGTGAAAACTGTACATTTAATTTTGTACTTTATAACATTTATGATAGTAATGAATCCAGTCATTTTACTATGTATACATTTTTTTTCAATGGCTATAGCTCTAATGCTATATGACTTTGCAGCATACCACAATACTGCTGGAATACATTATATCATGTAAATCTCTACACTGAACTAGAACATTATCTGTGTCCAATCATTTTGTTTCAGAATATATCAGAGTAACAGCCTGTACTCACCCGGAGTGAATGGGACTGGACACTGTGTGGTGGCTGTGGTCCATCATGTCCGGAGTCCAACTGTAGCGCCGCATACACTCAGTGTTGTAATCCCTCGTCACAGCGAGGTGCTAGTAAAAACAGGCATCAAGGGACAAAACAGCAGATGTAAAACCGATCATAGGAAAGAACCCACCAACTGTGCAGCATGGAAACATGAGAATCAAATGTGAACAGCTTCATACTTGTTACCTAAAGTAAAATTAAACAAAAGCTTGCATGAATACACAAGACATATGACTGAAAAAACTGATGATGAGAAAAATGAATATTGTACCCTCAAAAAGACAAAAACTGAAAAAGACCCAGTTGAATTGTATATACACTGATGAAGGAAGCTACACTGTATGAAAAAAATGAGACCAAACAAATGACGACGCTGACTAAGGCAACAATGAATACCTTGTTTAGGGGGTCAACCAAGTAGGAGATGTCTTTACAGACACTCTGAAGCTTTAGGAAGAGGAGAGATCGATACAACATGTTGGGACATGGCGATAATATTTAAAGGGAATAAATTGATCAAATGTTCACTTAATGTCATTCTATCAGACAACTAGCTCTGTCCTAAACATAAAAAGTGAAATTAATAAGGTTTAGCCCCAGTGTGTCAGAAAAACTCTTATACTCTTATATTCTCTCATCATTTAGTCCAGCACAATCTCAAAGTATTTTTTACAAGATAAAGAAAAGATACAGAAGGGACAGGAAAAATGTTAGTAACACTAACACAGTTAAGCTGGACTTTGTGGAAACAGGACACAGTTAAAAAATGAATAAAACGTTGTATTTACCGTGTCTTTTGTGGGGGCCAAAATCTCCTCGATCATCATACTGTCCCGTGCGTAGGAGCTCCGGTTGAGTGTGTTGGACCTATCCGAACTGAAGGAGCGGAGGCTATAGGTTACCACGCAACCCGGTGCCGCAGGCAACAAGAAGTTACGGGAACACAAAATAAAACACAAAGCAAGAAGTCCATTATTACATGCAACCTCCAGGGAATGACGCTGTGTGGACGGAGAAAGTCCACAGAGAAAGGAAGAAATAAGGTTTTGGTGGCTGGTTTAGGACTAGCACAAGGATATTCAGAGATGGAAATGGGAGGGAGGACAGTTTGCACTAGAAGAGATAAGGACGTAGAGTAGAAAGTAGGGACACTACATTAACTGCTGTAAATGCAAAACAAATGACTGTATCGTGTGATTAAAACACCCAAATAAGGATAAAGAGTAGTTGAAAGGATTAACTATTATTCCAACATTAATAGAAGGGACAAATGGACATGGTTGCTATTTTGTTGACAAAAACTCAACTGAGACGGTCAAAACCTTTGACAAAAACTAACAATTGTTTTGGTCTGAAGACTGGAAATAAACACAAATTGGGTGTCAAACTGAACCCTGTGTTACGATGACTGTGTCTGTGTAACGTAACTGCTGTCTGTTCTGCCTGTATTCCTTTGGTCTAAGATTAGCAGCTGACCTAGACCAGTTTGTGAGAGACAGAGACGAGAACCCGGCACTTTCTTTTCATCTTGCTGCAGTGTACTTTATGACTGAGTGTACCGAGAAACGTCCGCCTTTATCCTTTGCAGTTAAATCCAGGTCTTTCAAGCATTTTTCACACCAAGAATCTTATTAGCTCAGCCAGAACCAAAGGCGTTGTGCATTAACAGCCAGTGGACTTCTACAACTGAGTCATCCGAGTCTGTTATCATACAGAAAAAGGTAGAGCTGTATGAAAGATTCAAAACTGATAACTGCATAGTTTAGTGTGTGTGTGTGTGTGTGTGTGTGTGTGTGTGTGTGTGTGTGTGTGTGTGTGTGTGTGTGTGTGTGTGTGTGTGTGTGTGTGTGTGTGTGTGTGTGTGTGTGTGTGTGTGTGTGTGTGTGTGTGTGTGTGTGTGTGGGTGGGTGTGTGGGTGGGTGTGTGTGTGGGTGGGTGTGTGGTGTATGTGTGAACAGAGGGGTGGACAGAGGGGAAAATGCAGAGCTCAGCGTGTTTGAGTGGGTACACATTCAGAGACGGCCTTTATTCAGCGGGCCTGCCTAACCGTCCATCGAAGTTACCAAGCAACTCTGTACAGCCTGAATGGAGCGGCTGGCGTGATAGCACCACTCTATATCAATGCTCTTTCCCTCTTCTTTCCCCAAAATGTTTCTGCAAAGCTTTCTCCTTTTTCTAGACCTTTCCATTCTTCTTTAAGTTTCCTTGCATTTGAGTGTCTCAAAATCATGTCTGAATACATTTCTGATATGGTTTCCATCTCTGAAAAAAATTCAACAACTCATAATTTACCTACTTACAAAATATTAAAGAGAACAAGATTTTTGATCCCTGGAAGTTACACAACAGCCACACAACAACAACAACAACAACAACAACAACAACAACATTCAGATCAAACTGAGAATTCATTCATACAACTTAAAATAAAACTACACTTAAAGAACTCTAAAATAACAGCAAATTAAAAGTATAATGCCTCCTTTTTACACCTGTGTAAGAACAGGAACATGGCTGGAATGAGTTTAGATGGACAAACATGTCAATGACACAAGACAACACTGCACTCAGAAACACAAGATGATGTTAATGTGAATTTGTAAATATGGATTAAACAAATTAAGTTATGGGTATGGATAAATACTTAATGGGAAAGGGCATTCAATGCAACTGGCTATTGCAACTCTTACCTGATTCTAGGGCTAAAATGACAGACAGAGTGCAAGAAGGAGAAGAGCAAACAATTGAAGTGAAAAGCAAAGCAATTCAAAAACATTAAAGCGTGAAGTGTGTATTTCTATGTATATGGTGCAAGACTGCATATTTGTATGGTTGTATGAGTAAAGATGTGCAAAAGTGAATCTGCCAGGTGTTTAGTAATGTTTTCCCCAAATAACAAACTATTTTTATATTGTTAGTTTGTTTGTTTTTACAGTGGACCACAAGTCTGAAAAAGATCTATGGTTACCAAATGAAAATGTAAGCATAATAAATATTGAAATAATACTATATAATTGAACATTAAAGCTAGACTGTATTGTTTACAATAGCAAGCAGTATGTGCAGTGTATCACAAAGTATGCTTACAAACAGCTTCCTGTTGTTAAAGTTCTAGATTAAAGTTGTGACACTGTGACACTATCAGCAGTTCAGATTGTTCATGAATAAAGCCACAAAATGCTGAATCATTTTGTCAGCTGGAATCATTAGATGCAGTTGTGACAAGCCCTATTATTTGCTTTTGTGTGTCTAGGCACATTGAATTGAGCAAACACATTACATTTTAATATAATATATTCAGTATAAGAGTAGGAAAAGTAAACCTTACATAACTTTTTAAATAAAATTATAAATTAAACATATTTAGAAAAAAATGAACCATTAACAATCGATCAATAACCTTCTGCTGCAGTTTAGGCCTACATCGTTATTGTTTTGAGTCGTGGGGGCTTACCTGGCTGAGCGAGCTCCTATACTGAAGCCCATGTAACCCTCCTGAGGAAGAGAGTCATCCCCTAGCTCCTTGAGGTCCTGTGGCCGCAGGTATTTGTCTGTGTCCCCGGTCATGGCTTCATCACCTGGCAAAGGTAACGACCAGAGTTACAGGACAATCCAGCGAAAGACTAGATGAAAATAAGCCCATCATGTCATCATATCCTACTACTTATCTGCTGTAAGTACTTTCAGATAAAGTCATTATTCAGCATTATTGATTGTGCACTGCATAGCCCACTGCAACTTTCACATGCTGCATTTAACTGTATAACAAAAACACCACCAAGAAGCATTGGGTCTGGCAAAGAGCTTTACAGGACATGCGGCGATGCTTAAAAAGATGCGGCACCAAAACCACTTTGCACCACATCTGGATCTCTGTGTAAAACCAAACGCAGCTCTTTTCGCATCACTCAAAGACAAAAGTAACATGTAATAGAGCCATCAAAGTCCCAGCAGAGACTGCAAAGACGCAGAAACGCAGCGCACCTCGATCGGCGGACCGGTGGACGATGACACGCCGCTCAATAAAGCCGCTGGAGCGGACACCGTGTTTCTCCTTCTCCTTCATCTTCCAGCTCTGTCCTGCCTGCAACACTGTGCTCCTTCCCCGCAGCCCCTCCCCGTGCCTGCGATAATGCCGCACTCCGATCACACGGCACGGCAGAACCGCGTGAGCCCCGCGCACGCTTCCGACACAAACTTTCAAAATAAAACTCGTCCTACTTTTGTCCTGCTATTAATAAACACTTCCACGATACAGAAACAATATGTTATAAGGATAGCAGAGCTATAACGGTAGAGATACGACCTGGAGCTTCGGGAAGAGTTCTTCATTAGTGTAAGACTGCTTTGACAAGAATACACTTTGCTGAATATCCTGATCGGAACACGGTACAATCGTGTAACTTAACATAGGCTAATAAGTAGAAATATGCTTTTGAAATAATTTAGTACCACCGTCCCATTCACGCTTAGATAAACTGTAATGATACTCGCACCTTCTCTAACAACGTGGTCTATATTTGCGCATTTCACACAATTTATTTACTTAGCCACCATAAAACAACTTCCAAACATCATACCTTTGTCCACCGCAGCCATATCAAACGTTCCTGCCTTCTCAGACTTAGAAAATCCACAAAGTTCAAGGATAAATGTAGACAGAGGGTTACAGAGTGACTTATCCACTCAGTGCGACTGTTGCTGATGGAAAATGTTGCCTCCTCGATGCGCTCTTAACTCCGCTTTGAACAAACTCTGCTGGGCCTGGGCATGTGATGCAGCAGCGCATCTCTATTACACGTTACCACGTTAAGTCATTAAAATGTAAAGCCTTTTCTTTCATTGCAACAAAAGCGGCAAAATGTGTAGTCCAATCCATCTGACGCAACCGGCAGCACCGAGGTTAATACTGCCCCAGTAGAGACGGCTCAACCAAAGCTCATCTGCCTGGATTTAGACACAGAGAAAGCCTCAGTGGTTTCACCCTCATCGGCGGCAATGGCTGCTGAAGTTTGTACAGTGTCAAAGGGAACTCAACAGAGTGACAGTGGAGACTCTTGAACCCTCCCAGGCTCCTCTGAGGGCTGGCTGCGTTACAGACTGAGAGGGCGGGGCAACAATTGTCTAATAATGATCAAATAACACCATGATCGATACAACTACTACTTATTATCAGCTGTTTACTTTATACACTCAAAACAACTACACGTGATTCATGGAAGGGTTAACACTTTGCAGGCCAACGTTAAACCATGGATAATTAAGAAAGATGTGATTATAGCACAAGTTGACTTACGTTGCATCCTAAAAATGGCCCAATTAGAGCAATAGTGGTCTATAGAAAGCAGGTGTCAATCTTTTCCTGTGCACTGTGACCTGTCACACGCATTGTACCCAGTGGCCTAATAGGATAGGCTTCCCTTATATAGGATTAAAGAGTGCCATGGAAACTCTTAACATGCAGAGCAACAAGCATTCTGCCCCGTGTTATTCTCACCATTCACTATCTCAGAAACAAAGAAAACATGCCTAAATATTACACATTTAAGAGGAACCATCCAAGAGACAGAGACATAGGCCTGTTGATGTGTGTTTGTAGTTTTCCTGGTTCAAGTCCAATGTAGATAAATTATGCACATTGTATAAACAGTTTATATGGAGGCACACGGCCATGGACACTGCTATTTATATTTCTTAGATGATGATAGTGCACTAGATCTAAAATGCAGTAGGAGAATAATTTTTAACTAAACAGCTTATGCACTGTTCAACAAATCCATCATGGCAGAATCTGCGTGCCAGTCCATGTGTGTAACCTGCAGCGTATCAGCTGACAGAAACTCCACACGGCCAGAGCAGCAGCCGATGAACAAGCTCATCAATTTTACACAACTGTGGCTCTGTGGCTCAAAACAAGAGACACTGGGCAGGGCTAAACACTGTGAGACTTCAGTCTAAAACTTTACTTAAAGATTCCCAATGGAACTTTTCTGGTGTGGAACCCATCAGCTACCTGTGCCCAAGCAAATTATTACTTTGCCTTGAAGGTTCCATAGCATTAAATATTTGTGTTTTTATTTCTAAAAATATGCCTTTAAAATGTGAATTCTTACTGTGCTCACCCTTCTACAGATCTGATCTGTAACAACAGGTGGCGTCCACACCATTAAAGTTACATAGTGCCCCTTTTAACTAACTTAATGGAGGCAACTCTGCAGCTCTATAACTACTTAAGACACATTAAGGGACTATGCTGTAAACACATTCAACACAAATCTGAGCTTGTAAGTGAACGACTGAATTATCAACTGTCACCTTGACTTTCTTGGAAAACTTTTCAAACAAGCAGACATCTTTACAACATTCATTATGATGGAAAGATACAGTGTCAAATGTTATAGAACAAATGTTTTAAGAAGAAACAAAGAATACTTTAAGCATTAGAAAAGAAGCAAACACATTAATACAACTTAATATCACAATTAAAATATGTAGTATATGCATGCACATGCGTTATGTGTTTTCATACCTTCATCATCAGACATGTCCAGGAACTCATTCATTGTCTCTGGGACATTAATTTTATGTTTTTCTGATGCAACCTGCTGGCAGAAGAATGATATTTTAGATTTGAGTAAAAAAGAAACCAAACCAAACAACAAATATAATTTAGTTGAGTAGATTAAAGAAAACATTGAAAGACTGAATTCACACCAAACACTATAGCCCCAACAGGCAGCTGTCGAATGTTTAATCCAAAGACTGTATACAACAGCCAGGCAATGCTGGATAAATAATAGAAGAGTCGCACCAAGGTGTATGGAAATGACCTTGATCTTTGAGCCACATCACAGAAGGGAAGGACATTATTGAGTAATAGACTCTGCTGCTGCTGATGCAGTGTTTTGTCCTCTTTGTTGACTCTGTCTTTATTCAATGTCTTCTGGCTTCTGGTGTATTCTAGTCACAAATTCACCCAGTGATACCTTGACTTGTACTTTTTATTTACATGCACAGATCAGAGCAGGTCGTGTAAAGGTCAATAATTTACTAAAATACAATAATTATCTAAAATTCTAGATGTATTATGTACTTTTATTTTGTCTGCATTGTGTCGATGACATTATTCTCACCACTGCATTCAAGTTATCATCAGTAACAGGCCGTAAAGTATCCACCACTGAGATGTACCCGAGACGGCGGGCGATGGACAAGGCAGTGTTCCCGTTCTGACCGCAGACACGACACAAATAGCCATATGAGTTTGAAGTTGAGCAAGGTGAGCAAGTGATTGTGCTGTAATTGTATTTATGCACTGACCAGGGTGAGCTCATTGGCCGAGGCTCCGTGCTGAAGCAGCAGGTTGACGATATGTGTATGGCCCTGTTGGGCGGCTTGGTGGAGAGGCGTGTACCCAGTCTGCAAAAATAAACCAGGCAAAGTTCTAGACACAGAAAACTCATACAACCTAATATATAGTAGTATTTCATAGTATATATTTATACTGCATAGGTGGGTAGCATGTTTCTCTACCTTGGTTTTTCCGTTAATTCTTGCATGATGGTGCAATAGGAAGTTTGCCATCTTTGAGTTGCCATAATGACAAGCCACGTGCAATGGAGTGTAGCCCGTCTGTAAGAAACAAATATGAAAATAGATTAATGAGATACAAGTTTAAAAAAATATATATATACATGCAATTTGTTTATGTAGACATAGTCAGGTGCTCCAACAATAACTTTCAAAGTTTTTGAGTTTCAAAAATGACGTGATTTCACTTGATCACAGTTGAATTATGTGTTAGAGCTGTAGGAGATAGGGAGTGAATAACCTACCTGCTGCAAACTGTCCTCTCAGCACATTTGTGAAACTCAGTCCTGGCTCAACCTTGTGATACACCACTTTCATACACCACAGGCTCCACTCTATCACACCATGCATGTCTCCAATGATGTCATAAGTATTTAAAAACCTCATGCTCTCTTTGTTTGAGCTATGCACCTTTGGTCGATAAGTAATATACTTTTTCATAACAGAAAAAATACTTCATTTAAAATGAAAAATATTATGCATTTTTTAATTCTGTTATTAGCCTTGAGTCGGGTCGAGTAAGGTCTTGAGTACCTTGAGTTTGGCATCTCATGTTTGAGAACTAAAAAAACAAACAAATTGAACATACTCTGTCTGGGCTGTATGGCCTGGCACTTACTTAAATTAGGCACCATTTACTGGCTGCATAACACTTACATAAGCATAAGCATCCGTTAATGACAAATGCGAGTGAGCAAGTTAGTCTGTATTGATCGTGTCTGGGATTATTTAAGTACTTAAAACAGCAGCTAATTCTCAGATCAGTGAAATCTGAAAAAAAACGTTATGATCAAGGGATTTCAGCAGGAGTGTTTTTGACGGTCAGAGGGAGAGGAATTTCTGACCAGAATTCCTCAAAATATCGTGAATAAAGCTAAATGCAAATCCAAGTATGTTTTTGATGACAGAACATGGTAAGAACAAGGTTAGAAGCTCAAAAGTCACTATAGCATAATGTGTTCCCTTTAAAGGTTTTCATAAATTGTATGTTGAGTGATGTTTGGGACCACCCATGAAAGTTGAAATAAAAATAAAATAAAAGATCAAGACAAAATGACCCAAAGATAACACTTGTGATATGCTAAGCTCTAAGATTCTCATCTTCAGTTTTTACTTCTGTTTTTATCCAAATGGAAATGGTTGTACCTGAGAGGCTTGGTCTTCAAGTATTGTTTTAAAATAGGTATTTATAGGTAGGTTTTTGATACAATGTTACAGAAGTGTTTGCTATTTCAAGTGACAGGTTTTATTTGTGTCTTACCTTTGTGGGGGTGTTTATATCAGCCCCATGGTTAAGAAGGACTTCTGCAACATTAACTTTGTCTTCCTGAGCTGCTAAATGAAGAGGTGTAAGTCCGTTCTGAGAAATAGAGGAAAAAAACGGTTAATAATTAAGCTCCCTGAAAATCAGTTTGTTAATGGGGAATAGATCTATAAATTATAAATTTGTGATTACACACCAAATTGTGTAGTTACATTAGTCTGAGTGAATCTCACCTTATTGCACACATTGACATTAGCGTTCTTGGCCAGCAGTAGTGACACGAGGTCGACGCTGCCCTCCTGAGCTGCCAGGTGAATGGGACTAATGCCCTGCCGTGTCACTGCGTTTGTGTCCGCCCCATACTCCAGCAGCGTGGTCCCAATGTCCATTTGGTTCTTTTTGGCAGCTATATGTAAAGGCGTGTAGCCATTCTGGTGTAGACAAGAGAGAGGGGCACTTAAGATAGTGAATTAGCACACAGAATGTGATGATATACAGATCTCATTGTTTCATTGTTGGTATGGTTGTATCTTGATTTACCTTTTTTGATTGATAGGAGGGATATAGTAACAGTTATCTGATATGGAAATATCCCAATATGTTGTATGTGTGTACAGTATTGTTATATGCTTTGTACTACAATGCAATTTTATGCAACGGACTATGAGTAAGACCAGTTACTTGCAGTAGCAACACTGCAATTTCCCTATTTTGGGACAATAAAAGTTTTCAGTAACAGTTTATTTTAAACTACCCTTACTACAATGTACCTAGCGTATCAAGTATAACGCATAATATTTAACCCGATCCCTCAAACTTCTAACCTGAACCCTTACTACCATGTAATTACATGATGTTACATGGTAAGAAACACCGTAAAAAGATTTGACCAGTTGTTGTTTTTTTTAACTTTCTTATACCACCACAAACAGAAATCTGTGTATAAAAAAAAAAGTATATTCTTCTTCTTAACATATTTGAAACCAGCCTTTATATTCACTTAAGAGAAAAAACACTTAAGGAAAACCCAAGAAGTCACTGAAGATTGATCTCGTTCCAAAGCATCCTAAATTAGCCCAAGCATACCAACTTTAGCACCCAGCCAAATGTAAACAATTTATAGCGAGTGAAAAAGATAGGATTGACTAATGACTAGTGCAGTGGGAAGAGTCCTGGCAAATGAAAGAGAGAGTGAGGAATAAGTAAGGGCGTGAAAGAGATTAGAGGATTAGTAGACAGAGGGAGAATAGTGTCAGAAGAAGATGTCAAGTCAAAGATAAATGAAGAGTAAAGTTTATGTCCACCCCCCTGGATGTTCACTTTCTGCCTATAGAACTGTGCAAATAAAAACAAGACTATACTCTGGGTATACCTTACTGAGCTTGTATAATATATATATATATATATATATAATGTATTTTCAAACTAAATAAAACATGTGTAAGAATTGTGATTTGTGACAAGTTGACAACAGACAGTCTATAACATGCAGTAAAAAACAAACGGGTTGACAAGTGTTGTGGACTGGAAATTGAGCTGTGGACACCATACACAATGATATTATTGCACACACACCACATCAAACCGACACCAGCTTCGGAACTAAAACTGGACTAAACCAGGACTAGAACAGGACTAAACCAGACTCTTCCATGATTCTTTGTATGTTTGAGTGCTTATACCTTGGCAGCAGAGTGAGGGGAAGCTCCCTGGTCCAGCAGTAGCAGTGCCACTCTCTGATTATCGTAGTGAGCAGCCACATGCAGTGGAGTTAGCCCGCTCTAAAACACCAGCCCAAACGGACACACAAAAACACATGAGCATGCAGCACTAGGTTAGAATAATACACACAAATGTATAAGGTATGCAAGAAGTAACTAGTAACAAAAGTAATTACACCAAAATGAGAGAATGGAGGAGATTGACGACACATAATGAGTTTCAATCCAAAAAAAAAAATATATCATGCTAAAATGCTGTAGAACAGATTAAATGGCATTATTACATATTTAGACACATAGTTACATTGCTGCATTGTAGCCTATCAAAAAGTGTGAGCTTGAATTGCGAAATAAACCCAAACTAGAACCCTGTCTACTAAAATCTGTATAGTATGAATGGTTTGTACAATTCTGTTTCTATAGTTTTTCCACTCCAATAGAACAAGTGGACATGCAATTTCAGCCAGAGCCGCATCTTCTAAGTATCCCCCAAAAATCTTGCAAGATCAAATGAAAACATACTTCAAAACAAACAATACATTTCTTAATATGTATTTCTCCCCAAACCCCTGCTTTCTAAATAAACCAAACGCACCTTTCCAGCAGCATCAGGTGCAGCTCTTTTTTGCAGGAGCAAACTGGCCACCTCCATCTTTCCATACTTTGCTGCTACATGCAAGGGACTGAACCCTTTCTGTGTAAAAAGGACAGAAATTGTCAGAAATATTACAACACAAACTTATATATATTATTAAATGTTAGAATCTACAGGAATGTAAGAATGAAAAATACTCTCGATTTTTTTAGTACATCAGCAAATCTGATTAAAATGCATCACTGTACACTGCTAAATGCTGTAATACACTTTTTCCTGCAACCGCCTCAGAAAATATGCTGAGGTCCATCCATTCCTCAGTATCTACAATGATTGTTTTGTAATGTGATCATGTTAGTCTTGGCTTCCTTCCTGAGTGCGAGATATTTTAAGACATTACGTCATTTTTTCCAGGAGAATGTGGGACTTTCACAGATTCCACGCTCTCACACACTTGACCTCATTTGATACGGTAATATAGTTCAAACTCATTTAGCATACACATTTATACTGGTAATTCGAAAGAGAACGTTGGAAAGGCATATTTATATCGGCAGATTGGGTAATATATAGATTCTTATTCCCTATACATCGGAATGACATAATTTCCTTGAACGCAGGTGGTGTCCCCAAAGATGTTCAGGGATGGAGTGAGTGAGGGGAGAAAGTGAAAGAAAGAGAGGAAACGTGCACAGTGGGGTTTACACTTTACTAATTTGTCCCACTGAACGAGGTCAGTATCAAGGACAGCCTCCAGCAACAAAGCACACCATTCACAACCGACCAATTTTGAGTTATTTGGAAAACTAGCCCATCTTTCTATTTGACCTTCAGCTGTAAAATTAGACACATCCACTTCAGACAGAGACTAAACAACTAAGCATTTCCTGCGAAGGTAAAGCTGTTCAGAAACACCAGTATCATTATAACAAGGAAAAAAATTACAGTTGTCTTGTCTACAGTCTTATTTCACCACATACAAAGAAAGCATAGATTTATGAGTGTTTGCAAAGCATGAGGAACTAAATTATTCTGTACAACTTGGAAATTTGATTGTTATAAATATTAGTGCCCTCTGGTGGAGATATCTGATAACACACTGAGTCAAATTACATCTTTATGAAGCGCCTTAAACTAAAACCCTCTTTTCTCTTTCAGTACATTCACATTAACAGACGGACCTTAGTGGAGGAGGACAGTGATGCTCCGTTCTCCAGCAGCATGGCTGCCACATCCTGGTGTCCTTCGCGGGCAGCCAGGTGAAGTGGGGTGTAGCCTGAGGTGGTGGCAGCATTAGCAGAGGCGCCGCACTGCAGCAGCTGCTGGACTATTTCCACTTTCCCTAGCCGGCTGGAGATGTGCAAAGCGGTCTGGTCGTCCTACACAACAGAGATAAGTTTGTATGACTTCATGTTATTTCTTCTGTTTAATAATATGGCCAGAGATTGTTTAACTAACCTTGGACTTGGTCTCCACTTTTGCACCATTTTTGAGCAAGTACCGTACTACATCTGCCTGGCCGGCCCTTGCTGCCATGTGGAGAGCTGTTTCACCTCTCTGGAAGACAAAAAAGACTGATAGTGATGCCTTCTTACATATGAATATAAACTATACATCTTACAATTACAAAAATGTTATTATATTGCACAAACAAGAGGTTTGAAACTATAGATTGAAATACTGCAATTTACTTACTACATTGGTGGTATTTGGGGATGCTCCATGGTGTGTTAGTGAATTGACAATGTTCTCATGGCCCATAAAGGCAGCCACATGGATAGGCGTGAGACCAGACTGAGGATAAACATTAAAGAATACAAAACATATTATCAAAATATATCTCTTAACAGTAAGAGTGTAAAATAACACATTGTGTGATTTTTGTTACCACAGATTGTCACTTCTAAATTTGACTAGCAATTTGATTGGCAAAAGTAAAGTAAAAAAAAAAAAAGGAATGGGAAATTGGCGTAGCTTGTAGCATGTACCTCTGTGACAGCTTGTATTGAAGCCCCATGTTTAAGCAACAACTCCATCACTCTGACTCTGTTCTTCTTGCAGGCAATGTGTAGTGGTGTGAATCCATTCTGTACAGAAAATCAATGAGAAATAACAATATGTATGTTCTGACTTGCATATTTACTTTTTTAATATCTTTTCTTGGCTAAATTAAGTCATATTTATTATCCCTTGTTACGTAAGTTACTACTTCTATTCAATTATCATGCTGTTAAATAAAGTTTGACACAATAATTTCAAATAACCTGCACATCAAAAACACAAAAGCCCTCACCAGAGCTTTGGCATTTGGGTTGGCCTTCTTGTCCACGAGAAGCTTGGCCACCTTATAGTGTCCGCAGTGTGCAGCCACATGTAGAGCAGTCAGGTAGTCGTTGGTCACATCGTCCACAGGAACATTGTGCTGCAACAAGAGCTGGACGCAGTTGAGGTGGTCCCCCTGAGTAGCCATGTGGAGAGGCGACAGGCCGTTCTGCGGAGAGAGATGTGCAGAAAGAAAGGAAGAAAAACAGAGGGACAGAGCGAGACCAGAGAGAGACCAGGACACACCAGACGCACACATAGACAGATGGACAGAAACACAGACACAGGAGTTAGAGTGGGACAATTGGCTGCACAGAAAAGACTGTGAAGGAAGTTATGGAGGTTATAGGAGCATTGTTATAACAAGGGCATTACAACAATGTCTATTTGGTTACACTGATCATCCTGCGTGGTCAAAGGGAAGGGCTACGCAGCGGAGACGGCTGTTCTGGAGAGGTCGCACACACGTTATGGACACAAAGATACAACACTAGAGCCATAGTATAAAACTGTGGGGCTGTTAAGTGTGACATTATGGGTTCAACACTTCCGCAGAAACAGCAGAAGAAATAGGGACACTGTTTGAACCTTTTGATAAGTTAAAGAAATAATTCACATTCAATGTGTTTTTCCCCAGCAACATTTTTATTGAAGCATTTTACAGAATTCCATTGATGTAGTGATATGACATCATCACTTAACAGTCCCATAGGTCAGTGTATGCTACACCTGTATTTGAATACTTTATTAATTATGCGGAATTGTTTCTTTTTAAAAAATCACTGAATGATTGCTCATTGCGCATTCAATTTCAAATGAACACAAAACTGATTCCAGAAGCTACCTTGGTCTTGGACAAGAATGGAGCTCCTCTGTCGAGCAGTATTTCTACCACCTGCGCATGACCACTTCGTGCCCCACAGTGAAGCGGTGTCAGACCATCCTACAATAAAATTAAAAGTTGAATTATAGGACAAGTAGTATTTTGATGTTTCAGAAATAAAGAAGTGTGAAGACTAACCTTGGTTTTTGCATCGATTTTGGACCCTCTGTCCAGTAGCAGCTTAACCATGTTACTATTGCCCCGTTTTGATGCCACATGAAGCGGTGTAATGTCATTCTGCACAGAGAAAATATAGTTAACCAGTGTTGAAGATGTTGGTAACAGTTCTTTAAGTAAAGCAGTGTGTACCCATTTGTAAGTAAACTGTAAATTGTGAACAGCTCCAGTGTAATGCCAAACCTGTAATCAGTGTCAAAGCCTAGCACAAACACCAACACAATTACAGACTCTGTTGATTCTGCTGTTCTGATGTCAACTACACACTGCATGCCCCACAATTTAGTAGTTATTAACATAAAACTTACATAATTGAATAATATGGTATTGCTTAGGGCTTTTAAGTCTAGATAGACACACAGAATCGTAGTGATACATCATGGAAGAAAACTATTAGTAACTAAAGTAAAGTATTGTATTTGTTCCATGGTAAGTAATGTTACCTGTAGTCTGTCCTAATATGTTGAAAGCAGCAAAAATACACTGGTGAAATACACTTTACCAAAAAGCAAAAAGCAAGTCATTACCCCTCCCAAACAGCAGAGGGCAGAAAATACTCACTCTTGCCATGAAGTCCACAGCAGCCCCTCTATTCAGTAAAAGTGTAGCCACGTTGATGTTCCCATAGTGAGCAGCGATGTGGAGAGGAGTGAAGCCACTCTGAGAAGACCAAGCAGACAGGTCACATTACATAAACAAACATTGCATGTAAATTTCTTTGGCTGAATTCCAGTGTACGCTGGCTTTATTCAAACTAGTTGTGAACACATCCAATATAACAACTACAACAGAGTCACACAGCATTATCACTAAAGATACAAGGTATAAGCATCACACATGGGCCCAGAGTAGGTAGTGTGCTCCACTAAAACCTCCTGTGATGTAATGTCAGTGTGCAACAGGCAGCAAATAACTGTGTATACGACATAAACGACAGCAATCAAGAGGAACTACCATAGAGAAGCCATGTGAATACAGAGAGCATTAGGCAGTGTTAGAGTCTTTATCTAATCTAACAAGTATGTGTTTACCAAGTAAAATCGCTGGCTTAAGAACACCACCTATTGAGTTTGACATAACAAGAAAACGGATAACAAACTTTTTTCCCAGTCAATAGTTGACAAATCCTGAAGTCAGAGCACACAGCAAAAAGCAGCTGTGCCATTATTTTCATGCTTCTTCATATCTAATTCTATCTATTTAGAGCTCATTCCAAATGTTTTGGCAATAACCACTTGGTCTTGGTATATTTTTTTCTGTCATGCAATATTTTATTTACTTGCATGACATGCATTCCCATTTCACAGTTTATCACCTCATCATGCCTCTTTTGTGAACATTTCAGATGATGGCCTGAAAAATGATGCATAGTATTTGTAAATCTGTATGTGAGATGTCTTAAAAGCATGTAGGAAGCTTGGCAGTGTGGTCCCATGCAAAATGCTTGAGTTGTAAAGGATTTGATTAACAGGTACTCACTCTTCTATACTGTTTATAGCTGACTGCTATGGACAGGGATTTTCTACTGCTTCATGGGAAATTGTTGCCATGCACATGATGGACAAACAATTAATCTTTATAGAATGATAACCATATCCCATGCTCACACTGGTTATCATGTTATTAGTTTCATGGAAACAGTGTTTTCAAAAACCGACACATTTTTGTCCAAAGATCACAACATTTGTCTTCATTAAAATAAATGAATCCATAAATAATAGGACAGCTTAAGTTTTGAAAACCATGAAACCATTCAATCAAGGAAACCTTGATACCCAAGTCTCTGTATCAGTTCTAGAAACGCATGCGCCTAGTTGGACTTTATCTAGGAAGATATAATACATAAAGACTTTATCTAGGAAGATATAATACATAAATGAAGCAATGAATGGTAGTAAAACAATACTAAGGGAAAATACACAGGGAAAGGGGCTGCAGAAAGAGCACTAAACTATTTAGTCATTTAGATGAACTGCAATGAAAAGTTTATGTGAAGTACAGAGTAGAGGTATACCTCTGTTGCTCTATTCACCATCATCTACAGAGTCAGCCAAGAGGAAAGCAGAAAATGGGTAATTAGAGGGAAAAAATAAATATTAATGCCTCCCGAACAGGGAATGGGGGAGCAGAGCGTGGAGGAAGGAGCTGTGTTTGTAATTATACTTTCACATAAATGTAAATCCTCTGTCCCTTTTTTGTGTGTGTTTTTCTTTACATACATAGTAGTGATGGAATGGAATAGAAAAAAAGAGAAAAAGCACATCAAATCGTTTAAATAAAATTAAAAATCAACAATTATTATTGCATTATTAATAAAGAAACCGTAAAAGTCATGTAAAAGCAGAACAAATTAACAAAATTAAAGTGCCAGCAATGGTAAAACACAGTATTTACAGAATAATAAATGAAGTGATTTTCACCTTGGATTCCACGTCTGCATTGTGGTCATTCTGCAGGAGCAGGGCCGCGGCCTTGGTGTCGTCCTTGCGGGCGGCGATGTGCAGGGCAGGCAGACGCACCTTGCCCTTTGTATCGTTCTCCAAAAGCAAGGAGACCACCTGGTCATGGCCCTGCTGAAGGGCGACCGCCAGAGGAGTGAATCCGTCCTGAGAGGAGGGACATAAGCACCAAGTGTGAAAAACATATTATTATTTATCCATTACACTGTTGGGCTTGTAACTGAAGTAGCTTAGTTTCTTATGAAGTATATTCTATGTCCTCAGTAATATCTCAGTGTCTTGTGGAAATTGCTTCACTGTTTGTTTGCTTCATGCAAACACTTTTAAGTACAACATTGATGAACAGAATGTCGGTATAATCAGCTTTCGCATACTTACATTTGTACATGTCAGTCACAATGCATGTTTAAATACACCAGCAGGTGTATTTATGCTTACATTCTGGAGGTGTATTTACAGGCAGTCTAAATAAGTGAGAAGGTGCTCTGTGTACTATACAAGACTTGTCCTAAAAAGCTGCACCATAAGCTGTCGCATAGGCAGCAGTTTTATGACAGTGTTTGTATTTTGCTTTTTCACACATGTTAATGTGTGTGTTGATGGTGTGTGTATGTGTTCCACAGGCTGAGCAACGTAAATCAGAGCCGTGATGGCAGCAGCGGCAGCCGCGGCAGGAGCCATGGAAAGGAGCAGACCTCATCAGTGACCCACTCAAGGTCACTCCACCATCATACACTAGCAATCAATGGAGCTGTGCCTAGTCCCTCACAGAGAGATGAAAGGGGGAGGGGCTGGGTGCAGAGTGTGAGACAGAGGTTAGGATGTAGACAAACTCACACACACAACACAGAGAGGAGAGGAGCAGATGAAGGTGGTTAGTACAACAGCTGTAAGGACTAACATGATTCTGACACACAAATGCACAAAGATATGTGATGCTATGACAGATGAACACACAAGCTGCTTGCTCTACCTCAGTGGCCATACTCTGACTGGCACCATTTTCCAAAAGGAACCGGACAACTTCCAGGTGATTCTCCTGGGCTGCCATGTAGAGTGGGGTGAAGCCATTCTAAAAAACAAACAGACCAGGCAATAAGAACGTGTTGATGCCAAATTGTACATACATTACAATATCCTTGCTCTTTGTCTTTTAAGCAGTGTTAATTCTATCAAAGTAAGCAATCATTCTGGCACCATTATCAGATGGAGTTTAGGTGCAGCTGTTTCATTTACGAGCCAGAGGCCTATTTGGATTGATGCCAGAGACTGAGCAATAGGATCTTTTCAAAATCAAATAACATCATTTTGTATCTCCCTACAAACAGGTTTTTCATTACTAGTGTAAGAGACATATCCTACCTGAGATTGTGCATTGACATTGGCTCCATTGGTGACAAGCTCTTTGACAACTTCCGCTTGTCCAGCCAGCGATGCTATATGCAGTGCAGTGTTTCCTTTCTGGATTACATGGAACAACCAAAGGCATGTGAGTTCAAATCCTATGCACCTGTCAGACGCATTCTGTTTTGCACTCTTGGCTGAGTATGCGCACCGCCTAAAGTCATTGTTGTGGGTGGCTGTTAGCTTTGTGTGGCCAAGTTTGTGTCATTTCCCATAGCTTAAAGCAGGCATGTCCAAATTAAGGCCCGGGGGCCAAATGCGGCCCTCAGACCAATTTTTCTTGGCCCTTAGGCTTCCTGGTGAACTGGCCCACATTGTCCTGATAAGTACTTTTTACAGCACATTTCAGATTTTCTCCAAGTCTAACCTAAATAACTAACATTTTGGTGCCACACAGACCTGATATTAAGGCAATGAAACTGAATGTAGACGTGGTGGTGCTTAAAACATCAGATTAATGCAGCTTTTTTGAACGTTTCACGATTGATTTGTGGCCCTCTGCTTGGTCTATATTTCAATATGTGGCCCTCGATGGAAAAAGTTTGGACACCCCTGGCTTAAAGCATTTGATTTATTTTATTTAATAATTATTGAGGAAAGGCTATTTGATGTGGTGCCACAGAAATCATGTATTATGAATAGTAGCAGAAAATAATAAAATGCATTTATCTTTTTAGACATGCAATTAGTGCCTCAATTTGACCTAAGGGCTCTTCAGTGAAAAAGAAAGATACCCCCCACTAAAACGCAAAATATTGACTGTAAATAATTTATTAAACAATAAATGTAGCATGTGTTGAAGAGTTGTTATGAACAGTCTATAGTGTCATTAATCTTGGCTAACTGTCTTAAACCTATGCAAAACAGTGACAAGGAGCACAGACACAGAACTCCCCAGACCTCTCTCTAATCCCTGCACCTCCTCAGGGTCAAAACACCAGCTTTAATTGGGCACATTTGCTTCTGCCTCCTGAATTTTGCATCATGCCCCTGTTTTTATGCATGGATCATGTGTGTAGCCTGTGGTAAAGAAGCTGCACAGGAGGACTAACCCTTGAGGACATGATGCTTATTTTTCAACAATCTAAGCAGCTTTTAGAACACACAATTTTTAAGTATCACATTTCTTTCTTTTTAATAATCTTAATCATTGCTTATTGTATGTAGATGATATGTTACACTAAAAGTTGTATTACATGAATTCAAATGCTTAACCCAGCTGTGTCGTACAGTGCTTTTTGGCATGAATATAAATGTAAACAAATCTTTTTTCTTTGCTCTTAAAGATGCTTGTGCATGTTTTGTCACAGTGAAGGGACCGCATCAGACCTGGCCTTACCTTAGTAGCTGCATCCACAGTGGCACCAAGCTTCAGCAGCTCAGCAACAACCTCCACGTGCCCCTCTTTGGAGGCCAGATGAAGAGCGTTCAAACCATTCTGACAAAAGCACAAAGCAGTTAGGATCACTGTCGCAGCAAGTCTTTTAACTCTTTATTGTCTAAAAACAGCAACTGCATCAACAACGATTCATGTTGTACCTGATTGCAAATGTTGATCTCAACCCCAGTCTTGAGGTAGTCAAGGACTTTTTCAAGGTTTCCAGCCCGGGCAGCTCGCAGGTAACTGGCATTACTGTCAGACTGGAGAGAAAAGAGAAGTCACGTTAAACCACAACATGACACAAAACATGTTCAAATGTGAATGTACCAGGTAGAACTCTGTCATAATTCCTCAAAAAGCATCTTAATCCAAGTCCAAAATAAGATTAATCCACAAAATTTACAATCAGCAACACTTTCCCGTTAAAGAACAATGAGAATCAATCCATCGCCAAAGTATTCCAGAGCTTTCACAGAATTCCAGATTAGTTCAAATTGAGGATTTTGTCATGTCCAAAAGTCAGGGTGGTCAGTGTGGGATGCAGCTGCAAGCAACCTCTCCTCCTCCGTAGTAACCAGGCACTTAAAGGCATGTGTCGCCGTGGTAAAAGCAGCCAGCATCCTCTACACTGATTCGCTGTGCTTTATTTCTCAACAGAAAAGAGGCTAGGCACACCAAAATAAAATGATGAGGCAAGCATGTTTTTTCTTATAACAAATGTGATGTGCATGTGAGGTAGAGAGAGGGAGGAGAGGAGGCGGAGCTATGGTAAGGAGGAATGAGAGGCGGTAGCAGAAAGCCATTTAAACATAAGAAGATCCAGAGGTGAATTTTGGGTCTGAGAACTTGACGTAAACCGACAGCCAGCCAACTCTGCACATTTTGTTTTCCATGTTTGCAGTTGCCCCACATCATTTTGTTCAAGTCAGCAGAGGCACTTACAACCAGCAGTGCAGAAGAAGCTGTGATTTACTGCCTTCCTAATACGGGATCAAAACACTAAATTCTCCCAAATTATCAAAAGCCTAGGCTGCTAAATTTAGACTGACATAGATGTGTGAGAGTGCTTATCCAATACAGTAGTCCCTTTGCCTTTGCTGCGCTTTCCATAAATAACTGTGACGTACAAAGAGACACAAGGTTTAATACAGTCTACCTTTGAAAGTTTGTATGAAACCAAAGTGCTGTTTAGGGAATTGACTAATAAAATTGTTTTTGTTTTTTATTCAGTCAAAATGTAAAACGTCCTTACTCGAGATTTGCTTGTTTGCAGTTTCCTTCTCAGATTACCACTGTCTGCTGCAGAAAGTCTATTTATCACAATTCATGACATCAATTTGATATGTGGGCCTGACAAAGATTTGGCACACAGATATCCTATACTAAATCTGACCCGTGGTTTTAAGACACTACAGCTGAAGTCAACAAAACCTCCTTGTATAAACAATCACTGAAGATATAAGATAAGTAACCTTGTCAAATCATTATTGTAACTGTTGCAATTGTTAAGAAATATAAAATGTTAAGTTAGAAAAAAAAAAAAAAGAGTCTGGTATGTGAACTTCAGGTCCACTACATTTGGACAGAACTACTTCTCTGTCAACAGCAGCAAGGCCTGGAACTGTCTGTGTATGCCACTGTCCGAGGGCTCGAGAACCAAAATTTTGGAAATATATGAACAATCTCAAAGTTACAAGTCCATCTCCAGAGATCTTGGTGTTACTTTGTCTGTAGTGCGGAGCATAATCAAGAAGTTTGCAACCAATGACACTGTACCTCTACCTGGATGTGAACGGAAGAGAAAAAAATATGAAATGTTGCAACACAGGATAGTCTGAATGGTGGATAAGCCCCAAACAAGTTCAAAGAATTCAAGCTGTCCTGCAGGCTCAGGGTGAATCAGTGTCAGCGCTAACTATCCATCAAAATTTGGATGAATTGAAATGCTATGGCAGAAGACCCAGGTGGATCCATCACTGACACAGAGACATAAAAAAGCAAGACTGCAGTTTGCCAAAATATGTGAGTAAGCCAAAATCATTCTGGAATAACGTCTTGTGGACAGATGAGACCAAGATAGAGCTTTTTGGTAAAGCACATCATTCTACTGTTTACCGAAAACGGAATGAGGCGTACAAAGAAAACAGAACACAGTACCTACAATAAAATATGGTGGAGGTTCAAAGATGATTTGGGGTTGTTTCGCTGCCTCTGGCACTGGGTGTTTGGACTTTGTGCAAGGCATCAGAAAGCTGGGTTTGCCTGGAGAGTTTTGAAGTGGCCAGCAATGAGTTCAGATCTCAGTCTTATTGAGCACCCGTAGAGAGAGCTTGAAATTGCTGTTGGGAAAAGGTGCCCTTCCAATATGAGAGACCTGAAGCAGTTTGCAAAGGAAGAGTGGTCCAAAATTCCGGTTGACAGGTGTAAATAGGGTTATAGGTTGTAGGAAGAATTTGATTTCAGATGTATAGCAAAATATCCTTTTATAAACCTCAGATCACCTCTATCTCCAAAAACATATCAGGTTTGTGTGTGTATATATACACACACACACACACACACACACACACACACACACATATATATATATATATATATATAAATATAAATATATTCTATTTAGATTAGAGGACCTCCATATGAACAAGCGTGCCTGCCTGGTGCACAAACCTCTACAGTGTCTCACAGAAGTGGCATGTGCCCCCTCTCTGCCCCATGCTTTGAGTGGCATACCGACGAGGGCTCACATCTCCTGGCTCTGCTCAAATGCTTGCCCTTTACAGTCACTAGACCTGCATTTGAAATTTCACACAGGAAGTCAGACCAAACATACATAAAAATGCAGTTGACTTAAGATTCATAATCATTTCAAAATATCTTGTGCCATCAATATTAATTCTTTCTAAGCATAAGTGCCTACAGATTAGGTTAAGTCTTCAGCAAGTCACCCGTCATGGCTGCCAGTTTATCCCTTAATGCCTGTGAGTGAAAACAGTGACCAGCATGGCCCTCTCTCTATCCCATATCCACATCTAACAGCCGTTCTTCAAGTTGGTGTGAATGGAGCATTACATGGGACACGGCAAGAGATTATGGTAAGAGAAATATCATTACGCCCATGCACAGCAGAGGTTCAAAGAAAATGGGACCATTAAAGACTAGGTTAAACCAGAAGAAGCTTTAATCTAGTTCTACATTAAGATGAAGGATGAGGAGGGACAAGCTCCAGAGAAAGAAATGTGACACCCAAAGCTACTAAAGCTGGGAATTATAGCATAATTCCCAATTATAACTCCATAAAAGTTAGAATGCAGTTAATATTCAGGCTGGTAGCTGGTATCAGTATGCGCAATTCAAATTAAAATGCCACAGGCTATAGTTGCTATCTTCAGAAGCAACATGGAACACTGTATTAAAGGCTGTTACAATGCATGAAATATTGGCATAAGTTCACTTCAAAAGGCTGCTCAATGAATTTATTCAATAAAAGATAGAAGGAATGGTCAGTTAGTTTCAAAATAAGTTGACAGACAAATATTTGTCACCAGATACTCAACAGGCAACTAAGATTTAGCAATAAGTCAACAAATGTCTTTAAATGGTAGGAGGAAGTCAAGGTAACTGAGCAGGCATGCAGGCACAGTACTTGCATGTACTTAAGTCTGGTAGTGTTGTGTTTATTTATTTAAAGTGAAACATATTCACTTGTGTATGACATTAGTGCAGCACTGATTGTGCCTTTAACAAATTGTACTGTAAGCTGTATTCAGACTCTAGACAAACACAGACAAAGTGTTGATACCAGTGCTTTGCCTTTTTTACTGGGACAATGTCTGTGGGAGTGGGAGAGACCCGCCTGTATTGTCTCACTTTATTCCTTGACAACACAAAACATGTAGCTCTCATAAAGCAAAGGGCACAAAGCAAGAACCATCGGGCTAGCATCCAACTCTGTCAAACACCTTCAGGAGAAACTTATTTCTTCTTTCGCCTGCATCCCGTGTACCGATTTAATATCTGTATTCTACCGTATTTTAGAGAATTATGGTAATCCCTGAGCAAATGCTGCAGGATCAATGGCAGGTTGTGATACTTTTCAGAACACCTGACATTTAACATAGTTAGTGATTATAGCTGAGTTAAGTAAGGGTGTGATATAGTGGTGCTAATATTTGTAATAATTATATGAATTCAGTATTTGTAATTTCCCAATATATCAGCCAGATACAGTATGTTCTTCTTTCAGATTTTTTTCTATTTCTAATGCAAATAGAAGATGCTGAAAAGGTGGCTTCATTTTTCTACAATAATCAAGTACAACAAATGACATTATATCAAAGAAAATACATTTTGTTATATTTTTCACCATTTTAACTTCCCTTTGTGGGTCTTGTCTTGGATTTAAAAATACTGATACAGAACAGTTATTAGCCACAACAACAAGACAAATAGTGAATAACTACTTCAACAAACTATTCCCTAATATACAAGATCTTTAACATTGACTGTGTCATTTCTCACTACACTTTAAATCAAGTTATGAGAAAATAAACAACTTCCTCACCAAAAGTGAATCATAACATCTTTGTGACAGCTTTCTTTTTCATCTCATGCATGCAATCTTTATCATTCAAAGTCAGATTAAAATGGTACAGGTAACAATTCTACATCTGGACACATTCTGCACAGTACTTCAGATTCACAACAATAATTAACAATCTTTCCCTTGGCGTCCCTGAAAAAATAACTGGATTAATCTACTGAAGGCTAACAAACCAAACAGCATCTTGTTGGGAAAAACACTCTTTGAGATTCCATGGCAGCCACACATTACATTATACCAGCCGCATAACTTGCAGTGCAATCATCTGTGCACTGTTAGAGCCTGCAGCACGATCCATTACACAATATAAACATGCATGGTTTAAACCCTAGCTGCTGCAGAAGACCAGCTAGCTGCATGACCATAAACACTATGCCACAACAGACATTTACCAGCTCTCAGCAATACAACCCCTGATAAATGTAACGCTCAGAGCAACTGTTGTTAGCCATACTCACTTGCACCGCTCCCTCTTCCACTGCCATGTCTCCTCACTG
The DNA here is from genome assembly GCA_019453435.1 of Rhinogobius similis. Taxonomy (NCBI): domain Eukaryota; kingdom Metazoa; phylum Chordata; class Actinopteri; order Gobiiformes; family Gobiidae; genus Rhinogobius; species Rhinogobius similis. The sequence goes on from CM033634.1 coordinate 24,098,555, forward strand.
CACTGTTTCCCACTGTCTGTCCAGTATAAGGAGTGCAACCTGATCTCCATTCATCTTATCGTTGAGTCAGCCTGTTAGCTTATCTCCTCTTAGTTCTCCATCATACTCCAGCTGAAACTGACATCAGATCATATGGCAAACAAAAAAAAAATCAAAATGAGTAATGCTAGCCCTATAGGTGGCGGATTGAACCACTTCCTTCCGCTGTAGGATCGATTGAGGAGGAGTGGGTATAAGAAAAAAGGGGAAACGGAGAAAGAGGGAAAAGTCCCCGTGGTGTGGTGATTCAAACAAAAGCAGATCGCCTCTCTTGTCTTTCACGCTGCAGAGAGGACACACGCCAAATCCGCTCCGCCGCTCTCTCCCCTCCCTGCCCCAGAGCTTGAGCTGTTTTATGTGTCAACAGAAGTAAATCCCCACCGCGCTGTGCAGAAGCTGGTCCTGGCTGCCCCAGAAAGCACCTATAAGAATAAAGTGATGCTGAACTCACCATAACAGAAGAGCCATCAGGCTGTGTCTCCCCGTCTCCCTCTTTCTTTTTCCTCCTCAACTTCATTTACACCAAAGGGGGCTGGGTGCAAGTGCAACAGTGATTTTTTTCCCCCGAACTGAAGCACATACTAGTCCATGTCGACGCCCACCCTCATTCTGTCTCCCACCCACTCATTCTCTCTGGTTGCCTCCACTTTATTGTCATTCTGCTTATCAGCCCTTTTTCCAAAACAAAGCCCGGTGTGAGGGGTGGAAAGCATGTGGGCATACCTGCCGGCATAGAATCAGCCAGGGCAATCTCAGTGCAGCCAAAATAAAGTACTTATTTTGGGCAGTGTAGAACACAGAGCTTCCCTTTCAATTAATGGGGGCAGTTGGACATAGGATTAGGGGCTTTTCTCTGTTGTATTGGGGACACCCTCTGTTTTCACAGCAGCACCCCGAAGCATGGGACCCTCACCCCCTCAAACCACCCAACTAATCCTATTCATGAATGTGTTGGATCAAGCAGCTCTTCTGATAAAGTGCACATGGAGTTAGGGGCAATTTGTACAGGCTCAAGAAAGAAATGCTATTAGAAGCATTCTGCGCACAAAACCAGGAGCTCTGACCCTTTCACATTGGTCCACCTGTGCCTTTATTCCACAGACTCCAGTCCTTTTCAAAAGAGTAAGATTTTAAGAAAATACTGTGTAGTTTCAACCTACATAAATGTACATAAACATAATTTATGTACTGCAGATTTTTAATTGTCAAGTTGATAAATTACAATGATATTTATAAAAATTTATAAAGATTTTTGAGTTTTATGGAACATGGAATCAAGTTTTGATTCCATGTTCCCATTTAGTAATTGATGCACAGGACATGCCTTTAGTTGACCATAAATTTCTAACAAATATACAGGGTTAACTACCTTTAATTGCAATAACACATAAGATTATTCAACATGTATATTGTTATAGTCAAATTTGGTAATTGTTATCTGCACTGAAACATGCTGAGATTTCCTTATTTTTTAATCAGCACAGAGCATGAACAAAGTTAAAATATTAAAATGTTATAAGAATCCCTGTATGATTATGCAAAGCTCTAGTTTTGGCTTCATGTGATTAAAATTTAATTAAAAACAAAGCAAAAAAAAAAACTGCAACTTGTGATTACAGTTCTATTTTTTTTTTCATGTTTTTCATGTTTTGTGTTTTTTCCCCCACAAATATCCTAATAGAATAATTAATGTATGACCTCTATAAGCATTGTTGCAGCTGTATAAAGTAGGTAAACAGGCATAATCTGTAAAATGTATTTATTTCAAAGTAAATGCAATAAACTGTGTGAAGCCACTAGGCCATGCTGCTTTATGCAGTGTTCCTACAGGATCTTCACAATAAAGGATCCCAGCAGTTAATATTATTTATAGTTTGCATGCTGCACCTCTGCGGACACAAATATTCATAAATCAGACCTATTATGCAGATATGAGGATTTATCTCTGAGCTATGACTCCAGGGGGATTATGGGAAATTATGCACTATGGGTATGTCCTGTAGTTTGCGAAGAACAAAGCGTTGACGCCGGTAGTACCAGAAAAGCTCGGAGAGCACACACAGAAGGAGTGACAGATGCTCTGGACCACAAGAGACGAGCCCCACGAGTGATTGGTCGACGCCTTCACGCTACAGCATGGGTCTGCATGGAAACGGTTACCATGGTGACGGGTGAGGTTACAACAAAGGAAGAAAAGAGTCAAGCCTACTTTAGGAAAATTATCTCATTGACACAGTTGTGTTCTCCAATGGCTCACAAGTCTGCATGGAATTCTGACTTTCACTGCAGAACTAAATAAAACTCAGTGGAATACTACTGCAAGCATATTTGGAAGCTGGAATTTGGAGTTTATTCTGTTTTGCTTAAAAATATCTCATGTCATGCATTCCAAATAATTGCAGCCTTTGTTAATCATTCAAATTATGTTTTGGATGCAAGATTTTACAGCCCTACAGTAAAGGATAAGGGGATAAGTATGACAGCTAGTGATGCTACATTTTATTAATACCCTGATTATAACATACCGTGAGACCTGAATAACATTACTTTGCTTCACAAGGCATCCCATAAGATCCCAGCGAAGCACACTTGCTTTTTCCAGTGTCACATTCATAAAAGGTGAGCTCAGGCTCCTTAGAGGCGCTGTAAAATGTCACACAAGTCCAATTCCTCAGAGTAGCCAGTGGATTTGCGTGGCTCACACAAAAGAACACACACATCCACACAACACAGGGATATTTACTGCTTCTGCAACACTGCTCAAGGGCACAGCTCCCTCTGTCACCAGGGACATGAAACCAGAGGGGAGGCCTGAGGATCAGACAGGAAGCAGCTAGGACACAGGAAGAATGCAGATGAACAGAGGGCAAAACTGGTCAGCTGTGTACTAAAGGACATTGGGCTTTTCATTTAAATACCATATGCAAATTACTAGTACCAATCATTCAGTGGTACAGGTACAGTGTCACTGGTACCATGGATCCTCAAATTCAGTAGGAAATGTTTGCTACATTGAGCCAAATACAAAACTATGGTTGTGAAAAACATCAAACACAGACAATCTTAACATCTATACAACTTTTATACCATCTCCTTGCACAGGAAATTATTAATACTAAAAATGTTTACATTCTCCTATAACAGCCCTTGATAAAAAAAATAAAAATAAAAAAAAGTTATAAAAATGAATTTACATAGGCATTTCAAGACAGATAAAGCCATTTAGGAGACTACAATGCCCCCTATAGTCTAAACAGCTAGCTGAACCATAAATTGATATAAACAAATTAAACTTTTGCATTATCTTATACTATCACTAGACATGTCACAATAATTACTAAATAAACTTGCCGACATTTCAGTTTAAAAATCTTAGGGTTAGTTGACAAATGAAAGTCTTGGTTGAATAAATGCCCTGCCCTCAAAAGTATTCAGAATCTATGATCAGCCCAGACCACAACCGCATAGAAATTCATGCAAAAGCAACAATTGATACAGAAACTAGAACTAGTACTAGAAGACAGTGTATATGTCTTGGTTCACTGTCACATGTTCACTCCTTGCATATTCCTTTCTTATGTAGTCCATATAAAATCTAAAAGGTAAATAAAATAATTTGACTAAAACACTATCAAGCGATTGATAGCGATTAATAGTTTGAACAAAAAAAGGGCAACACTCAATCAATTGTAAACAATGAAAGCAACAAAACTCCCATAGCCTACCGGTTTTACTACTCCTGATCTCTTGTCTCTTTCCTGTCTGTCTACAATACTGCTGACAGCGCTTGATGTGGGGACGACCTGAAAGTCGAATTGGATTTCCTCCAACTGTCTTTAGTCAGCTGTACAGGTGAAATCCACACACCAGTGCATTGTGTCGGGGTCAATGGTTGTCCCACTAAACGTCACCCAAGAGAAGATTAAGAAGACAAGGGTATATGGAACAATGATCATGTTTCAAATAAAATCTAAGAGATATATGTCCAATAAGAACCTTCCTGTTTGCAAAGTCCCACCTCCTCTATCTCTCCTCTACAGATTCACCATGACCCACAGTGGCTCACTCCATTGTTGGGCAAACACTGGACTCTGGTGGACACTATCTCACATGACAAGTCAAGTCTGTTTCACAGTTAAAGCAGGTGAATCATAAATGTTTTAATTCAAAAATGCAAAATAATGACAGTATACCAGAAATAGTTATGTCTAGGTTAACTTTTGACTACTGAGGGGACTACTGGCTAGTCCCTTAACCATTTAAAACACATTAGAGGGTCCTGGGTAAGTAGTTTTCAGAAAAGACATTTTTATAAGGAGGTTCATGAAATCTGTCTGTAATGGGGCATGAAACACAGATGACTGACCCACATATGAACTGGAATGGCTATATCTAATAAACGAAAAAGAATGGGTTTAAGGCTAAGCGGTGGAGTGGTACTGGAGCTGGAATTTAACCTATCAGGCATCAAGAATATGCAGAATCTGTTGGTTAGTTTTATTTATTTAATGAATAAATCAACTGAATTTATGGCAATTTATGTATTTCCTCATTATGATTTACAATTTATTTGTTAAGTCATTAATTGAACTAAGATGTTATAAGATAAGACAACAAACTATGAGGGATTCATTATTGGGACGGATTAGGAGGATTAGTTCAAGATTGGGATGTCACACAGAATGGAAAACGTATCCTCCACAGGAATGAAAGGACCCTTTCATTCATGGTGCCCTATTGTCTTTTTGCTTTTTATTCATTAAAACAACTTTAACCTCTTCAGAATAGCTCATACTGATACAAAATTAAACCACTTCATCAACAGCAAGCAGCGATTATTCTTTAACACAAAAAAATAAAACCCTATTATACACCTTTATTTCTAGCATTAATTGTATGAATAGGATAATGAAGGTCTTACGAACGTAACATACAACAAAGCAGGCTCATTATTTCTAGGTGACAATAGCTCTGTATACCACAGGACTTTCACCAGTTGTCCACAAGGTTAATATTAAAGAGACAAATTAAATAAATAATGTTTGATAGCATGAGCAACAGCATGGAACACAACTAAAAGTATTTCCGCCCCTTTTGTGCATGTGACATTGCAAGGCTAAGAGCAGCATTATGATAAACACTGTCAAAAAATATCTGTATGATTTTATTAACATTACATATCTAGCTTCTACCAAATGCAAATGATAGTAGCAAATGCACAGTTGTGTTCATTTTGGCCTGTCAGCCAGTTCTGAGCAGAATGAAGTGTTTTGACCTAATCTTTGGCAGGCAGAATGCAGCAGAGCACGAGCCATCTGTCCCCTCCGACCCCCCTAGAACAGACACACGTGTAGTCACGAATGTGCACCTACACCATATGCACACCAACGACACACAAAGCACACTATGGAGCTATATTCTTATCCTTCATCGAGGGTCTTTGCCAGCGGGCTAAGACGACCAACTGTTCTGGTCAGAAGATGGAGCAAAAAAGTATAGGGAAGGTGTGAGTTTGCACAGGTTTTTTATTGTTTTCTTTTTTACAGAATTCTGAATGATTCTAGTTAAATATTAAATTATATATTGGACTTCACTCAATTTTTTTTTATGTTACAATGAAATAATGTTAGTGAAATAATATTCTTATTTTCCTACACATTTCAAAGTTAGGTTGAAGATTAAGAATATTTTTTACTACTACTTTTACTTACAATACTTACTTATAAATACTTTTTTTTTACTTTCTTAACTGTAGCGCTTATTTAACGGCTAAGGTTTAATTTATCAATCTGAAAGCATCCAAGCCTATGAATACAATGGGTTATTAGGCTTCAGAGCGGCATATTCTCGAGGAATGGCCTTTCACATCAAGGCGTCTGCGCTCAGCAAACAGAAGGTCGTTAAATGTAACAGCCAGCTACCCCTCGTACAAAGTCATAGGGAGTAGTGATGACTGCATTGTATAAAAGTGGAGCTTTCCTGAAAATGGTTACACAACAGGTTATGTAGCAATCTAGTATAAAAATAACTCGCATTTAAGGGTTTTAAAATTCTTTTTAATTGTGTTTTATTTTTTGTCAATGACTCTCCACCATGATGAAATGACCTTAGGGTTAAACTGGGGTCAGTGAGGTCAAGTGTCAACTAAAATGCTCTATAACGTATACAAAGGGCCTGTTTTATGAGGCAGCATATTTGGACCAAGGGAATAATACACCAGAAGAAGCTAAAAACCACACACTACGAGACATTTTACAGTGAAAAGAAAGGACACCTCTCTTTAAGTCTATCTTTCTATTGTAGAAGCTTATAGGCAGCGTCAGTCTGTCGTTGCCACAGCTGAGGACACGGGATACTGAAATCGATAAAGAGAGGGGGACAGGAAGATCCACAAAGTCTCTCTTTTTCTCATCTCTACAGCCTCATTTTGGTTGGCTATTTTCTTTCTGTGGAGTGATGAAATCTGAACCAGACACAATGAAGAACAGCAATGACGATGTGATGCTGTGGTCCGTGAGTTAGGTCACCCTCACGTCCAACTCAAGGACTAGAATTGTACTCAACTAAATAAGGTCATTGCTCGTGTGCAAAGCTTGCAATGATGTTTGTATAGCGTTGTTCAAGATCTGCAAATGTGATAAATTAATGTAGAGTTTTCTTTGGAAGTGGCTGGTTGTATGGCTCTCTTACCATGTGCAAGTTGCATCACCTTAAGTTCATAATTGTAATAAATAAGCACCTTTTGGGGAATCAAAGAGTTCCTTGCACGATACAATATACGATACATGACACACAATACCAACAACCTTATAGCAATACTACAATAAATTAATATATAGCACAACTAGAACATCTGATGTGAAAGAAACATATTTCATCATTGTAATGACTAATTTGTAATTCACTGTAACTAAGCATTTAAATACCCATCCATGCCAGTCTTTTGTGCTGTCTCATGTTAACTTTCACTCATGGCTACTCTGTCCTGTGAACATTTTTGAGTGAGTGTGTTCCTCCGTTGTATTTGAGCCTGTTTGTTGACCCTCTGTGACCTCCAGTGTCCATCCATCCATCAGACACAGCAGCGCTAACTGTTCATCAAGGTTATGACCACACAAGCATACAACCCAACGTGACGTAAAAGCACAATAAGCAGTCCCGAACAAGCTTTTTGTGCATGCAGCAGAGCACTGTAATACACTTAGCAGCCTGCATGCACACACACTCATTTGGCCTATCATACACACTGGAGCAGGTAGCATCAAGGTCGCAGCTGAGCAGGGAGAGTAATGACCTATAATAAGACACAACCTTGACTGATGGGTACAGTCAGTTAGCCTGGCCTCAGCAGACACAAGAACACACACACACACACACACACACACACACACACACACACACACACACACACACACACACACACACACACACACACACATCATTTGGATATTTCATCTATCAGTGTGTTGCTCAATATGAGACACACACAACAAATGACAAATGACTTTTTAGTGATATTTGCAGGCAACATAGAATAAAAGCAATGTCAGCCACATCTCAATCAAGTCCCATTTGCTGGTCCCGCCCTCACACTACACTCACCTTGAAATGCCTTTAGTGATGTGTATTTCCCACATGCTCCAGCACACAGGTGCTCACCGATATTAGCACTGACAAGCACACACGTGCAAAGCATAATAGAATCAATGAACATTTGGGCTCAAGCACTGATGCTACTTGGCAACTAGCAGCCAACTGACCTGTGAAATACATCGTGGGTATACCAGCATTAGCAGTATCAGTAGCTTACCATCAACATACAACCATATTAACATTATAAAAAGGTCTAAGGCAATGTGAAAGACTGTTTATAAGACAATGATCAAGTTACAACAAGACAGGGGCTTGATAACATGATGGATGCTGGCTCTTTGAAAGTTATTGTGGCTGAGTAACACCTGACACTGATAGCCTGAAAAGATCCAGTAAATACTTCGCTGACCTCTTTCTGGACAGAAGAGCAAAATGACAGCACACTTTTTCGACAAACATTCACAGATCATAGACCATCTAGTTAGATTCTCTACAATATAGAGTTGTGTTCCCTCTCTCACAAGAACCAAGCTTCATTTACTTCATCTATTTGTTGAGTCATTTAAGCAGATTCAGTGTGTGTTTGATTGCATACAAGCCATTTTGGCTGTCAGAAGTGGATGGTCCCAGAAAAGTGCACTGTAGGTGTCAAGATGGCTGACACACAGCTGACAGCCTCCTCAGTCAGCACGGCACACACACACCTCACGGGGTGACAGCAACCTCGTCAGCAGCAGCACTCCCAACAACCTGAGTCACATTGCTCTGCTAAACAACTCATTTTCCACGTTAATCTGGTATAGTATTATGTATGATTTTTCTGTCTTTCAAGATCTCTAGGCAATCTCCTCTTTGCCACAGTGCAAGACCTATGATTATATAATGTCCTTTAATAGAGTATTCTTAAAAGAATTGTGGATAACTAGGTTATCCACAACTAACTAAGTTTAGTAATGTAATATATAGAAATATGCATGTGTATAGAAAAAATATCTGTGCATAAAACCCCATTTTTGCCAGTTGGGGTCTGAAAAAGCAAAAGCTGGCAGCCATTAGTAATACATGCTTTATAGTGGAGGCAACTAAGTACTGAAATAATCAAATGGAAGTGTATGAACAAGATTCTTGCCCCTCGCCTTAGCCTGGCCCAGTGTCAGCAGTGTTAGAACACTGACAAATGTAAACACATAAAGCCCTATCAGTATGTGCTTATTCTGCACCTAAAACTCCACACAGAACATATAAACTCAGTTAACTTCACCTCACTCCAGTTCTATCCGAAGGCGGGTGCAGACATGCAGGCTTGGGTCGGATTCGGACTGTATGTGCGCAGGCTCGCCCGGGTAAAACTCTAGTACAAACTAAAAACCATGAAGGAGCACTTCCTTGACACATGACATCAAGTGGCAAGCGCTTGAGAAGGAGACTCACTGAATATACACAAATGTGTGAAAGAAATAAAACACTCAAAAACTCCAAAAGGAACAACATTATAATATAATTAAAATCTAAATGACATTAAAATGGCATAGCATGGGCTAGTGTGACTACTAGCTGCAGCTGGAGCAGGTGTGGTTCAGTACATCAGTCTCATGAATCATCTCTCTATAGAAATACAAAGGAATAAACATGACAGAAAGCAAAGATGAAAGGTTTCCACTGCTTTTCTGTCAAACCCAAAATAGAGCATTTGTCAACACAGCAGCACTCTGACTCGGGATGGGGTACTATTTTCAGGAAGTTGCAGATCAGAAGAAATACAGAGGTGATGTGGAGAGGAATAAAAGGGAATTCTGCATGACTCAGATAATGCAAGTCAGAGAAGAGTCCCACGCGTCTATAAGGACTGATGTCAAATCGGATACAGCTGGGATTAAGTTTCACCTGGGTCATCACTGCATTAACGGTCCTATATTCAGCAATAGAAACAGCTTTGTCTGACTCTTTCCGTTTAGATTTTCTAAAAGTATGACAATGTTGATCTGAACTTCTTCCAGCTTAGTCTCTTATTTCTTTTCAACAGCACTCCTTGCCCCAGGTATTGCCCTTGATGCGATGTTAGAGATGGATTTGTGGCGAAGAAATGAAGGAGTCAGAACAAAGCGTCAGTGCTAATGCTACCGCTGCCACAGGAGTCAGAACAAAGCGTCAGTGCTAATGCTACCGCTGCCTTGGGGTAACTTTGTCAAAACAGGGACAGGCTTTTGACAATGCTAACCTTTACAGTATTTAAGATATATTTTTTAAGGATTAGAGGTGGTTTCATTACACTTGCAAAGCTGCAAAAAATGCCTTGATGTATTCTGAATTTAAGAGGTGCTTTTATATGTCTCAATCATCTAACAAAAACATCTTCTGAAGTACAGCAAAATAAGAGAGGTCATAAATTGAGAGTAATGCAAAGTAAATTTTATATAAGAAAAGAGGCACCAAATAACTTTAACAAATTCAACAAATTTAGGTTGATTAAAAACAAAAATGCTATATGCAACAGTCAAATTAGAAAGGCTGTTTCTTAAATATTTCTGCATATTTGGGGCTGCAGATGGAGACTATAATGTGGTGCACATATTTGTTTTTAAGAATTAAATGTCTCTGTACATTGTCCCTTCAAATAAAGTCTAAATCTAAAATAAAAAGCATTAACCTTCTAACTGCCTTTTTTTTTAACTTCATGTCACTTTTTCCTCCATCATGCATTATTCATGCATTATGTATCTACTCTATGTGTCCAGTTTCTTTTTCGTGACAAAAACACTTCCTTTCCATCGATGGCTGGATAACATGCCAAAGCTGCTTGTCAATGATTCAGTGTGACAGAATTCTTTGCTTGTATTCCTCCTGTCCACAAATTGTTAGGACAAACAAAGCAAGTACATCCAAGAGAGTGCTTTTGTTCTTATTCTCTCCACTGATCACATAGCTTGCTAAAATATCATTCTTACCTCGAAGCTACCAGTAGCATTTTCCGTTTTGCCAGCTATATCCTAGAACTGTAGACTTTCAAAGATGATCTGACCATCCCTCTACTCTTACCTACGCTATGAATCACTGATACACCTAAGGCCACCCACATACTGCGAAAATGCTGAAATTTCCATGGCGATATTACACTATAACCCTTTCACGCTAAATGAGCTCCTTTAAGGTGCATTGGTATCTTTTCCCCGAGGGCCTAAAGCAAACACACAGTCTATATGCTGTAACAAAGTGGTATAAAAGGATGTTATTGAGTCTATTAACAGGACCCTGAATGAGCTGTACTGTGTTTCTACGGTTTGTAATAGCATTCCACAGAAAAGGAAATGCATCTTTCCTCTATACCTGTAATAGCTAAATCCTTTACATTAAAAAAGGGAGGATAGATTTATCACGGTGGCAGTGCAAAGGTAATTTTCTGGTACATGGTACGTGGAGTAGACATATTTTACAATCCCAATGGAGACCCCCTACTTCCTTCCACTTCCGAGGGCTCTCCTTGTGCCTTCCCCCCACACAAAAAAGAAAAAGGGGGCGGGATTGCATTCGATCTACTCAAACATGGTCCAGTTGTTCTATGCTTCAAGCTACAAGATGCTGAGGTCTGTTTTGTGTGAGTAAATAAATGAAACTGTAATTGTATTAAAAATATTGCTACAATTCATTAGGAGAAATTGTGTAATCAAATAAAAAATTCAAGATAAAACATGTTGAATGAGTAGGAGCTGGATGTATCTGGGATGAGGCAAGTCTGAGAGTCCCTGCTTAGACTTCTGCCCCCTGGACCCAGATAACCCGCTTGCCTCTACAGTGGTTTTGAAAAGATGAATCACAAAACATTAACGATGAACTACATAATCGTGACAGATTTGATCATATTTAAGTGATCCTAGTAAAGACTATTTCTTTTGCTTTCAGAGTCAGACTTTGTTCAGAAAAATTAGTCTACATAAATTGATGACAGGGTGAATCCAGTTATCGCCTGACGTGATGGTGGAGTGGCAGGTGGTTAAGTGGAGGACAGGGAGGCACGACGGTGGTGGTGTTGGAGGTGGGGGCTATAGCAAAAGAAAGTAATTATCATGGCGTACAGGCTCCAGTCCCAAGGGTCAACATAGTGCTGTGAATGTGTGTGTATGTGTGACTGTGGCTTCACAATAGGATAAGCTCTATCTGGGAGTATATGAGGTGCACCTGCCTAATATGCATAAAGAAATACACATGGTCATTGACAGAGCATTTGGTGACTCTAGTGCTAGAGGAAGTGGTCTGGCATTGAAGCACAGTCCGGGTTTAATGAGTGTGATGTAGGAGAGAGATATTTTTTCCATCCATTTCTCCCATATACTTGAACTGATTCTGTTGCTTGATCAAACACTGACGCATGGAGGTGTGTGAATGTGAATGACTTTGCAGTGTGGTTGGATAAAAATAAACAAACAGAAGTAAACATTTTGTATACACAATACACATATATTTAATCTTTTAAATATATGTGTCAAACAAGAATATACGTATAGCTCTTGTATATTGGTGTCCTTAATATTGAATCCCCTTATTTTCCTCAGGTTGTCACCTTTACCCCTGCTCTAACTCCACACCTGCTCCCCTCCAGGGCCGCTCACTCATCTCTCTGTCCTTGCCTCATCAGTTGGTCCGGGCCTATCTCACCCTCTTTCTCTTCTCCTGTGTCCGGGCCTCCCTTCCCCCGCTTCACACAGCTCTGTAATCACATCATTAGCCAGCATTACACTATCTGTAACTGTGTGAATAATCTCATGCTGTAGTGCACTTTCACACCGGTGAAAATATTCAGGCAAATCTTCAAACAGACCAAGCCACTTAAACATGACACGTGATGAAACTTGATTCATTCAGCTAAAAACACATACAAAGAAATGCATCTTTTCACAGGTTTCTAAGGTCAAACTCTGCCCCACGTGATGCACTGACAAGAAAGAAAGAAGCAGAAACATTATTCCACATAGCAAAGACGTGATATGTCCCCACTAATGTCATGATTATCATTATATTTATGGGCTTTTTATATTTGGTTTTTGGTTCTCAGTGAAAGCATAAAGCAAAATGAGCTCCTGACTTTGGTCCTACAACTAAAACCCATTAATCAAAAATGGCTCTCTATGACATGATGTGCCTCCAATATGTGACAGCCAATCTGGTGTATTTCAAAATATAAGGCCAGGACCAATATCAAAGGGGGATGTTTCTCAGTTAGAGGAGTAAAACTATGAAATAGTCTGGATGACACATTAAAATAATAATCAAGGATTTAAAAAAATGTACAAAACAGTGTTGAAATTATGCTGTTTAATTTAATTTTAAAAAGGCCAATGTGTGGTGTAATATTGTGATTCATGGTAGTATTTAAGGTAACTTGAATGTTCAGAAGAGAAGTGTATCAATGTGATTTGTGAATCGTTATTAGCAATGGTGCATTTGTAAATGATCTTTTCTGATATATAATAATATATAATAAATCCATGAGAGTTGTTCATACAGAGCTGGTAATCTTCCTTTTTTACTCCATTTTGTTGCTTTGTGGTCACTGATGAATGCCACATGCTTGGCAGTTCAATTTTGGTATTAGGGTTAGGCTGTTCCACTTCAGCCTAAACCCTTTCATCTCTACTTTAAAAAATGGTTGTGTCATAAGGTCCTGTTAAAATTATGTCTGAATGACTGAGGAAATAAATTACTACTATGACTACTACTATTACTACTACTAATGGCATCATAGGTTTAATTGTGATTGTATTTGTAAATGAGCTTGTTGTTTTTTTTTACAACTGTCTTATTAGAGGAGACTCACAAATTATTCATTGTGATTGTATATTGCTGCTATCAAATAAACAACTTACACTCTTTAAAAAATATATTTTGCAAACTATGAAACCCATCCTTACTGCAACAATGCCATTAACAGAGCTTTACTCCCTCTCTTACCAATAAATCATGTTTACTATGTCTTTCTGCACAGCATTCTGTCACCGTGCACTGTAACCAATTGGAAAAATAGTAACTGTTGCCAGCTTTTTAATTGTCACTTCTTGTTCTTCACCTTCTTGATGCTTATATTATTAGATGTGGGCGTGTGGACATAAATGTAGATTTTCATGCCAGTTATCTTGGCTGGTATTCAGAATAAGACCTCAGAATGAACTCCATACAAAACAAGGCAAGAGTCACAATGGCTATTTAGTTTGCACACAAATGGCATGTGAAATTGGATTTTTCTCTAGTATATGAGAAATGATATCAGAGAGAGAGAAAAAGGAGGACAAGATGTGCGAGTGTGCAGGAGGAGAAGAAAGAAATGCAGCAGTCACCTTGGAACGACCTTTAGGCTTACCATCATGTGTCGGACTGGCTCTTTAATTCCCTCTATTCCTCCTTATCTGCCTCTCTCTCTCCTTTTTCTTCTCTTTCCACTCTCTCCATCCACTTCTTATCTCTCCTTCTGTTTTTCTCTCAGCTCCTCAGCACCTCCAGCTCATGCGCCCACCAGCATCACCCACGGCCCGTGTGACTACAAAACACTCTCAGGATGCACACCGCCTGTCATTCACCTGATGCATGCTAGCCTCAGCTATGCTAGCTGAAGGAATGCTACACCGACCACAATTTAACAGCATGGATTTGTCCAGTGCCGGGACCAACAAATCCCAACAAGGACTGGTTTCCATTTACAAAATACTCCCCAAGAAACTCCCCATCCCCCCAACCAGCTCTCCACAAGGACCCTCACAGTGGTGGATCAATAATTAGAACAATCCTTATTACGCCTGCTCATTTCCCTTAAGAGAGTGGAGCTAATGTAGAACAATGGGAGCAGATTGTGGAGTGAGGTTGCGTTAGTTGGCTACAGGCTCGAAGACCTCAGGATTGTGGATGACTGATTAACGTGCAGTGTGAAGATGGCAATGAACGATTGAGTCTCGTAAACAGTCTGTCAATTACTGTTGATAAAAAAGCCTAATCTTCACTTGGCATTGGATAAATTTGTATTCTAAATTGCACAATTAAATACCACAATCAAAGAAAAAATTTAATATATAACAATATTATTAAAAAGGGAATGCATTCAGCTGTCAAAACAATGCATGTAATGTAATGTTGCACGTGTACTAGGAAGTGGGTTGTTGACATTTAATTTGATGACTATTGACGAATGGGACTGTTCAGACTTACGAGAGCCAAAATGATCCCTTGGAGATTTCACTATACATTTTCACTCCCACATTGGCGCTCTAATTTAAAAGGAATATTACTTTTGACTGGACATTCAGTGTACATCTTTTACTCCAAACATATGAATAATAATGCCATCTAATAGTCATAATTCTTGCAAACAGAACCTTGGCAGCCTCCACAAAGTCACCATCGTCAGGCGTCCAGCCGGTGGCCATCTTGCTGGTGAAAACATTTTGTAATAGTGGGAGGGGTTCCCAATGCCAATGTAATTAGCCGAGGCATGCATGAGTGCTGAATTCATTAACCTCCATCTTTTATGGGCCGGTGGGGAGGGGCACAGTCAGAAATTGAAGAAGCACGTGCCAGCTTTGTCTGAAAATAGAAACTAAAGGGAAACATACCAACACCTCAATGACATGTGTTGTTCTTTCTTTTTACTCAATAGAAATATTCCCTAGTTGTGTCCCTTCAGGGCTGAGGGACTCTTGTCTTGCCACAGTTGCCATGGGCGTATGCTTAAGGCAGCACTACAGCTCCTATTCCCCTGCAGCATGTACTCATCCCATAATGTGACTTACAGACACTTGTAAGAGTCAGTGGCCTAATAAGCAGACATGATGTATAATGGATATGATCAACTATCACAATCACTGGTTCAGATGTGTAAGTTTCAACAAGATCCTTCATTAAATTTTGCACAATTAGTTCTGTATTGAGTATGAACGTGGGACGCAGCAGTAGAAAACTTATGCTTTGCTATGCCACTCTCATGGAATCCACTTGGGGATCCTGGCTTGAGATAATGTCATTAGAAGTAAAGGCGCTTGGCGAGTCTGAGTGGCACGGAGAGGGTTTCCTTTTTATTCTTTTTTTCTAAATAAAGTTCTACAAAATACAATATCAAGATTTGGGCCAGTAGTGTGTCTTTTTCTGGGGTATGGCCTCACCAATCTGATTTCTTAAACAAGTTCAATACAGCTGCACACTTACAGTATATTCAACACCTGCATAACAATCGTTTGATGAAAGAAGGCCATGGACATCATTATAGGGGGCATTTAACAAATAGAATCATTTGCACATGCTTTTATTTAATCAAGTGTTCAACTTTGAATAAAAACAGACTTTACAAATTTGTGAAATAATTTGTAAAGATGTAAGTAAACAGCAACAATTATGAGGCCACAAAAAGGACAGACTAAAACACATGATCTATGGCAAGTGAGAAAACAGAATTCTACTTTGACTTTTTTGTTTTGTAACCATGAATTATGAAAAAGGTGAGCCAAACAGCAGCCAGCTCCCTGTCACACAAGTAAGGACAGTGACAGTTAGTGCAGCCAAAAGACAAGAGACAAAATCAAAGGGTAAAAACACTGAGGACTGTCGGAAGGACAGGGGGCAGCTGAGAGAGGAGAGGCTTATTATGGCACTGTGCAGCCAATCAATAAAACCCCTGAAATAAGTACTAACTTCAACAATGTGCAACCACATATATACTGAATCCAACTAAAATCATGTGCCATAAAAACCTGATTCTTTTTATAGATGTTACAGCAATGATTTCCCCATGATGACCAGCTTCTTGTTTATGCTGAGGTCAAATAACATCGTCAGCAGCATAATTCAAAACCAAGCACCCATGGGCACCAAGTACAGTAAATGTCATTGTTATCCAAGAGAGCTCCCCTTGGACAAATCACTTCACATAAAACCCAGAATGCAGATAATGCCAAGAGACAGAAGATTGTTTTAAATGCAAAGCTGTACATAAAAGGAAATTCTTGTAATGTTTCAGAAGCTGTCTTGTTTAGCTGAAAATGTTGGTGATTCAGCCTGACTTAAACTCTCCAGCTCTGTCAAAGGGGAGAGCTGACATGTCAGAGGGGCGAAAGAGGAGGGAAGTCCACATGCATTTCACTTCTACCTCCATCATATGAAAAGCTCCGTCATCAATAAATCAGTTGTGTATGCATTATACATGGCTGTCTGTGCATTCACGCACACACAAACAGCGTGCACAAAAACCCACATTTACAAAACACAAGTGGTCAGGAGAGGAGAGGAGTAGTTTCAGCTTTGTGCCTTATGTGACATCTGTTCAAACTTGTTATTTTTAAAAGACTAACAAGATTGACCTCGAGATTGCAATTACAAAACAACTGGCTCAACATTTCAACTTACAAAGAATTTCAAAGTCTGTGCTGGAACATGCTTCACTAGATTCACTAGATTCACAAGATTCACTAAAATGAATAGCAACATAACAGGAATGTATGAATTATACAGAACACTTTACCAGTAAAGTTTGCCATCCACTTGCAACTTATTCAAACCACCACAGAGAAAAAGTTAAGTGCACAAGTGTACAAGTGAGTTGGTTCATGTAAACAAACTTTCTACTGCTCAAAGGTGATATTGTTATGATCTTATTTAATCAAGACTACAGTGTGGACAGTGAAATGGGTGCAAATAGTCACACTCCGGTGATGCAAGCAGAGCTGATGAAGCCACCAGCCAGCGGACCAACCAGCAACCAGCTTTCCCTCCCTCCAGCCCGCGCCTGTTACCTTTCTCTTTTGTTCCCGGGACGCTGCTCTCCTGCTCTTTCTCCGCTTCTCCTTCTCCTCTTCTAATGCATTCACATCCACTTCCCCCCGATTCTTCTTCAATTGGGAGGCCGCGTGAGCCATGGTAGGTTGTCAAAAACCACGGAGGAACACCACTCACTACACACGCGCGCCTCACCTGAAATCCCAGAGAAGTTCAGGGGCCGTAATTGACAAAACCGGGATCTCAGAGGAAAAAATCGGGGCAGAAAAGGAAAGGGGGGGAAAGGGAAGAAAAATGCCCTCCTTGACAAGGAGAATGGAGAAGAGTAGGTATTTGAGTTGTTTAGTGTATATCCTTTTGTATGTCTGTCCTTTCAGAGGTTGTTGCTCAGGGTTGCTCTCCCTGCGCTCTCCTGGCTGTGAGAGTGAAAGACATGAGTATGGACAGACAGCGGCTGGTCTCCTCTCGCCGCTCGTCCTCGTGTGTCATCTGCTGGCAGTGTGGAGCCGCGTGTCCAAGAGAGGTGAGCCGGGCAAAGACACCAGCATCACCAGCAGCAGCAACGCCACCGCGCACAGAGGCGGAGGAGGAGAGTGTGGGAGAGGGAGGGACTCGGAGGCTGGGGAGGGGATCTGTTACCATGGTGACCACGCACTGTTTCAGTGCATCCTCCTAAACGTTATCTCTACACTAGAGCCTCCATGCTGTACCCTTTTTGGCGCTTTAACCTAAAAATGTTCAATAGAGAATCTCATGTTAAAATTCAGCAGATCATGACAGTCAGAGACAAAAATGACCTGACATGTAAAGGACATGGTTAAGGAGGGAGGGACAAGAGAGTTAATGATCTGTAGAAAATTACCAACACTGGTTCAATAGCTCACTAATGTCCAGGTTTTAATAAATAAACCACTATAATCAACAATATAATGCATTACATGTCTTGGGAACCTCTACATGTATAGTATTCACTACCATGTGGCGTACAGCTCATATGGGAAACAAATCAACATAATTAATAATTATAATAATAATACTACTAATATAACAATTTCTGCAAATACATGAAGCTTTCAAATTATCTGTTGAATGAAAATGCAAAGTCTTGTTCCAGATGCTACTGTCTGGATTCACTGACATCATGATGGAGAGGGCAAACAAAACCAGGCAGGCTACTTTTTCACTAAATCACCAGATTTTTTTAATCAGAGAAAGCAGAGTTAAATTAAGATAGTGAGGAGGGTCAATCCAGAGAGAAGAGGACAACTACAGAATCTTTTGGTTTGGAGGGAAAGAGAAAATAAAAAAACTTCTTTGGGATGCCCTTCACACCAGCAGCTTCCACGTCAAACGCCGCTGCTCGCTGACGGCTGAACTGAGCAGGCAGCAGCCATCTTTGTGTTTCTTTCTGCCTGTGTGTGTGTGTAAGAGGCACCACTGAGCTCATAACTGGGTCCTAAAAGCATCGGCTGCCTGTCCCTTTGATAAAAACACACTGATATGGCTGCTGGTCATGCAACTGGAGTACATATGGTAAAATGCAAGAGGAGCATTGGTCATTGCTGCCAAGCCGTGGTTAAAAACCCCTCAAGGGACACGGCAGCTTTAGATAGTGGACACCAGTCATGTAAAGATATGAGCGTGAAATTCTTCCCTTTCTCTTCTGCAAATCTATTCATCCTCCATGTGTCATTTTTTTTCTTTCATTTAAGCCCAAACAGCAGCCAGTAGCTATAAAGGGGGGTAAACCCCTCACCATGCATCAGGGGGTGTCACATTATGCCAAATTATCATGTGGTTGCTAGGCGAGGGCCAATGGGGACACTTTGGGGGGAACAGGATGGATGGATAAGGAGCATGGAGAGGTATGTGGATGGATTGGGGCAGGGGGCTGGTGCATGTGCAGAGGATAAACACTACTGATAAGAAAATCATTGGCACAAAAACAGAAAGAAAACAGTCAATATACACAATATACAGAGAATTTTACATGGCCTTTTAGTTTCATTCACAAATTCAGTCCATTCATGATTGGACAAGCAGAAGCCCATCTCCTCACAGCTGTTCTCATAGTAAAAGTCAGTGCCAAGGTGTGCTCAGTTTCAAACAGCAGCATTTTTCAAGCAAAGAAGATCCATGACTTCAATGGAGCCCACTTGGCCCAGGGCCGGCGAACTCTAGTCAATGATTTCTGGACCTTTTCCATGGATATCTAGGCATTATGCCACAAACACACAGCCGGTGTTAAACTATTTGAGAAAAAATTTGTATGCACTCAAAAAATATAGAATTTAAGGCTAAAACAGTTCAAAGTAGTTGGATTTACAATAATTAATATAACTGCATTATAGATAGTGTGTCTGCATTCTGACCATTCGTTAATCAGTGTCCCACAGGTTCAGCACTTGCCATAAACCAACAGCATCAATCTGACTGGTCTTTGTGACCTCATATTGTCACAATGGTGCATCTCTGTTAACAAAGAAAGGCTACATCTGGGCAGAGTGTGACGGACAGGTCAACATGTGGCCACAGACTGGAATTTCATTAACATTAATCATGTTTCAAACGTCTAATTTGCTCATTCACTTCGGCTTGCTATTTATTTATTTTAAGGAGTTAATTTCCTGGAAAACTACATCTTTAAAAAAAGCTTCTATCTATAACGCAGCAACACAACCTATAACACTTAGACCGTCTTTGTCATTGTCTGTGCTCTGCTGCCCTCTGCTGCTCAACCATGGTCAGTTATTATCCAACTGGTTTGAATGTTATGTGGCAATGAAGATAAAGTTTTACTATACTGTCTTTATGCCAACAATCAAACGTTTCAGAGTTATGTGTATAAATGTACCATTCTTATGAAAAATGCTAGCTTTGTCTGACTACTCAATTGTGATTTGTTGCTGTTGCAAAAGAGAAATAGATCTGCTCAATTTGCCCAGAGGAAAGATGAAATGTAGGAATGAAGGGGGTGTTACAGGTGAAAGGTCAATTGCAGAGTGGTAAAAGTGATGGAATATGTAACCGCCCACGTAAAAAAAACAAGAAGAAAAAACCCTCCAAGACTGGCCCCAAGGCTTATACACACGGGTAGAGGGTCAAAAAGGTGAAGTTATACAGTAAATTACACAATTCCGATTTATAGCTCTTTTTTCTGTTTGCATTATCTGGTTTATGTGAACCTTTTTCTTTTTTTTTTGCAACCTGTTTTTATTTTTGGTATGTTTTAAGAATCAAGATAGTCCCATTGCAACAAAAAACAGCTACTTATAATATGAATAGTAAAGTTTAATAACCATCACCGTCCATACACTAGCTACGGTTTCATTAATTACTAAGCATTGGGTGAATCAGTGTTCCCCAACCAGAGGTACATGGACCCCTGGGGGTCATTCTAGACTTCAGACAAAAAAGGTTAAACCACCTCTCATTTTCAAAGTCTATGGGCACAATTCAATAAAATGAGAATAGAAAACTTCTTTTCGTCATTTATTTATTTATTAGTCATTTATTTCCCCATTCCTCTGCAGCTCTATTCCATTACCTCTTCCATTATTCTAATTCCTACCCTCAGTATGAGCCAAATGCACTGTGGATTTTAACCTACATAGCCACAGTCAACCTAAATGTGTGTCACGACCAAAGTGTTCCCCCTTCAAAAATGAGACCAAAATGTCCTTGCACGGTTTCTCCACTGAGGGGCAGACAGACCTTTCACCAATGAGGGAGGGAAAGAGGGAGGGAAGCAGGGAGGAAGGTGGGGTCTACATGGTTGAATCACTCACTGGAAGCCATGCTCTGATTAATATGGAGGAGAGAAATAAGTGGTTTTACAGCAAGAATGGTTAGAGGAAATAAGACTGTGAACAGCAAAGCCATGCTTAAAATGGGTCATAAATTGTAAATGAAATAGACAAAGAATTATGTTACATAGATAATTTGGGCTCAAATGAGAGTGTCTGTTTGGAATTTCATTGGCTTTCACTAAAATTATAAAAATGATACATAAACCTGACTATGAGGCTGCTTTCTTTGAATGATCACAGCTGATGTCCCATGATGATTTCACAAAACAACATTGTCAGATTATGTTGTTCAGTGCCAGAGAAAATGGGCAAAACACAAACACAACAATGCAATGTCTGCGTTTTGCATGTTGGCCTATTCTTAAAAACCTCTCTCAATCAATGTAACACATGAGAAAATCTAATAACTATTTTTAATAACCTGGTGCTAATCTCCATATATTTCTTAAGGCTATTTCAATCACATATTGAAATGACAAGAAAAAGTGGCCCGGTGGTGTGTTTCCGTTAATCAATGGGGAGCTAATTTCTTGGCCAATTCAAGGGATGTTCGTGCTGTGACGGCCGCGATCACTGCACACTGGGGGAAGTGATCCCTCTTCTATTTTACACAGAAATGGCAGCAGAAGAATAAACAATTTCACGCTCTGTTGGGGACAGTAATACACAGCCTCATGCAATTGCACTCATTGTTGTCTTAATCATGACCTCTTTATATCACCTTAACACAAAAGCAATAAGTAATTTCAACAGCTTAAAAGAATGGACATTCAGACAACTTTCAGTGTAATGCCAATCTATGTCTGTAACAACAGGTAAATTATATTTTAGTAAAATGATTTCTAATGATACACTGCCTGTCCAAAAAAAAGTCCCCACCTGGATTCAACTAAGCAAATACTGTAGGTACGAGCCTCCTATTGGATAATTAACTTTCAGCTGCTACACAGTACACAGTACACACCCAACTGATGCAGTGAGTGGCTTCTCATTTCTGTAACAACCATGTGGAAAGACAAATCCTATGGTCATGGAAAAAATGTGTGAAGGGTCAAATCATTGGCATCAAACAGAGAAAATATCAAAGGAGTAACTACTAAAATATGCTTAAGAACTGTTCAGCATCATTAAAAACAGTAAGGATAGAAGGGAACCATCATCTTTAAGGAAGAAGTGTGGTCAGAAAAAAATCCTTAGTGATTATGATTGGCGATCAACTTAAATGTTTTACACAATCAAATGGGAGAAAAAACAACTACACAACTCAGGGCTAAGTTTAATACTGAAAGTAAGAGCATTTCCACAAGAACAATGTGAAGGGGCCTTAAGAAAACCACTATTCAGTGAAGCGAATCGCAAAAAAGTTTGCTCGGGAGCAAAAAGATTGGACTCTGGAGCAATGGAAGAAGATGATGTGGTCTGATGAGTTCAGGTTTTCCATGCTCCGCCCCACTGAGAATCTTTGGATGTGCTGGAGAAGGCTCTGTGCAGTGGTCAAACTGTCACATCATCAATACAAGATCTTGGTGAAAATGGATGGAAATAAATCTTTGACATTGCAGAAGCTTAATTAAACAATTTAACAGCAAATGTGTGCTGTAATCAAAGCTAAAGACAGTCTAACCAAATATTACAGCATGTGACCAATATTTTTTGATATATTATCACTGATAACGATTGTAATCTAGACTGCGTATATAAATCAAACACTGACTGACTGACCATTTATTTATTAAATTTTTAATAAAATCATTGACATTTTTTCCAAATGCAGTGCATTGACAAGAGAAAAAACAAAAAAAACAACAAAGCAAGCCTACTGCCTAGGCACAAGAAAAGTTACATCAATCTGCTGGCCATATACTTGAGCTATTCTGCAATTATTGTATTTGTAGCTCAGAGTGCTTAAATGTGTCCCTCGGGGACAAAAAATGTCATAAGTATTGATTGACTGATCTATAGAGAGCGTTCCCTTTCATTGAGCTCTTAAAATAACACCTTAGTAATTATAATAAAGAATACTGGCTAGAACAATGATGCAATGCAAACAGAGATTTTTGGGTCTGCTCCTTGCGTGCCGTGTGATTTGGAGAGAGATCAAAGGCAAACGCAGTTCTTGCCTCCATGTGATGTCCCCAGCACCATATGTGTGTCCCCATCAGTGGTCCACATGCCATATGCCTGAATGTGCTGGTGTAATGCTTTCCTTGTGCCAATCATCTCACTGTCCGTGTCCACAAGAATGGCTCAGTGAAACTGGAAAAGATTTTTGTCAAGTTCTCTATGAAAATTAAATCTTTACCTCATTTTGTCTGAATTGACAATAAGATTGCGATTAGATCTGCGATTGAACGTTTTTATTTTACAGAAGTTATAAAGGTCTAAACGGATGTGATGTCCTGTTTGTATAGACAGAGCAACAGAGTATTGAATTCTTAAAAACGCGGTGCAGGTGTTGTAGGGGCCAGTAGAATACTCTCCCCACAGTCCCCGGTGTCGAGTTTCCCCATCATGACGGACTCACAGCCCAGTGCCAAGAAGCTTTGTGCCTGGGGAGGCTTCTGCAGCTCTGACTCACTACACAGAGCTCATATCAAAGTATCATGGCACACACAAACGCACAAAGCATCCACCTGGAAAGTACAGTCAGAACCAGAGCATCCCGGAGCCCTGCCACACATACCCAGGCACTCACACACTTCCTGTGCAACGGCTCAATTCACATCAGAAAGGTCAACAGTCACAATGAGACCATAGACTGGAGTAAGTTTGGCATGTATTTCTAGTATAATGTATGAATCAGTGGTCCCTCATTGTGAATGGTAACAGAAAATTGTGTTATTTTTTGAAGATGGAGAGTGTACACCATGTAAAAGTCCAAATAAACACAAGTTTAAGATCAAAGCACTGTATGTATTTTTAGAAAGGCCCTCAGAGCAGATCTATGGAGGCATAAATACTTGGGGTCTCAATTTCTCAATGCTATCAATTACTCCACTCAGTTTAACATGCCAGATGGTTAACAGTTAACAAGATCAAATACTTACAGTATGTACTGTTTTCAAAGGTCTTGTTTTGCTATACAGTCAAAAGCCTGTAAGAGTTAATGATAAGCATGCACGTGTATCTCTCACTTTCCACTGTTACACGGGAAAGTCTATGAAAGTGGAACTAGAATTACTCTTTATGGTGACCTCTGCCCTATCAGCAGAAACAGTTACAATGTTGTCTACATGGTTTACAAGAGGTCACGCATCAGCCAGAGCAGACAGCAGACTGTGTCACAGGTCTGAGGCGATGGTAACATAGCACTACTACACATAGCCCATTTGTGTTTCTGATTTTAGTGTTGGCAAAAGGTTGAAATGCCGTCTGATACGGTATCTGGAAATGAAAGACCACAGAAAGGTTAAAGGTACACTTTATTTAAGAGGTAATTGGATTTAAATGATTTTAACTGTGTGTGAGCTGAGGAGAGCTCAGTGGAATGCATGCACACAGACATATATACTGTGTCACAAAGTCCAGTATTTAGCAACCTCATCTTTCTCACACCTTGGCTATGCACAGCATGTACATAGACATGGACTACATGCTTGGAAT
This sequence comes from Rhinogobius similis, assembly GCA_019453435.1. Lineage (NCBI taxonomy): Eukaryota > Metazoa > Chordata > Actinopteri > Gobiiformes > Gobiidae > Rhinogobius > Rhinogobius similis. The sequence continues at coordinate 24,123,343 of CM033634.1, forward strand.
CCCCAGAGCAGGGCAGGGCACTGCTGAAGTGACAAGGAAATGTCATAACCTCACATAGCTTAGAAAAACAAGTGTCTGAGGACTGAAGAAATTATACATGTATGTAGAAGCCTGCTGTGTTGGTAGCTTCCAAGTAAGAGTTGAATAATCAAGACACCAAAATGGTACACACAGTTTGTAATCTGACAAAATAAATAAATAAATAATATTCTTAGGCACCATATTTGTGTTGCAGAAAATTAAAGCAAACAACTGCTGAGAACTGAGCATCCACCAGAAATGATGTAACAGCTTATTTGCATATTGAGTAGGTAAGTGAGAGATTATCAAGTGGTCTCTGTGGAGGCAGCAGAGCGAGCAGCAGTCTGTATCACACGAGGCACATTTAGCCTGTGGATAAAGCCATAGACCTCACCGTGTATAGGCACATTTATTGGAATTCACCTCTCTGATGTGCTTTCATATACTTCTGAGTGCATTATTATCTCAACTCGGGTATCACAAGGAACAAAACCACTCTGTGATGTTACACTGCCAACACTATAACAGTGCTATCGTTTGCTCCATCTTTGCATTATTGAAAGGAGACAGACGAAGAAAGGGAAAGGGAAACTTATCAGAACAAACCTTCAAGACATTGCCAGGTCTGATAAGTGACATCGTTCATTTATTTCTCTGAGACTCATCCCAATAACTCCCAATAATCAGACCGCTGCGGCCTTTAAAGTGGATGACCGGAATGATTGGGCTAGCATAAGACCATCATACTACTGTCCCCTCTGAAATCTGTCAGGCTAACTTGAGAAGGAAACTTTCTCCAGTCATGCATGTTTTATTCTTCTCAAATGCTCACAGAGGCTACTCTTCCTTTACCTCTTACATTTTGAGCCACCACCTTGTTTTCCTTAGGGCTCACCCTGTCAGTGCAGCTCAGCCGGTGGCCACAGTGAAAAGGTAACAGGTGAGGCACAGAGCTCCTTGAGGCAATTTTTTAAGGTTGCCATCACAAATATATATAATCAAAAGTTTGTCCAGTATAATTAACAAAGAAACTCAACAAACATAGACAGGGTCCTAAGCTTTGTAAATACAAAAACAAACAAAAAAACAACAATCACAGTGGAATAGGAACAAAAACAGTCCAGTTGTTGTTAGAGGTGGGCAATATATGAAAATTTAGATGACATCATAATTAATATTGTTTTGAAGATTTTTGAATTTGAATATCAAGTATAAAGTTCATAGCAAAAATGCTGAATAAAAATAAAAATGAAAAAATGCTATGTTGTAAACTCCAAATAAGAATATGTGGTGATATTTCTGCACTTTTGTGATTCATTTTACAAACATTTCACATTTGTCTGATATTTAAACATCAATACGTTTAAAGACACGTTTTAAAACTTTCTTTTCTCTCTTCTTTAAAAATGTATTTTGGATCGACATAATATCATCTAAATATCGTAGGATACTCAGAAAAACTACATTTTTGTAAACATCGCTTACCCCTATTTATGTATCTGCAATAAATCTGCTTTGTGTGGTTGTGTTCCATTCTATAAGAAGAAGAAAGATACTGAAATTATTTCCATAAGTGTCAGAAATATTACAACAAATTATATTAATATACTACTTACACAACAGGTTAATTTTGACAGTATATATGTGATTGTTTGAAATAAATACTCACTTTAATAACATCTGAACGAAACCCACACACACTCATCTTTATATGGATGAGATTATTGACAAATCGAGCAACAAAAGCAGGCTAACTTGAGTTCACCTCTACTTCATAACCAGCACTGTCAAGCTAAGCGCTACCTTGTTAAACATCAGCTGTAGAAACTCACCCTACAGCATGTTCAATAGCACAGAGCATTTAAACTCACCCCTTTAACGCTTCTCATCGTCACTTAATCCTCGCCAACACGGTCTGCTCGTCATGAGGGCCAGTCCCAGACCAAGGGACAGTGTACGCGAGGCCATGAACCATCAAGAGCCTGTGCACAAAGTCAGCCTAGCCAACCTAAGAGTGGCAGGGTTTACAGGCGCTTAAACAGACAAGCGCTAATCTGGTTAGGAGATCAACAAACAAGCCTCTGAGTGCTCAAAAAGAGGGCACAGAATCATACGTAATTTTGTTACCTATTTCTTACTATTATTTTTCCTAAGTGTAAACCTCAGGCCATTATGAGTTAAAGTATTTCGGTCACAGGACCCACAAAACCCCTTATTTGAACCAAGCCTCTGACAGAATTTTGTGAGTGAGTAAAAAGTGGTGCTACGGTCACATAGAGTGTCACACAGTCATGAAATTTGTAACAAAGAACTACTTTACCATGAATTTGACATGAAGAGTTGTACAGCGTTATTACCCACTGGACTTCAAACAGTGGTACACCTCAGACAAGACCACATGACATTAAAATACATATACATTATTGTACATTTCACTAAGTAATACAACATTATGTCTCAATAAATAACAAGAAATTCAAGTGAAATCGGCTGAGCATGTCTCACAATTACACTGCTATTAGTTTAAATTGAAATTGTTACACCGACCATGTTACACCGACCATATCTTACAAACTGAAGTTACATTGAAGTTACATTGTCGAAGAATGACTTGACCTTATCATAATTTCCCACAAACAGTTCAAAGTCTGTGATTAAAGGAACTTTCTGCTAGATCTGATTAGACTGCTAGATCTCAGAAACTGAAAAAGATATCAGACTAAAATTTCACTCCGATAATATTTAGTATATCAACACCAACTGTGCCAAGTTTTAATACAATTTATAAAGGTTAAGTTGAATTATTTTCCTGAAATCTGCAACTTCTTCATAGAATGATCCCATAGACTTTCTATGGACAAATGGATGAGAATTCTATGTGTCGGATTGTGGCTATGCAATATGAATTTGTTACAGCATGTGAACCATTTGAGCTACAGAGTTCATCTTGGACTTAATTTGAAGCTAATAAATTGAGGAAGTTTTTCATTTACATATGGAACAGTAATGCCATGTCATGGGGTCACAATGCATTTTTTTGAGATTTTCTTCAATATATTGTCTAATAATTGGAAACTGACATGCATAAACCCCTATCATTTTATATTGCTGTATTCCTCATCATGACAGTGTTCTCTGTTCCAATCTCATGACTGTGTGATGTGACTATAGCGCCACTGTTTACTCACTCACCAAATTTTGTCAGAGGCTTGGTTCAAATAAGGGGTTTTGGGGGCCCTGTGACCAAACAGAGCCGAGTAAAAAAGACTTGAACTCATAATGACCTGAGGTACACACTAATGAAAAATAATAGTTAGAAAAAGGTAACAAAATAATTATGTAGGGGGCTGGCTCTTGGACTAATAGACAATTGTTGGGGCCAAGAGTAATGATTGAATCTAGTGTTGGAGTTGGACAATAATTTTAGTCATTTTCCACTAACAAAGTTGCCTGGGATCCAGAATGCACATTTCAAATTCAATATTTTACGAAGAGTCAGTCTGTCACTCTCTGTCATGCCACGAATCAAACTCAAACAGTACCCTGCATAAAGATTTTTTTCAGTGACGCATATGAAACAAAAAACAAAACTGGTCACCTTTCATTTAGAACCAAAACATGTGTCTGTACCTGTGTGGAGGAGTGTAGTTGATTTTATTGCATGTATAAATAGTGTATTGTGTATACTTTTTGTGTCACATGTCTGTGTCTTGTGTTTGTGGATTGTCATTCTCTCTGTCATGAGACTGCAGATGTAAACTCTGGTACAAAGCATCATATGTCAACTTGTATATTCTATGTACATGGTCCCATTTTAAAATAAATAAATTATTTATGCCTGAATCTTTAATCCCTTCTTTATTTTTTCTCATAAGCAGCCACATTTGTTTTGATACGATTTGATTGGCTAATCCACCTGTCAATCACAGCTATCTGAACTCGGGGAGAGGAATAGAGACCAGAATGATATCGAACTGTTGAAAGAATACAAAGAGATATTATTCTGGACTTTTCAGGGAACTAATAGAGCCACATGGTCTTGTAAGTGGCGGCAATGCTACCAACCAGCGGGTTACAATGTGTTTTTGCACGTTAAGAGAGGTCACATGTAAAATGTCCACTACAATAAGAACTTTGAGGATTGACAATAGTGTTATCACCCTTTTTCCAATCCAAGAAAGTGCCAGCTGTGCAGAAGCATTAAAAGTAAGTGGCAGCGGCTGGGAGCATTCATGACAAAGCCAGTGTCCACAGTAGTGTTCCAGTATTCTCCACACCTCCTTTGGTTTCCATGGCAACAAGGACAGGAACATTCGTACACATGGCGGCCACGAGCACAGCGTCACAAGGGAGGAGAATAACACGCGTACCGCTACTGGCACTTCACAGACACATCCAGACGTTTTCACACCCTCTGGACTCAAAGTGATGTTGGTGTGCAGTAAATCCAAGCAAGCCTTCTCAGTCACCATGCACCTGATGCCTCCCCATGTTTGCCTCTGACATCTTTTGAAAAACAAATCCACAGTCTGATTAAAACATGTCAGACACAACAGAGATGGTGCTGCTAGTCACTATTATCCATTTATTCCCACTTTCATTTGGCTGTCAAAGTGAAAGCACTGTTTGTACTTAGTTGGGAAACTAAAGCCAAAGCTGGATGAGGCCAGCGTCAGTGACATCCTACATTTACTGTTGCCATTCCCATAAAGAGACTGTTACTCGTCCTTCAGGAGGATCGTTAACTATTATCAACAAAGCATGGCACTTTAAGAGACACGTTCTTTTTGCTGTCAGGATAGTCAACAGTGGCTGCTCTACAAAAATTAAGGTAGAAACCATCAGCTCCAGAGTCCAGAAGAACAGTAAAATGTCTACATTAGTGTCTATTAAAGAAGATAGGGTGAAACATTAACAAAAGAACACAAAAAGTCATAGGAGGTTGTGCTCAAGATCTAAATGATTATAAATCCCTTTTTGCTGACAAATTTGAGGAAAACAATAAACAATACAGATAGAAGTACAACTTTATGTGGCTTTATGTGGGAAATGGAAGACCTTACTAACAGCAGCCTAGCAGCGTAGGTTTGACAAAGTTAATGTTACAAGTTCTGACTTTGCTCTTATTAATATACATTAATCATCACCATCAAACATTTATTACAGACTCATTGTCCACTTATATTGGCACTTGTAGCACTTTTGGTTTTGGACATCATTCATATTGTACACAAGAGCAAAAACATTCTTACTTGAGGGGCCTTGTTAGCGGGTTCTCACAAGAAGGTGCCACATCTTAGCTTGGTGGCTTCTAGCTGTGTCAGAGATGATAGCTTGTACTACAGTGGACAATATACCGGTAAATACATTTCACTTGTTTCGACTTGTAGGTATTTTATCCCAGTCTACTATCTCTGGCCGTCTAACCCCTTTATCTTTTTGGCCCAGTGATCTTGCTTGTCAGCGGACAGAAGATGACAAGAGCTTTGATGTTAAGACATGCAGTCGGTGTGTGAGCTGCATATGAGGTCTACAGTAAAAAAAAAAAAAAACTCCTCCTTCTTCAGGTTTTCACAGTTTCTTTCTGTCTCTCTGAAGCAGCTGTGAGAAAACGAAAGAGCTGACTTTAAGTGAGGAGAGAGAGAGAGGATGGGTGTGAGGATAAGCGTCAGCTGTGAGGTAAAGGCATAAAGAGGAAAACAGAACAATGAAGATAGTAGCGAACACAACAGTATAGCTGGTTGAGATGGCCTGGGTATAAATCGTCATTTATCCATAAATGATGCATGATTTAATCAGTTACAACACCATGAGAATACAATGTGCTAAGAATCGAAAAAGGAAAGGAAAGGAAAGGAAAAGGAAAGGAAAGAACTGGCAGAGCAAACGTCATACCAAAAAATATTCATGTTCATTAAAGCAATGAACTTCCTAGATTTGCAAAACAACATAAATCAATCCACAAATTTAAGCATAACATAATCTTCAAGATTTTAATATAGACAGATATTAAAGATAGATAATACTTTGTCTACAAAGTTTTTATCTCTGGTAACACAAGGGAGCTCAGATTAAATAAAAGATTTAATGAAAACATATTCCAACGCATCAAAATGAGGAAAATGGTCGCTTTCTTTAAAAGCCTAAATCAGCCCTAATTTATGAATTTGAGCTGAAGTCACGTTAACATAATTGGCTTTTGTCCCCTTTGTGTCAGACACATCTCTCTGAGCATTAGCAAATCACAGGCTAATGGAGGGTCAATACTAATGCTGTCTATCTTTTTTTTTCTTTCTGAACAGAAACTTGTGAAACACTGTTTATTTTAGCACTAACAGGCCCTTATGCAATTTTGTCATAATGAAAATATGTCAGCAACAAAACTAAAGATAAGCCCAAACGAATACCCAAAGTATTAAAAAACTATACTGACCAATTGTTCATCAAAAATACAGCCTCTTTCCATTAGACCAAAATTCCAATCAAACAAATCAATAATCTGTGTAGAAAAAAACATTGGCCCTTAAAGACAGTTTGACTAGCCAATCAAACAAAATTATTTATCCCAAAAGTGCTACTCTGATTACTGTTAAAGGAGGGGAAACGTTATGTTATGTTGGAGTTATGTTGAAGTAAATTAAGGCTTGACTGGACCTTTTTGTCTTTTTATAGACATCACAATAAGAAATACCTTTACATTGTAATGGCCAAGGACAACGACATTATCAATCAACAGCCTTTGGAGAAGTTCTCAATTCCTCTCTGTCTGGGCAGGTGAAATGGATGTCTGTATGGTATAATGACACCAAGGAAGGAAATAGGCCTTTGTTCGTTTCCAACTTCATTACTGACTACAATTTCGGATTGTATGAGCTCTCCACAATTTGTCTCTCTCCTCTTTGGGCCTGATCAGTTCATCCAACAGAATCTAGACTGTATTCAAAGTGATATAGTGGAAGGATTTAGTGCAGTAATATACTAAAATATTCAACAGCGCTTACCCGCCTCTTCCGGTTACATTGGTCTTTCTGTTGTATGTGAATCATAAAAGTGTTTCCATGTGCTGAAAGCGCTTGACTGTAGTTGTATTTGATAATTGATGATAGATAGAGCAATTATAAAGTATGGTAAGTGAGGCAGCTGGCAGATAAGGACTGGGCCGCGGCTAGCAGGAGAGCGCTGGGCCAAGCAGGATCTGAGCAGTGATTTATTCATGACACATGTGGGTGAGGACTCTGCTTTGCTTTTTACCATCCTCATCCCGGGGACCTGCTCTCCCCAGCTGCTTTCTTCACACCAACACGTACTCCTCCTGCCTCACATATTCTCCATTCAAGCCCACCTAGACTTCATTTTCTACCTACTCATGCTAACCTCCCTCAGTGACTGTGTCAGGAGCAATTCAGTTTCATTCCACAACTTTGCCTTCATCTACTGATATTAAAAAACGGTTTTAAGACGTTTGATTAATACAAATTTCCACAAAGGGGAAGTTTAAACTGACTTGAAGATGAGTTAAACGTAGTCTCCTTTTTGTTTGAGTGGATGTTAAAGCATTACAACAGCATGGATTCCTATTTTATATCTAAATCAGGCTTGGGCATTATGCATCCACCTCCCCTGCATTTTTTAAATAAAACATTTTACTCTTTTGATTTCTATTTTTTAAATTGTCATTGCTATGGAACATGTGTCTGCCCTTGTGTCCTTAAATAGCAAATATTTAACAGAAATGTGCTTACAATGACAATTTGCTACATCAATGATCGCCACTTGCCTGAATTCGAATATGGTGTTTGGAAAAAAAAAATCTCCAACTCTGCTCAAAATCAATAAATTTTGCAGTGTATTTAAAGTTTAAACAATGTGTCAAAGATTTATGATGTTATGATGATTTCTGATGTTCAAACCTCTGGTTACTGTGGTCAAGACAAATTGCCAAATGAGATAAATTATTTATAGTTTTTCAACTGTGTGGAAACCAAGAGGCAGCAAGAGGTATTACATACTGTTTTATACACATTTCATTTTGATATAAAAATAGATGTAGGGATTAGAAGTTGTTTTTTATGCTGTGTAGTGTAAATCTCCTCCATCATGATATTAAAAACCTACTTACTGCTTGCTCTGCTTTCTCTCTCACACTCAAACCAAACCAGATTACTTTTTGAATGGGGCATTAGTGGCTCCGCAGTTATTATGTTTGGCATAAGGGTTAATCACATGATCATCTTGGCTTGATCTGGTGTAAGTTGTCCTATAAATGCCCGCTCAGAATTCCAGAGGGCATCTCATTAGTAACTTACACCGTCACAGCTGGCCCTTGTCACAGTGTGTCTCAGTGGAGAGCCCAGTGAATAGGATCTCACCAGTCTGCTCAACAGGGCACACGGAGGTAGATCGTACATTTGAAGTGACAGATACCACACAGGGCCATCTCCCACGGACCATTGGGCCCCAAGCTCAACTATTTTCACACTCTACTCGATCTAAGCGATCATATAACAGTAGGAGGATAACATGTTTTGCTATATATTTTGCAAGGTCCTCCTTATTCCTATTTAGGTTATCATACATTAACACAGTTACATCATTGGTCTAAAAATAATCATGAGTCACTTAACAAAAGAGGAATAATGTGTCTTTACATTTCAAAAATAACAGTGGGTCATTACATTACACTTGTTTGGATAGTGACCATTCCCAGGTCAAAAGACTGTAGGGATAGAGAGAAACATTTCTCAGGAATCGCTTAGGTTGTTGAAAAGCCTAAAACTAGACATGAAATCAGACAGATTGCCTCTAGCAATCTGGCTCCTCTGCAGGCAAAGGGATGAGGTGACCATTTTCTTCTTCCATTGAAACTTGACAAATGTCATGTTTTCAGCTGAGCAGCCTAGAGATCATTTCTGGTAGATATTTAATACTGTGATAGAAAAACTAGGCTGGGACCGTCGCTGTCACAGAAGCCTCTGGGCATGTGGATCTGCTGCATACCTCTTAGGTTTTTTATAGGTATACATGAGCGCGTTCCCTTGCATACATTTATATAGTCCAACACACGCCTCCTGCCTTCTCTACAGCTCCAATCCACCTACTTGTTCACTTTTCTCTTACTTAACATCTCCCAGTCCCCTGTGGATTCACCTGCACTCCTCCTCTCTGCCTCTCTGTTTTAATAATGTGTTTGTTCAAGTCTGTCTCTCATCCATCATTCTTCTAACCATGTTTTTTTTTTTTTCACGCATTCTCTTCTGTGACAGGTGATGTCGCCTTTGGATTCACATTAGGTTGCTATCAGCCATGGACAGGATTTTTAATGGAGGTGAGTTTGACATGTTGATCCTCATCAAAGTCCCCACCCACACATCAGAGAGTAGGTTTCCCAACTGGTCCCAGAGAATGCCAAATACCAAGCATGAATAAGGGGAAGAATTGGTATGGTCAGATGTGTATTTTTTTCAATCCATACTGGAGTATGGATATTGGAGTGTATGTAGAGATGGCGCGTGTTTTCATGCATATGCATTAGGGTGGGTACATGCAAACACATGGAAACAACACCAAAGTGGTGCTCCGATCACCACGGGCACCACTTCGGCCTTCACCTTCCAGGCCTTCTCCAGCTCTTCTCTGAGCCCTTGGTATTTCTCTAGTTTCTCATTTTCCTGATGTTGCCATCACTTGGTATCACCACGTCAACCACTATATACATATATACACAATAAACATATATTAACAGCATAATGGTCTGATATAGATGTCGAGCTTTCGTTTGCTTCATTTTCTATTCTTATGATTATTTTGTAAACATATGGTCACCTCATTAGCTTCATTGCTCATCTGTTTCAATTTAAGTCACAATTTAAAAGAGCAATCTGATGCACTAGGGAAGGGCTGGGAAAGACATGACTACAAATAGACAAGGGGTATATCAAGGCATTATGCTTTGCCATTCACTATATTAAAAGTATTAGATATGACATTCTGTTTCTTGTTTAGATTTAAGCAGAGAGAAGTTTGTTGTGGTGAACAATATGTTTAGACATGCACTAAAAGTGTCCATGCAATGACATAATTAGGATAGACAAAATACAATGGCATAACACAAGATCAAATTAGGGATGAATCAACTTACAAAGCCTTATAATTACTTCAATCATCAAAATGAGCCGGACATATCCCATTTTGTATAATAATGTTTGTACAATAAACTCTACAGGCTGTTGCATAGAGTAAATTGTCAATAGTAAATGTGACATAAGGTGAGAAAACGGCAGTGGTCAGTGGTAAGACAACAGTGAGAGCACTGTCCCACTATTTTTGCTGTTGGTGTGAAACAAAAGCTTTTGTTATACTCCTCTGTAGCATATCATGGTTGCCATGGTGACTTCGAGCCAGGCGAGCCTTAGATGGATCCCAAACTGGATAAAAGGGGTTTCTAAATATGACAGAACAGTTCTGTATACAACTGTAGTGTTTCAACGGTCACTTGTATAAAATAGAAGAAAAAACACAAGTATGGAGTCATCCAGAAAGAGCTGTAGGAATCATCAAGGCTCACACTAATATAGCTGTCGCCAAAAAATGTTCACAAAGCAGATAAGACTTCTGAATCCTGAAAAAGGCACTTCACATGTTTATTTAGCGGAAAAGCTCCACTCAGAAGATGGAAAAGTAGGCAGAGTAACCCCCGTTTAATTACAGTTACAGCTATGATATTGTTTTATGGGCAGAAACAGACGAGATAACAACCCGATAGCAGCGGGCTTGTGTTTCATAAACACAGAAACTCATTTTAAATTACACTGGGCGCTCGCTGCTATTGATTCACTCTCTGACATAAAAACTCAAAGGCATTTCTTTGAATTACTAGCTTGTGTTGATTGCTTGAGAGGAAGAAGAGGGCTTGGAGAAGAAATAGATTGAGCAGTGGTGCGCCCTTGTTGATTACGCCTAGTTCAAGAGCCTTGTTGGTTACAAAGGCTGCACTAAATCTGGCACTGAATTGAAAAGATCTGTATAAATAAAGACATGTTCAAATCAGAGGAGAAACTGGTCTGCTGTAGTATTTAAAACCTCCCATCCCGTCATCTCAGAGTTATTTCATGTGAGAGTGATGGGCCCCTGACAAGCTGATCCCGATGCCCTCTCCCGGGGGCCCACAGCTGTGACACCCACCCAAAGAAACGGCAGGAATAGACGCACCCACACAAAAGCATGCATACATTTATATGACTCCATGTGCACTTTCTACACCTCCACATCTCCACTGATGCGGCACATGGGTTTGGACGTGTGTTATCCTTTATGTAAGGCAGCTGCTTCCAACATTTATGTAATCTTTTACTTTCTCAAAATACACTAACAATACAATACAACTGTATGACATGATTTCACATTGTACAGACAAACACGGGAGAAATCTGCAGTAACAAGTAGGGGAGAATCCAAATTCTATACTAGGTTGTGTATCACAATGCATATTATGATAATTCTTTTCCTGTACATAATAAACATCTTTTGGATGTACAAATGTACTGAACATTTCCATAAAGATGAATGTGTAATGCACACTCTTGGGAAAGAGTGGCAGGTACTATCTGATCTTGATTACACGGGATATAATATATTGTGTATAATAGTTTGACACAAAAAGTGCATAGTATTAGCGGCTGGTCAATTAGCAAAATATTTGTAGCAATATTTCCCCTGATGCAGCATAGAGAGTCCATAAAGCTTAAAGAGAGACCTCTTAAGGATTTGCAGTGTGCCAAGTCCATTAGTCTAATCTGAAAAACAAAAGCAGCACTCGTCTGCTTGCAGTGTCTTGCACACACACTTACACTTGACATCCTCCATCAGCACATTGGCCAGTGCCCTGCTGTTATCTGGGGATGTGATGTGCCATTTCTCTTTGAAGGCACTGTCACAGAACAGCTTATTTCACCAGTCCTCCAGACGCAGGCTTTTCCATCGGAGACAAAAAGCAGAGATGCCCGGGTGCTGCTGGATGACTGACTCTCTCATTAGGAGCAGGACAACGAAAGCATCTCTACAAAGCAGGCATACAAGCAGCACAGTGAAAAGAAATGGAGAGAATGATATACAGAGTGAGGTGTGGCGCTGGGGAATGTTCAGGCTCAGGCCCTTTCTGTTTACCACAAAATCTCAAGTTTTCAGTGATGCCACATTGCACAGTTGTCTTCACACATCACAATGTGGTGCCTGACAAAACTAACAAATAAAAAAACAATACTATGTTTTCCAGACAAGCTATGGCAGAAAAAAACAAAATGTCATCCTCCAGCACATCTCAGGTTACTGGAAGATTATATTGACAGGGCAAATTTAAAATGTACACAGCAGTTTCATATTGAGCATAAGGGTTAGGGTAAGCTGGTGGTAAACTACACGACTACATGGATAGGGTAACTCATCTCTAACAGTATATTCTCTTTCATCATGTAATTAAACTAACTGAGTTTCAATCTAGTTTAATTATCAAGTTAGCACCAACCCAGAGCCCTGCTCCCCTTCTTCTCACTGTCTGCTCTACTGCCATTGGTGGACTGTGTCAGAATAAACCACTGGAACCATTATCTAATCTTTATAAAATTTATAAAGAAATGTATTTGGATTTTTCAATATACATGTCTTCTTGTGTCTTTACATGCGGTAGTATGATATCTCAACAGATTAGGAATAAAGATTCTGTATAATATAAATCAATTTGTGGAAGTCAGGCTGCCCCCCTAGTGATGATCCTAGAAGCATTCATTTATTCTGTTAGTTGGTTCTTGTATTAGGCAAGAGAATATCTTAATGTGCAATATCAACTGAGCAAAACCAAAACCAGGCCAAGCACAATCAACAAAACTGCTGTAACAACTTTGAGGTCCCCACACAGACATGTGTAAAGGGTATTATTTATATGTTGGCACGCGTAGGAATAAATACAACTGAATTGCTACAACATTATCTTGTAAATCTGTGAGTTTATGGTGTTTCGTTGGGAGAGAGCCAAGTGGCCACACAAACTGACCATAGGCATGTTGCAATAGAAGACACATGGATGGAAACACAGGGAAACGCTATCACAACATTGTGTTTAAAGCTGATTTACGAGCCTTGTCATAGTCTCCATCAGTCAGGGACCTTGAGTCAGAAGATGCCTGATTGTATCCTTGAGCTTCTCCCGTCACAGCAGCTGCTTCATGAAAAATATATTTGTGGGCTGCTGGCCACCAAGTTCACCAGCCAACCCCCTCCTCCGGCCCACTCTGTCTCTCGTTCAGAACTCTAAACTTGTTGCCATGGCTACAATCATTAACACATCTGGCAGAGTTATGAAGCAGCTGCACGTGCACAGTCCTACGCACACAACAGACATCTCAACTATGTGCATACGAAACAGAAATAAGCAGTATTTCTGCTCTTTCTGTTTCATGGTTGGAGTCTGGGGCTGTATAGGAGATAAAAAGAGCAAAGCTTTTCACAGATAAAGCACAATCCATCAGCTACTTTACTGTTGGAACCATTTCATCTTAAAATGTTGTGTGGGATGGTCAAAAATACATATCACCTGAAACAGCTTTTAATACATAAAACATTCTTCAGTTTGAACTGAAGTAAAATGCAGTTAGCTACACTAGTGCTTTTTTCCCCAAACAAAATATAGGAAAAGAGCAGAAAACAAAACTCTTGAATGACTGCAGTTATGTTTTTTTCCTGACACAATAAAAAGGGACTCCTCATCCTTTCACAGGGTTACAAAAAATATATTTAACTTCCTGGACTATCTAAACATTTTAACTTCCTTTAATTACTTACAAGATTACATAGTATTTTTGAGCAACTGTCACTTGTAAACAAAACTGACAGCTTACTCAATCCCATTGAGGATAACGAATATCACAACATGTATCAATAATTTAACTTAGAGTAGACTCCATTTTCTTTTCGCTCAGTGAAGAGAGAAGACCTCACCGTTACATTAAGCTATAACCCTGCCCCACCTTTGTTCTTCTTAGTTGGTCTTTGTTGCAATTCCCCAGTCTCAACCCCCTTTAGCTTTAGCCCTGTCGTGTCCATGCTCTAAATTTTTAAATAAAAAAGACAACCGTGTATGTTAATGTGCAATACAAACCACTTCAAAAGCAAGCCAACAATATAAAAGCCTGCTGTGTTACTGAAGAAAATTATAAACAAACCTAAGGAGCAGCTTGTGCCTGACTGGCTTCCGCGTGCCTATAGCCCATACACACATAAAGATCTGTACAAGCTTGGCATTCCTATTAAGTTAAAACATGTTCAACGTTCAAATGATAATAACCTGAAGGGAGGAGGTGTTGCATAAATGTAGTGTACAGTGCACACACACAGCCTGACAGTACAACAGATGCTTGAGAGGTGCGTGCATTCTGTTGCCCCCACCCTAACCCCTGAGGACATCCCTTCGCCTACCATCACAGACACTCTCTCTACTTTAAATACCAGCGCTACCTCGACCAATCACCTGGAGTCAAACAACCAGCCGGACCAGTCACAAGGCGGCGTTTACAATGCCTGCTGCCTGACAGGCGCGCACAAGCATTCCAGGTGAGACTCAACAAATATTTCAAAGCCTCATGTAAGCGTGACGGGAAATGTGTGCAAGAGAAACACACAGCTGATCAAGCTTTGATGGAAAAAGGAGGCTTCAAAATAAAATAAAATTATATTAAAAAATCAATGATAATAAAAGCTTCTACTATAAAATAATAGCACTTAAATAAAAACAACACAAAGCTTTCCGTGGACCTCACCCTTTAACCGCCCCAGTGATTTGCACCTACCTTCAAATCAATCATCCACCATCTGTGAATAAAATAACACCACAAGACAAAGACTACTCTGTTGTCTCCTACCTTTTTTCCTTTCTTCTTTCGCGCTTTTCCGGCGCCTGATTTCTCCTTAGCTTCTTCACTCATGTTCAGAGCTCTCCCCTTGTTCCTCCTCTCGTCCCTTTACTTTCTTAATATCCAGCATGTAGGAGCCTTTGGAGTGGAGCTGTCTTCACTGTGGAAAAGCTGCCAGCAAAGAAAGGTCCATTTAGGAGCGCTGAAGTCATGGCTTGTTCCATGAGAAATGGGAGGACTGGGCTGATGCTCTCTCCCTCCCTCCTCTTCCACCTCTTCTTCCCCACGCTCACAAACACACGCGCACAGAGTTGCAAACGCGCTCGCCCAAGTCCACTCCCACTTGCTGCCTTTGCTCCGTGCAATTGGTGACTCTCAGGCAGGGTGTGGAGGAGGCAGACTGAGGGGAAGAGCTGGTAGTGAAAGGATGTTGTTCAAGACCGAGATAACATGATGAAACAAAAGAAGCGTGGTCCAGAATGGTTGTGGAGTCACCTACCTGAAGCGGAGAATGTAGATAAAGAAAAAAAGTCGGAGTGAAGCAAATGGGTGTGTCAGGGAGAGGAGTGTGAAATGGACTTGCTGCCGTCGCTAATGGGGGAGCAGACAAGGGTGATGGAGTCCAGTCTCCTCAGAGCTGTGTGGCTTGTGCTGCTCCTGTGACGGACCAGTGAAGAGAAAGTGGCAGAGCGCGCGAGCCACAGTGGATCATTAACGCGATGCATCAGGTCCCTCCAGAAAAGGAAGTCTCCCCTCAAGCCTCTGCCAGCAGGATCAGCTTACTGGAAACTGGAACACAACTGAGCACAGGCACCCAGCTCTGGCTTGCTCACTGGTTCACTGATTGACTGGGTTGCAAGAGGAGTGTATGTGTACTTAAATGAGTGTGAGAGAGAGTGACAGAAAGATAGCCAATGAGCTCAGAGGAGGGTGGGAACTGGAGAAAAACAAACAAACAAACAGCAAAAATGTCTGTTTGACAGCTAAACACACGTATGAGACCACACCTCCCCAACTTCAACAAGCAGAGAAACATCCTGCTAATGAGCCCGGCATCAGAGCTACACAACAGAACGCAAAAATAGAGAGAAAATTGGAACAAAGCCCTTCGAACAAAGGCGAAGTTGAGGATGAAAGAGAAAAGGAGAGACAGTGAAAAAGGGGGAACAATGTAAGATCAGAGAAAGAGATGAACCATGGGAAATATGAATGAACAAACAAGAACCGACAGACAAAAAGGGGGTAGGATTTGTTGTGGTTACCTCAGAACAACAGTGCCATTATTCTGGTGTGAAACATCGCTCTGTCCTCCTGTTATCACCACCACCAAGCTGTGCACTGTCAATGAAAAAATCCAGTCAGTTACCTCAGTCTCCAGCCTGCCAACATATGAATGCATAACATGAAAAGCATGACGTCATATCAAATTGTAATGCAAAAAAAACATAACAATATGTGTTGACATTCCAGATAGTTCAAATGAGCAGACAGGTTGAACAGTGTATTTTATAGAAGACAACATCAAATTATTACTTGTGTGAGTAGTATCTGGTAATGCTACTAATCAATATAGTGTCAAAAAAGAAAGAAAGCAAAAGATGTAAGATGAAAATATGTTTTTGTATGATGAATGTTGTCCTTTAATAATGTGACCATCATGGTTCACTCAGCCCTCTCGTCCTGTCTCTGTAACCTGCTCTATCAATAACATGCACTACTGAAGGCCCCACAAAAGTATATTAGGATTAACTTGTGTATTATACCACTCTGCTCCATACTCTTGCTTCTGTGTGAGTGTGTATGTATGTGTGTGTGTGCGTGTGTGTCTTTAGGGCCTGGGCTCTTAGCACCAGCAGGGTTTATTATTGATTATGGCAGCAGACACCTCTGGCAGCCGGCCACTTTATAGGATTTATAAGCCTCACACCTTACACTGGGAAATACCAGTGTCCATTTCTGTTTACAGCTTTGAGTTGTAACTGGGAGATATTTCAGATATTGTTCAAGTGAAGTAAAATACTGAAGAAGCAAGACCATTTGGAACAAAAATAATATAAATTAAAGTAAGAATGTTTATCACTGTATTTATCAATGAAGATATGTTTTACAAACCTTTTAGTTAGTCTAGTTGCTCTGCAGTCTCAAAGTGAGCTGTAGCATCATTGTAAACAGATACCAGGTTAGTTCCAGTACAGCAGGTTATCAGCTCTCCCTACTCACTGTGGCCTCATTGAGTACACATCAATATTGATAAGTTTAACAATATATAGGTCTAAAATACATTTTACATTATATAAATGTGCCACTTCCACAAACGCTTGTGATGAAGAAAATATCCGTTTGTAGCAAGGTGATAAAGATGAAGATGGCCCACAAGGGTAGACAGGACATCTGAATGCTGTCACAAGGACCAGACAATGTCATATCATGCGACTGTTATCTTCACTTCCCATTAGTCTGACTTATGTTGACCTAATAAAGTGAATCAAGCTACATGGCAAGCCATACCTGCTTGTCAATGTCTGATCTCGTCAGATCTCGGAGACTAAGCCAGTCTGGACTTGTGTACATGGATGGGAGTCTGCTGAGAAAACCGGGTGCCACAGTGGGACAGCAGTGACTCTTGTGCAAACGGACACCAAAAGTATCAATATCGCAATAGTGGCTGATGCAATAACGATAACGACAACGAACAAACAAAATATATCACAGTAACACCGAAGTCTTCCATCTGAACATTGAAAAAGGAAAACCGTGAATAAATTCTAGCTTTTCAAACTAAATTAGCTGCGGTTTTGACATTATTGCATCAAAAATAGGGCTGCAACAAATAATAGAATAATCGTGAAGTCGACTATAAAGAATAATTTCAGTCGTATTTTGATGATGTACGTCGTTCTCTGGACTATACAGACTCTAAAACACAAACTTAAAAGACTTACATTATTAAAGAAAAATGGACCAATTCTGATTTTTCTCAATTAGACACTTTATTCATAAATATTATCTATCTAGAAGCCTTCAGTCACAATATTCCAACAATTAGTTGGTTAAAAATGTTTATTCTAAGTCTTAATCTACAATAGAAATAATCGCTGACTAGTTCACTACTTTGTCAAAAAGTGTATTTAAATATCGCAATAATATGGATATTGCAGATCTTTGTAGCCATAAAACATATCGTCAATGTAATCCCTCATTTGTCCAGGCATGTTCCATCGTAGAAAAGGTTTCAGGGGTTGTCATCCAGATGCTGTTTGAAGATCGAGACGCTGTTTGAAGATTGAAAAGTCACTTTTGGATAGAATTCAAAACGTCTCGATCTTCAAACAGTGTCCGGATGACAACCCCTGAAACCTTTTCTACAAAATAACACATATCGCAGTCAACCACTCAATCAAATTTTATTTATAAAGCACTTTTCATACATAAAATGAAACACAAAGTGCTTTACAGTGCATTAAAAATCAGTCCATATGCCCATAGCCCCCCAAACCACCCCACAACTGCCTGACCCAAACAACCAAACAACTCACCCACAGATACAGTCACAACCCCATACATGCAGCACACACAGTAAAATAAATGAGGCTAGTATGAATCTGTGTTGATGGTGGTCAGAGTAGCAGATTGGCAGCCTTGCTTCTGTCAGTCTGACCCAGGGCAGAGTGGCTACAGTAGTAGCTTATTACCACCAGATGTGGAGTGAATGAATAATGCACTGTAAAGTGTCTTTGAGTGTCAAAAAAGTGCTATATAAATTGACTAAAGCCATCAGTACACCATAGAAGCCACTGCCGTGACGTGTCTTCCTACATCCATCATGCTTATAGTCGAACGTCTTCGATCAATGTGTTGTACGCCGGGGCCAGATCGGGTCTGACAGACAGCTCTACGGGAGGCTCCCAGTGCAGGCTCAAGGAGGGGGAACTCCCATACAAATCAACAACTACATCACTGGAAATCAATCATCACACACAATGTATGCACCACCAAAACCAGCCACCGATGAATCACACTAAACTAATGGAAAAACACAAGAGCATGAATCTCATTTCTGCCCATATTTCAGTATCTCCTGCTTATCTAAAACCAATAATCATTTGAAAGGATATCATCGCATCAGTCAGATTGCAGATTTCTGTTTTTTTTATATTGCAAGTATTATGACCGATATATTTCATGGGATAAAAAGCCAGCAATAAAATACCAATCCATTCCATTTTCTACAATAACGTTTTGCATTTTCAATCAAACAAAACGAGCAACGTGTGGCACTGTGACTGAGGCTCTACCACTCTTGCTTCACAGAACATCCCAAGTTTGACTCCTGGGCAGTGCCGGTCTGTGTTTGCATGTTCTTGTGTGTTCTTCCCATTTCTCCCACCAATCCAAAGCATGCACATTGTACAATAGGTAAAATCGTCCAACTGTACACATTCCAAAAAACAGAAAATAAAAACAACTGTGGCCACCATAGAATGTGTTTCAGAAAACAAGCCAGCAATAAAATCACAGTCTGAAGTCTGTTACTTTTTGTTTCACCAAAAAAAGCCACATTTTGGTTCAACAACAAAAAAGGGAAAACTCAGACCCACTTTTGGCTGTAATTAGGTCATGTGCGGACAGGTGCTCCATGACTGATAAAGAGCTGTGCAACTCAAGGTCTCTACCATTTCACTACCATTTCCTTTTATCGAGGGCATATGAGAAGAGGCATTTATTTCTGAGTTATTCAAACAAAAAAAAGATTAATTCTACTCCCTTTTTAAATACACACTAGCACGTCTATTAATAGATATAGCTTGTACTAAACTGATGTAATATTTTCATCGCTAAATACACAACGGATATTGCTGTCAGGTGAGCAGCTTCTTAAAAATCTATATCCAGTTGCATTGCATTTAGAATATTGCTCCATATGCCAAGCACTTTGATCCGTCTGCTCTGTGAGAATGAATGCTCCTTGCAATGCAAACACGACAAAGAGTCCACTATTGATTCTTGCATTTTGATTTTCCTCCTGAGACAATTTGCATTATATTGATTTATGTTGATGGAAGGCTTCCGTTTGTATATATTGTGTATGCGAACATTACTAAACATCGAGCTAGTGCGTGGATTGGTGGACCTTTGGAGAATATGTGTTTGGATTAAAATACTGTATCTGGTGAGCACAGAGGATGTGGGAAAAGCTAAGGAGTCTAGCACTTGCCTTGTGTTGCTGACACTGCAATGTCCAGAGACAGTTTGAACTCTCGGTCAGAACAGTTTCCCCGAGTTAAAGATGCCAAGCAAAATGGAAAGAGGAGCAAGGAGACAATAAGAAAAACAACACTCAAAACATTATTGCTTTTTCCAGGTCAAGGTAATAATAACAGTTCTATAAGAAATGACGATATCAAACCACAAACAACTGTATAGTTAAATAACAAGTTTGAAAATAGATAGTTAAGTAATAAATGTTGTTTGAGTTCTATAAATAAAACAAATCCCCTATAGAACAGTGTGTGACCTCCTTCCTCCATCTCAAAAACATTGCCAAACTCCGCCTCTCCCTCTCACAGTCAGATGCTGAAAAACTAATCCATGCCTTTATCTCCTCTAGATCAGTGGTTCCCAAAGTGGGGGTCGTGAGGGGTGAGCTGGGGGTCGCGAGATGATTTCAAGATCTAATTTTAATAACACTGACACTGTATTTGTTCTATTTTTAATTAAAAACAGTCTCTTTCAGTGAAATAGGGTCCAATAATACAATAAACTATTCAAGTAACCAATATTAAACCTGACTTATCACCCTTTGACAATTGAAATTGAAGATTGCTACGGTTATTTTCATCTCACTTCGGGGGTCCTAAGTCGGTTCCACAGCTATTTTGGGGGTCCCAGCTAGAAAAGTTTGAGAACTCCTGCTCTAGATTGGACTACTGCAACGCCCTCCTCATCGGCATCTCTGGCAGGAGTTTGCAGAAGCTCCAGCACATCCAGAACTGCGCTGCCGGGGTCCTGACGAGGAGGTGCAAATATGACCACAAAACCACCCCTACCTACCTCAGTGAGCTCCTCACCTCACACGATCCTTGCGCTCAGCATCCACACACTGCCTCCACCAGCCCAGGACCAAGCTCTCCACTATGGCTGATGGGGCCTTTCAGCCCCACGCCTATGGAATGCCCTTCGACAGTCTCTGAGGAAACCACAAAGTGTGGAGGCCTTTAAAAAGGCCTAAAGACATTTTTGGTTAAAAATGCTTACTAGGACTTTACTGCTTTAATCTTTCTACTATTGTAAATATTGGCGAATGTAACCTGTTAATGGTTTCAAAAGTGCTTGTAAATTGTAAATTTACTCCTTCTGTAGCACTTTGAGATTTCTTTGAAATGTAAAGTGCATTACAAATAAAATGTATTATTATTATTACTATTATTGTTATTAACTCAATAAAGCATGTGATGACTTGCTTTTAGACTTTTCACTTGACTAGAGAGTGGTTTTAATTGCGATTTAAATTCCAGAAACTTTCCTTCTCTTGGCTTCTGCTAAGTTTAATTTTTCCTCTATCAAAAAAGCAACTTGTGTTGTTTTAAATATTGTCCATTGTTTATTTTTAGTTCAATATGCCTAAGAAACTGACAACAGTGCCATAGTGAATCAAAAGAAAGCTTTGTGTCACAAACACTGCTGTGGCTCCTGGTGAAGTGCTTCTCATTACTGACTAATACAATTACAGAAAGAGACAGCATCCGGTGTCACTTCAGTAAAACATATTAACTTCACAGTGACTCAGCAAATGGTACAATTCCCAACAAAAACAATGTATGTTTAACTGTATTTTCATAACCATACCAGTATCGAAAATAAAAAATGTAATTTCATAACTGTAATTGGTATCCCTGGTATTTACCTGAGTGACACAATGAGCTCTCTTGACTCACAGCAAGATGGTTCTGGGTCATGGACCAGATAGAGCTGTGTGGACTTTCCATCTTCAACTTGCGTCTGAAACTTTCCTCAAGGTGCTCCATTTCCCTAACATTGACAAGACTTACACTCCCCTGAAAAAGAAGTTTTGAATTTTAGTGGGACTTTTCAAGTTAAATGGCTTGTTTGTAGTTTTGTAGTTTGTAGTTAAATGGCTTGTTTGTAGTTGAAGAGCTGTTTTGTTCCAGGAAAGTTACTAAAGATGAGAGAAAAAAATATTGCACATAGCTATATATAGTTTTAAAAATCAGTTATGCAAAAATGTAAATATGATAGCCTAGACCTGCTTTGTAATCATCATGTTCAGAATCTAATTGTGTTTCCCTCCAGCTTCAATGTGAGTAATGTTTCTTCTAACAGTAACATTGCCAGTCCGTTTACATCAGCCAACTTTGACAGCCAGGTTACTTATGGAAAAAGCCTCACCTTGCCAGCTGAAATGATAGAAGAGGAGGACAGAACCTCCGGGAGTAAACTGTAGGTCTGCATAAATAAAACGACAAAATGCTGTAGATATATCATATCACACCCATTGTGACAGTTATTAATATTACTATAAACGTTTTAGCATATTTGTCGTTTTATTGTCTAAAAGTATATACGTATACAAACGTTATAATTAACTTTAGCTGAATGTACCGTTAGCGCAGCAGCACTGGCGGAAAGTGGGCAACCACTGGTATTGCGGAGCAAATTCATTTGAATATCATTTCAGTTTGCTAAACCGTCTAAATGTTTGTGGGTGTAGAGAACCTAAAATCTCCCGGGTACAGATGCTTGCGAAAGCCTAAATTAGTTTTGTTGCGTTCCAGTTGTCTTCGGAGGTCGGATTTTTCAAGTTCTGACATGTAAAACCACACTGGAACACACTTAAGTTAAGTTACATCAAACCGTTTCGGAATTCCTTCTTGGAAATCCATCCGTATTAGACAATCCAGCATGGCTGCGCCCTGCGTTTGAATAAAGTGAAACATCCCGATAGTTAAAATATTGACTGTACTTGTGATATTTTCCCTTTAGTTTCCATCGCTTGGCCCAGGACCCAGCGCTGCAGGAGTCACTGCTGCTCCTGGCACTGCTGCCCCAGCGGCCGAGGACACTATGCTTCCCACATGCCTTTGTTATAAGTTAAGCTCTTTGTTACCATGTTTATGGTCATAGTTTATAGCTAGAGCAGAAAGGCCTGTTGTGATAAAGGTCAGGGCCTTGTGTGTTTTGGCCCTTGTTGTATGATTAACATTAGAGCCTAATTTAGATTATGGTTCAGATTCAAGTGTAGGGGTTATTGGGTTTACTTTTATCAAAGCTTTTTAAGAAATATAGCAACACAGTTGTAGGAACACAGATTCTCCTTCTTGAAGTGAAACCAAAAGAAACTGCCTCAAGTAAATATCAAGACAGAGACGAACACGAATACAACACTTGAATTGAATATGGTCGACCCATATTTAATTACTTTAATTTAATGTATGCTCTGCCATTCTCAACCTAATAAATAAAACATCACATCACCTCTTAGATATTATTGTTGGGTTTGCGCCTTGTCACATAAAATTGCACCCTTTGCCTGTCACAACCTGTAAAATCAATCAAGTGTGAGGATGGAGCACCTCATCAATAAACAACGTCTTGTTTTTCTCCTCAGCTCTGACAGATCCTGAAGTTACCACCAGGCTCAAAGGGGATCTTGGATGGAGAGCTGGACAGTCACATCACCTCTCTTTGTTGCAACAGTTTAATGTCTGTGTTGCCTGCTGTAAATCCACTCACACATGTCCTATCGCACGCACACAGAAGCACATGTTTGGTTCTGGACTGCTGTTCTGCCAGCGACATCATCACTCTCCTTCCAGCCTTGTCTCCATGGAGACAGGCTTCCAGAGCTGCTGCTTCAAACCGTTGTGAATCAGCACAGACTGAAGAGGGGAGGGGCGACCTCTTTGTGTTTAAACATGACTAAAGGAACAAGATGAGCCCCTGTACTCCAGCACTGAGGTGATCAGCCCCTATGCAAAAGGTAAAATATCCAGTGCAGCTCACATGTAATGTTACAATTGTGTAATACAAGCATATTATCACTCATGCAAGGCTACAGTTTCTGTCTCAACCTTGGGTATATTGGTTTCATTTGACACATTTTGTCTGCTTATTGTAATTCACCATCAAATATAGGAAAGATGTTTTTGTCTTATTATCGTTTATTCTACAGGCTGTAATAATATTTATAAAGTTGCATGATTAGATCATAAATGCGACTGCAAAAACACACACACACTCACACACACACATTACTTCAAAGAGTGAGCAACTACTTGACCTGAACGGTGAAATTAATTTGACAGTCTTCAATTAGCGCCATTCAGAAAGACCAGTGGACCAAAACACAGCTTACTAAAGGGCAGAAGTACAGACTGGGGTGAAGGCAGGAATGGAGCAGGAGTCAAGTGCTGATGCAATGATTGGTTTGCTGAAAAAGACTGCTTTCTTGGTTGTTGAGTCAAATCAACATCTCAGTGCTATATGTCAGTGCTGTAGAAAGACAGAAGCAGAATCAGCTCTAATCCTCCATGATAAATGCACTAACAGCTGGACACTTCTCCACTCAGGACAATGTCAGAAGTGTTTAGTGCAGTCTGTTCTCGAGCAGGGGTAATAGATCTGCCAGAGCCACTGTGTGTTTAAAGTTGGCTTTGAGAAGCAGCGGAAGGGAAAGCTTTCATGGGCTTAGCACCTTCACCTTAACTAGGAGTCTGACGGAGCAACACTGTCTTCATCACATTTAAAGACACACACACACACATACGCTCGGCATAAAAATAAACGAGGGTGTGCACGCAGCTCACATTCACACCATACCGTCTATGTGTACGATTACAGAGGAAGTGGCCTTTGAGAAAGGTCAAAGATTTGAAAGAAAAGTCTAAGTATTATATGAAGTTAACATAATGATCTTTAGCAGCCTACTATTGATACTTATATTAGATGTGACTGGGCAGTTTAAAAACCAACACAAGTTAAAAGTTAAAATATTGTGGAAATTTTATCTTTGGTGACAAAAATATGTAGGATTTTAGCATTTAACAATATTTGCATTAAACATACTGTGGAAGTAGTTGAAGCAGTGATTTATTTTTGTCATAATGTGCAAACACTAGCTCTTATATATTAAAGCTACTGGGGATTCAAAGTCAGGGAGCGTTTATGCCTGGGTTGAAAATAGAACTCTATAAGCACGGGCAAGTCAAAGCATAGATTTGCATTATAGACATCAATTAACAACAACAAGAAGTAAGAGAGTGCGAGAAAAACAACACGTCAACCTATCAATGCTAACTGCCATGGTGGAGGATGAAAAACAGGTTGAGCGAATCCCAAAGTGAACCTCGCCAAGCCCTAATGATTATAGAAGATTGCTGTGCCTTTGACGTAGACGAAGCATGCACAGACTAAACCGACCACAAGTGCCATACAAGAGCTGACGAACAAAAGAAGTCAAATGCCAATTCCCTCAATGGCCCCAAGGAACATTGTTGTGTGCCATTAGAGCTCCTGTTTAAACATCAGTTAAAACATCAGTGGCGTTTACCGCTTGTTGTAGGACAGGGACACACAGAGCTCGTTCCATGAGGTTTTTATATAGACATTAATTGCATTTGAAGACTTGATAATGAGAACTATAGGTACTACTTACTGACAGATTGTTTGTAAGGAATTAAGTTAACAAATTATGTCATTGTGTACAGGCTTAAATCTGATTATCATATTAGTGGGATGCGCGTGGCGTCTTTGACTTCCATAGCAATGAGGTTATTTTTGAAAAGGAAAAACAAGCAACACTGCCAGCTTTTTTCACGTGCCCTGTAAATATTTTTCAGGTGTTTTTCTCAGGAAACCAAACAGGACATAATTACCTACAGGTATTTCTATTGAAGGCAAACCCCAAGGGCATTTCAGTCTCACACTTTTTTTTTCTCATCCCTTTTGCATTAGCTCACAGAAGCCTAGCCAAGGCACACAAATGATCAGGCAGAAAACATGATGAGAGAAGAAGGCAGTATCAGGGGGTTGCCATGGTGACCACACTAAACCGGCATGCACTCTCCATGGCAACAGGGTGCTGATGAGAGGATACAGTGGAGTCGGCGTCGAGGCCAGGAGACACTACAGTAGACCTACGTGAGTGTGTGCACATACACGTCCAAGCGACTTAAACGCAACATGATGGACGTGAAGCATGCTGGTATGTGGGGAATTTAAACTTGATAGTATAAGACAATAAATATATCTTTTTAAAAATCAGTAATAGATGGGATACAAATTGAGATAAGAAACACTATTTTAAACATTTTAGTGACTATACAGAGCATTTACCCCTGAAAAGTAACAATATGTTATCCATTACAGCTTCATATACCTTTCTAAGTCTCAAGTCATCAATTGTACTAAAATTTTTTTGGCCTAACTTGAAAATTTCACAGTGAGTTAGGCCTATATGTGTTGGGTTAACAAATTGAACTTTGAATGATAAATGTGCCTTAAGAGAAAAGCGGCGCACACACTCTGGGTTTGTACTGTAGCTATTTATTATGTGCTTAATAAAGCCACAGATGGTTCCGAAATGACAAATCGCCAGACACTAACTGCTGATGCAACAAGGCTATGGCCAACTGTGTTACAATAATGGCTTCCTACCAGACGAGGGAAAAACCCCAAACTCACAGTTCATCATCCTGCCACTGAGTCTCACCAGTCAACACAACAAAACCACTTTTAATTGGAATAGTTTTCCTGCGATTTCCCAGTCACTCTCTCTAGACAGAAATTGTTTGTATTGCTGAAAATATAACGATGTTTGCATCACAGTCCACCTACATGTTCTGGCTGTCTTTATCATTCTACTTTAAAGTCTATGTGACAGGTTGGATGTCACATTTCGCAAAAACATAGTGATGATTATATTTAACATTTGACTAAACCTTTTGCCTGTTCGTCCCCAGTTTGAACGTTTTTGCAACCTGGCAACCATTTTGAAAACAAAGTCAAAAATCCATATAAATGACGCATAGTTATGATTTGACAAATGATAATACCGTCTTTATTTTGTTGAATGACCGTTTAAACTGTCAGAAAGCTGTATCAAGTTGAGTGTTTCTTTATTTTCAACGGTATGTCACTTTTTGATGACATATGCAGGGGGATTACGTTTTAGAACTCAGCACTACTTCCTATAATTTTAAGCTTGTATTTTTCAAAATTTCTTCACAAACTGCAACTTCACTGATGTAAAACTATGATATATAGTACAGGTGCCCTCCCTAAGTCAGAATTAGAAAAACATGAGAATCTGTCATATAGACTTTAACTTATTTTAAGCAGGCAATAATTAAAGAAATGCATGCATGAATGGCTACATCCATTTTTAGCCACCTGTATTAAAAGTAGATGTGCTTGACTGCGTTTTGAAGGGGATGGAACTGTGTCACCCTGAACTCTAAAGACTTAATGTTTTTTACATTCCTGACTGATGAGCGTGTGCAACATGTCAAATTGCTGGCCAACACGTTCCAGAAGCATTTAGTGATTCATAGAACTGTCAGTGCAGCACGAGTCTTTGAAATCCTCTGACTTGAACTTGCAGATATGAATAATTTGTCGACACTCTTATTGAGCCACCCTGGAGCGTCGGTGTCTGCCGCTGTCTGCTCCGAGCGTCTCCGTGCGATAATGGGAGCAGGTGGGTGTGGCAGGGGCTAAGGGCTGACTACAAGCTCACGGACGCCATCTACTGACGAAAACACGCATCAGCATGGCCTCTTGAATGGAAGGTTCTACTCTAGTGCCACTGTTTCTGTTTCAATTGACTAAGTAAGGAGGAAAACTATCAACCATAGCCTTAAATTCGAATTAGTAGTCATTTTTAAATAATAATAATAATAATATTTTTAAAGGTATTCATCACGGAAGAAACATTGATTTCATATGACAACCTTTACTTTCTGCATTTCTCTCAGACTTGTTTGTATTACCAGAAAACAATGAACATTTGAATATAAATACTCGAGTGAGGCTTTTAAGTAAACATAGTATTTATTCCACAGAGCAAAATTAATCTTCCTTCCACATGTTGGCCATGCAACTACTTCTTAAGAACCAAAACTGATACATACTCTCTTAAAATGCATACACACAAAGAACAGACTGAACAGAGGTAATATATTAATATTATTATGCACAAAATAGAAAACTAGCATTTATCTTTGACATCAACACACAGTGGTTGAAATTATTTATCTTGAACATTTGGATAGTAATAAATATGACATTTAAAACCCGACTGCTGGACTGGATCCTGGAGTGTATCAAAAATGTGGAGACAAAGTTTAGGACTGGTGTGTGCCTGCAAACATTTATGTAAAGTATAAATGAAACAAGTCACCAGGGAACCCCTGAGATTAATGCATGAGAACTACAGCATGGTGGTCACCACTTACAAAGCAACATTACCCCTTTATAAATGGAATTATGGCCTAATATCCATTAACAGCCAACTAGGTCAGCGTTATAGAGTGGCTAAAAACTCCACTTAAAGAGTGTCCATTGTCACAATGAAAAATGATTTTACTCCAGTTTTCTCAACACTGCGATACCAATCACCAAGTGTGTCTTCTCTGCAGTATTCTTTAGAAAAATGATGGACTAAAAAAATGATCACTTGAATAGATATAGATCTATGTGCTTTTGCATCCGTTTTTATCACATTCTTTGAACTGGATTTCAGGATTAAGCAAAACGTTATTGCAAATCTACAATTTTGCTCCATTTCCACCGGTAAAACTTTCCCTCATGAGAACTATTAGGACCGATACCAACAAGCCAGAAGTCTTTGGGTTTGTGCTTCCATAAGTCAACATGCCACACGTCTCTGTCCAGGTGAGGTCTGGCAAACACCATGACACACAGAATCTGTTACGTCCTCATCACCACTTCCTGCTTAGCTTCACTCCTCTGGTCTTCCATCTGCCCTAATCCAATCGTATATCTTCACATCCCTCAGTGTTGCAGGAGGAAATTGGTTGCCATGTTGATATCATTGTTTGAGGCTCGGAGGGCTTCAAGGGCATCAAGCCTAGAAAAGCCCATTTCCACTAGCCTTGCAACCTGCAAAGTGGCAAAAAGCTAATGTTAACAATAATAATAATAGCTTCATGGCAACATATTATTATTATGACTATTATTAAATGTGTATTTTTTCTTTTTTACTCTTGATATACAACAGGATGGATGATTAGGCTTAATGCTTAGCCCCTGTTTCTCAAAGCATGCAGGGCTTAAATGATTTGTTTTTACAGTAGGTTCATGAAACTAAAATATATATGTACTGACTAGGCTAGGATTACTATGAGGGAGTATAAGAGCCATTCTAAATAAAAAATAATTGGATATTACGAGAAAAAAGTTGTAATATTTTTACATTAAAGTCGTAATTTTATGAGATTAAAGTCGAAGCAAGTCGTAGTACTACGAGAAAAAGTCGTAGTACTACGAGAATAAAGTCGTATTTTATACCCAAAATAAAGTTGACATTTAAAGCTATAGGGACTGGCATCAATATGTTTCCAGTCAAAGTGATGCAGAAGAGCGATTTACTTTTGCCACCGCAACCAGGATGCAAATAAAGGCTTGGAAAAGTTGAACGTTTACCTAACAGTCCACTATAGATGTCGAACTTTATCATTTAAAACGTTACAAAATTCCCCATTGCAGTGACTAATGGAATATGCAATGGCCAGTGGACATCTGAGCCAGAGCCGCAGGTGAACAAGCCTCTGCGCGATTTTCACCAATAATCCACTCCTTTGATTTCTGTCTCCCCATCATTCTAAACTATGCACAAATTCACCGTTCACAGGGCTATTTGTGCCACAACATAGCACCTGTTAACGGGCTTGTGGAGCCGTGCGTAAAGTTAGGCTAGTGACAGTCAGTCTGGAACATCCACTGGACGTAGGGTGGGCACGGTGCTCCAGACCATGTGCGGCGTCTGTGGTTAGTGGGGACAGTATGGTGTGCTATGTTCGGCAGAAAGAATTCAGGATCAGAGACTAAAATCAGTTTCAGTTCGGCGTAATGGAGTAATAAACCTTTGGAGACTTAGCGCGTAGTTGGATGATCCTCTTAAGTAGTCTGAGGAGCAAAGTAATACACTTTTTTGTTAGTTTTAGGCAAATCTGAGGAGCCTCACAGCTGAGCTGTGTAAAAACCCAAAAATGTATCACCAACTGCCAATCTGCTGTCCAGTTGCACTGATGTTATGTTTTATATCCAAGACGGATGCCAAAAAGGTTTGAATCTGTGTGTAAAAGCAGTGCTTCCCAGTGCACACGACTCCAAGAGCCCGTAACGAGGGCCTGCAGTAAAGGTTATCCACAATAAGCACTTTTATTAACGGTGATTGTGTGCAAAGTGCCCATGGACTTGTGAACGTGTGAAGATTGCCCTGTCTGCGGGAGGCTGTGGCTTGGAGCACTGTCCACTCAGGCTTTTCCAAGGTGCACTCTGGTTATGTCAAGGAGAAAGTGCACCAATAGTTTGTTAATGATGGGTAACGGTGCAGAGGTGCAGCCAAACCATGGTAGTGATATGTCTGATAACATGCACACTCGTTAAATGCCAGCATTATAAAGTATGGCATAATTTGCAGGCATTAATGTAGCCTAAACTTTAAACTCATCCAAACTCATTTAGCCAAGGCTCAAGTAAATTACTTGTCTGCGTCAGTTTTACTGGGAACATTGACATCGGTCCCTAACGTATAAATGTCGAGTTTATTATTAGTAAAATTACATCTTTTTTTCCTACAACCTTTTTCTGATAATATTACGGCTTTATTCACAAAACGTATGACTTTATTCTTTTAAATATACAACTTTTTCTGACTTTGACTTTAAACTCATAAAATTAAGATTTAAATGTTGAAATATTACAACTTTATTCTTGTAATATCCAAATATTTTTTATTTAGAGTGGCCTTTATACGCCGTTGTAGATTACAGCATTAACACTGGTAGAAAAAAAGTCACCTGTTCTTCAGAGGCAGGAGAGTTGTCCACTGGTTGCTGTGTAGAGGTGTGTGCTTGACCCTGGGGCCGAGGCAGCGCTGCTGGATGGTTTTGTCCTCTGTGCCGCAATGATGGGAACAGCCTAGTCCATTGTAATAGACCACCCTACACGGTAAAGATAAGAGCATATACTTTTAGACATACGATTTAAAAGGCACAATAGCAAGAGGGTTTACAGTCGTCATTACCTGAGGCTGAAGTCTTGCATTTCTCCGGGCCTCATTGTATTGAGCAAATAGCAGCTGTTGGTCAAGCATGTCCATCCTCTGTTGCCTCTGGATGTCTAGTGTAGCACCCATTCCAATAGGTGTTTCACTGATAGGCTGCGTACCTTGAAAACCATAAAGTTGGAGCGCAACAAATGGCCTCAATCAATCTTTTCACATTTTCACACATATTTTGCCATCAAAATGAATTTGTGTGACACTTACTTGAAAAAATAGGCTCAAGGGTGCAACGGCCCAAACGAGAGACCCATACAGGCACAAAGACAAGCTTTTGCATCTTAAGAAAATTCAAGTGGTACAATGCCCCTGATATCTGAAAAAAATACCATACGTATTTCCATACTTAGATTTTTCCATTTTTGTATAAATGTAAATATTTATTATTTTCTTACTAGACCACTGAGAGCAAGAAGCCACATGAAAGGACTGGATGTCAGCAACTGGACAAGAGAAAATGAATGACAACAAAAATTAGGGATCAGCAGTAATACATTTGGTTATTATTTATTTATCAGTGAAAAGTTAGTTTGTGAACTTCACTAACTTGGCTTACACTAAAAATAGATTTGTGGGCCTTACTATGAATCTAAATCTAAATATCAGTATTGGCAAGTATCAGCTTTTGGCAACAGCAGCAAAACAAATATCGGATATCGGCTAAAAAAGAAAAAAAATCCATACTGGCCCATCAATAACAAAAAATGACAATATAAATCCAGAGAGCATGAGAAGATAAACCTGTGCACACCTGCAAACCAACAATGTACACCAGTGATTTATTTGTGATATGGATTTGACCCAAGATCTGTGTCACTGGCATCCTGGGGATTGAATTGTAAAAAGGCACAAAAAGAGAGAAGACTGGTGCAAGCCTGTAAAAAGAAAAGTGCATACATGTTAAAGAGATAATTAGAAGATCACATGTAAAGATTAAAATAACAATAATAACTATTTATAACTAATAATTTCACTGTCTATACTGGATTTCCAATTATTTTTTTTATGAATTGATAACAAATATATAAAGACTAATCTTCAGGTCTCAGAAAATAAACGGCCAAACTACTCACATCCCAGCAGGCAGTTCTTCCACCTCATAGTCAAAGAGAAACTGAAAGGCTTGTGTCAGCAGGAAGTCCATCAGCGCAGAAAGAAACCAGGTGCCCAGCAGGAATGACTGTATTGAGGTTATTGAGGTAAGTCAGACACCACTTCAATTTTTCAAACATCAATTTTAGAAAAAGAAATTTGACTTACAGCAAACTTGCGAGTACCAAACCTCCTCTCAAAGATGCGAAAGTTGTAGATGAGTAGACTACTGCAAAAAGAGTCTTTGATGTCGAGGCACACAATCCTTCCACATAGAAATCTCCACAGCTATGAAAAAACAGCAGAAAACGCTTATTACACTCAGTCTACTCTTCCCAGATGTTTCCAATAGTATTTTTTTTTTATTTCCACAATGACAAGAACGACAAACCTAAAAACCTGACTGGATTACTGAGCCATCATTTTGTTTTGAAGCTCCTTATAGATAAAGAGGTGGTAAGCACAGTGAGAGGAGGAAAATAGCCAATATGTTCCAGATTGTTCAATTAATATCTTTCTGAAGCTGAAGCCAGGTGGGTTCGATGGTTTGGTCTCATAATGGAGTGCTTCATGTCTTAAACTACACAGCAGTTAAAAAAGATAGAAGTCATGCTCATATTGGCAAAGATATGTTCATAAATCCCAGCTGAAATGATGCATTCAGTTTTAGCAATGCCAAACCAGTCACGTGAAACTGTGGCATGAACACAGTAGTCTCACAATCTCATAAGTAGCCTGTCATCATTAACGTAAGATAAAACGTACATTTAGATGATTGATTTAGATGTGTGAAGTCTAATGTTTTGCTCTGCTTTAGTCTGTGTGTGAGAACATTGTGCAGGGGCAGGAAACAGATGAACCATCACAGCGGAATATGCTCAAACTGTGTTTTTTACACCTAAAATGCACTACAGGGAATTGATTCAATAAGTTTGGTCACCCTATAGGAGTAGTTCATGATATTGTGAATGAATGCAATTAATGTGACAAACCTGGCTGTGTTGAGAAATGGCCTGCAGATTGTACTCAAACATGTGTTGGTACTGTGGCAGGAGGGTGAGCATCACAGTCAGCCCATTCAACACCAATAGCAGGCCTTTGGACAGAGGAGCTTTGTCTGGAGCAGGCAAAAAGACAACTATAATGAGGCAAGTTCCCGTTTGTGTGCTCCCTTTTAAAAACGTATACCAGTTAAAAGGGGCCATATTCAGCAAAATCAACTTTAATAAACTTGTAACCTTGTTACAACATAATTCCTGTTTTCTCCTACCCCCTAAGCCTGCCCACATTCCCATACTTAGCTGCGATTATCTGACAAATTAGGACTCCAGGTGTTACATGTTCTAAAATGTCACATCAACACTTTCAAAAATAAAACCGTGTAAATGACAGTTCGTTGCTGACATTACTAATGCCAAGAAGATGAAGAGTCGGGGCATATTGGTTTAATGTAAAATTATGATCTACTAAGCTATGTTTTAGTTTAATACTAAGTGCATGGGGGGAAACATAATAATGTCTCTTTTAAATGCCAAACTGGCACTAGCACACCTTGCAAACTACAGGTGTAGCTTAACCAACGCAAAATCAACTTTTGTCTTTACATATAAAATAAAAAATTCCGGTATCAATATGCTGCTAGCTATGTGCAGCTAGCATTTCCGTATTCTAGAGAAGTAGTAAATGAATGACAGGACAATGCTAACAAAGCTAGCCTCTGCTTCAGGAGATGACAGATGCATCAACACAGGGCTGCGGCTACCAAGCGACTTCAAAGGTCGGATGATGTACTTACAAAGGCCCCGAGAGCCAGTGGTGGTAAACATGGTGAGCAGAACTACCACGACCAAAATATGTACAACAGAGAAAGAAAGACTAATGCTAAAACACCGAGCGAAAGTTGAACTGAGGATCCATGCTGGCAAGGAAGAGACGCAGGGTATCCGCTAAGGAAGCCCGTGACGACCAAAATGAATGTGTTGCAGGAAAACTAAATGTGAACACTCGAGGGCGCTGTTACTCTATAAACCCATAGACCATATGTATAAACACAAACCCAAGCAGCAGCATGGCCACCTGTCCCCCTTTTACCTGTCCTGCAGAAAGCGCTGCAACTAACGATTATTTAGTAGTCGACTAGTCAGCGATTATTTTTTCGAATAACCGACAAATTATTTTTTCCACTGTACTTCGACATTTAAACCAAATAAAGGTTGAAACAAGCCGACAGAAGGCCTCTATATAGATAATATTTATGACTAGTGTGTGGTTGATGAAAGTCAGAAATAGTTTATTCTTTTATGACATTTTTATTTAATAATCCCTTTATTAATGTCTCTCTTTCTCTCGTTTGTGCTTAGGAGTCAGTATGTTAGCACGATATCAGAATACGACTTTTTTTTTTATAGCAATTAATTATTTGGCCTATAGCCCTACTGCATCATTTAGGTCTCTTGTCTCTGACATTTTAATAGATCAATGGTCTTCATCCCACTTCTTTTTAGAGAATGTCCCACTTATTCAGTGATGCTCAGTAAAGTTTATTAAGTGTTTTTACAATATAAGGTAGGTGGACAGTTCTGGAATGTAGTAGACTCCAATTTGAGTGCCCTAAATCCTCAAATGTCCTAAAATGCAAATCAAATCTATAGGCATTAAAATAGCCTCAAAAATAGTGATTTATATTTTAAAAAAATATATAAATATATATATATATATATATATATATATATATATATATATATATATATATATATATATATTTTTATATATATATATTTTTTTTTTTTTTTTTTTTTTTTTTTTTTTTTTTTAAATTGTAAATTGGTAGATTTAAAGGTGAGCTATGTAACTTTTCTGGTGGAGGGTAGGCCTAATACTTGTCTCTATGGAAATGTCATTTACTTGTTCCAAAGTATGACATGAAAAGCACTTGATGCCACCAGGCCAAGTCACAGGTCAGATCTATGGAGAGGCAAGCACATTCAGGAAGATTTTTTTTCCAGGAGGAAAACCTAAAAAAGAAAACCTAAAACTGAATCAATGCAATATAACTTTGTCCCTCTATGACCCATCACTTGTCCTTCATTTTTAACTTTTGTGCGATTGCCCAGCAGACATTCATGAAAAGAACACTACTAACTTGTAACAATTTCTCGAGGACAGCTCCACTCATATTTTTAGCTTGAATTTGAATGATAAAAATATGAGTGGAGCTGTCCTCAGAAATTGTTGATTGGTGAGTTAATATAACCAGGGGTGAAAAGTAAATAGTTGCAAACACTTAGTTACTGCAAATTAGATTTTTTTGGGGGGAGTAGTTGTGCATTTTGATTAGATATTTACACTTGTAATTGCACTTGCAATTGAGTAACAGTATAATTATGAATTAATTATATTTAAAAATAGAAGTTACTGAGTCCCAACAAGTCCCAAAAATCAGGTTTTCTATTTTGGGTATTTTTAATATACAGAAACATGCATCCTTACTGTGAGCTGTGAGCGGGCTTACTTCTCCTCAAACCTGACTCTTAATGGAGGAAAAGCTTCCTCCTGCTCGTCTCTATGGAAATGTAGTTCCTTTGGCTATAAAATTCCACAGTATGGCATGAAACTTAACTGTTCTCAATGGAGAATGTTCAGAAGTACAGTTTTAACTTTTTATTTCCACAAAATGTGGATGATGTGCCACTTCCAAAAAGTTACATATTGTTGCTCTCAGTACAATTTTGGCAGCAGTACTTGCAGGCCAACTTGTAACCCCTAGAGTTGGGATTTAGTCTGGTCACTGCTGCAAAACCAATAATGAAATATATTAAAATTGGCAATACATTTTTGACAGTCTGCTGACATTCTCAATCATCAAAGCATTAGTAAATTAACATAGGCCTGTTAGGTCAATGTATCATAATGAGACATAAATCATCCAGTAGCCTACATTATATTTTTTCCCTGTAAAAACAGAACCTGATAACTGTGCTTTTGGACCTTGAGCAGGGTGAGACTGCACAGTTCAGATGAATGGGTTTTCACTGTGGTTCTTTGATATTATGCATACAGTGTCATATCTTGTCAATGTCCAGACTTCCTTTTTCAGAGGCCTTGCTTTGTCCTACACCACAAGCTGCCAGCTTTAGTCACATCAAACCATGCGTATACCTTCCTCTCAGTGTGTTATTACTCTAGAGGCAATTGATCCAATGCTTATGTTACGACCAAGTACATTTGAAAAGATATGGTGAACAGCTGCCTAATAGTGTTGCTTTTCCTCATCATGTACGGATGCAGTGGTGTGTTAGTTCCCATTGGTTAGTTCCCAGCCATTAGGTCTATTTGGCTGCCTGTGGTCAGATGTGACTGCAAAGCAGAACTCAGGAACAGCTTGCTAATTGTGTTTCAGACCTTCTCTGTCACTGATGTAGGAGTAAGGTCTAAAAAGGTTGCTTTGCCCCTGTTCTCAATCAAAGATAATCAGATTAAACAGCACAAAGATGTGTGTATGTGCGAGTGCGTGTGTGCTTACCAATAAAGAGACTCCAGATTTGGAGACAGCCTTGACTCCTGCTGTTTGCTTTGTTCATTAAGAGGAGATGAGCAGATGGTTTGCTGGTCTGTTGTGCAGTGCACACATACGGTTTCACACAAATGCACATACACACATGCATGCTCCGTCCTGTCACCTTAGCTTTATCCTCCATTTATCTTTTCCATTACACATCGCTCGGCAGGACAATGCAACTCTGTGAGTTGTGAGGCAAATGTGTATGTGTGTGTGACAAGAGAAAGAGATACGGGCAAGCGTGAAAGAGTAGCACAGTGCTGAATGAAGTCACAAACCTTTTAAGTCAGGACAGCACTGAGGTGGTCATCTGAAAGCTGATGGCTCATTCTCACATTCATTTATGTGAATCATTGCTATTCTAGTGTCAGCCATCCTCAATTTCAGGAAGAACTGCATGCAACAAAGGTATTGTTTTATTCCTGCATCATATCTTATCAGCCAGAGTCCGGGAAATGGCACACTGAATTTTTAGACAAGCACCCATTACAACCTGTCAATATAACTCATATAGGTCTTTGGAAAATTTCATGTTTATTGAGAGGAAATAATCTTTGTAGAGTTAACAAACTCAAAAAGTTTTGCTCTAAATATAATTTGTTTGTACATATTATATTTCATAATTGAGGACTATATTTAAGATTTTCACAAATCTAAGTTTTCTTAACAGAACATTTGCATATAGTCGTATGTGAATTTCTCCTAAGGGGCCACACACAGAAAAAGAAGCCCATCACACAGAGAGATAGTGCATTGTCAACATGTTTCTCTAAAGGACATCTAGCATGTGACCCTTCTGGCCTCCTCCTGTCTGTGTGTCAATACTTACGTGTATGCTTTGGAGATGCAGCTAGAATCAATGACACATCTCCCGCAACACTCACAAGTGTAGCTAGCGTGTGCGTAAACAGTCTCTCACCATCTCAAGAGATTTAATATTAAACTCAATATTTAATTATAGTCAATATACATGTTTTTTAATGTGAAACTTGATTGGAGATTTTAAAAAAAGCACAGACACAAATTCGTAAAAAGGATTTGTATTTTTGTATTGTCAAACTGCACTACTGCATAACATTCACAATACAAGTCATTTACTGACTGTACAACATGCTGTTATATTCCTGATAATAACAAAAAATGATGACTATATATGTACACGACTCTTGTTACAAGTTATATTTATCGACTGCGTCCGAATAAACAGCACTGACAGAAAACAACTATGTTCATCTTTTCTACTGTAGGATCAGAAAATGTGATTGAAAAGAAACACATTGAAACACAGAGTAGAGTACTGTTCTCACTACAGCAGAGATCCAGTGATAAATGTAATAAATTAAATAAGAAAAACAGGAATGTCACCCTTAAAATGTAGAGGATGAATGTAGTCATCAAATGCCTGTCATAGATGTATGCATTGTAAAAGACAGTCTGCTGGGCTTCAGTCCTCTCAATTCATCCACGGAGCATTCAGTACATCCCAGTAGTCTGAAGAAACACTCTACCTTCTGAAACACACAGAAAAAAGATCAGTTAAAAAAGTGCTTTTATGTATAAAGAGTAAATGTAAAAATCTGAGAGGTCAAGTAGTTAGATCATTATATACAGCTATGGTTAGGGAAGAATTGGGAATTGTGCTTTGGGCTCAGATCCATGTTTTCTCGATAAAACTTCCTGGCACAAAGGAATTGCTTCCTGCCCTGCTGTCTGACAGACAGTCCCCCTTTAAATGATTTATTACTGGGTGTTAATTATGCAAATGATGTCCAAACAAACTCGTCATGAGGACAATTAAGACAGCCGTTAATTAGTGGCCAGTTCTTTTCTTGCTTCACTGACATTCAATTAAAAATTGCCTTTGAACAAGCAAGCTCTCTGGTAAGGTGGTCCTGGAGTGGCGCAGAGCAGAGGAGGGGTTGGACCATGCACTCATTTAATGGAAGCGGGCAAGAGATCATGTGCATTTCTATTTTTGTCTATTAAAACATTTTACTTTGGGGATTTTCTCATTAATCTATCACTGTGAGGACAACAATGCTGGCAGAAATAAATATATTAAATGCCCATCTCCATTTAAGCAGCAGCCTCAGTGAACTGCATCACGCTTCATTTAATTTTGGTCAATTTCTGAGGCGCGGCCTCCCTGAGAAATCTTTGAAAACCCTTCCACTACACTGGTCAGTTAAGCATCAAATGTAGAGCAGGTGAAATCATGAAATGTGTTGTTAGAGCCCAGTTGATTAGAGCCAAATAAAGACCACTGAAAGATAAAATCACACCATTCTCCAAATTTGTGGAAAACCGAGAGACCTAAGCAGGTCATGTATTCACAAAAGTATAGTTAATAAGTTAATAATTCCCACAAGTTCAGAGGGAAGGAAAAGCTGAAAATGCAGTTGCTTTAAGAAATCCACCAGAACCACAATTTCAGCAAATGCTTAATCTTTTAAATCCCATTTACAATGTCCAAGGGCAAATAAAAATGTAAAATTGTCTCTGTAACTTGGATTTGTCTTTTATTTTGCTCTAAACCAAATTGAATCCTAGAGTGCTTTTGCAGCAGCAGCGATTCCAGATAACAAATAAAACACTACATTGAAAGTAAGTGCGGTTGTTGTGCTGTATGCTTTGTTAGTTGGCCAGACAGCTGTACCTTGTGCTGTTGCCTTAGTGTCCAGCCTGTTGTCATCATGTTTGCTCCCTTCCACGTCCTGGGTCACAGACTCTGAGTGGGGAGGGGCCGCTGATGATTGATGGCCTGTAGTTTGGTCATTAATTCATAAAGACACTTAATTAGAGGCTAATGGACAGTCGAGCCTGTGTTGTACTCAAGGCATGGTGACATTTAATATGAAAATGAGAATAGCGCTAGTGCTTGGTGAGTTACGGCTGAAACAAATAAGTCTTGATGTGTTTACAAAGAGATGATGTGTGTACCTGAGAGTGTGGGGGCGCTGTGGAGCAGGCTGTGCTCCGCTTGGTCCCGCAGTTTCACCTCCTCCTCCAAAGCTTCCTGTAGTCGCCTCTTACTCCTCTTCTCCTTCTTTAGACGCTTTTGAATCAAGACTGAAAAGGGAAAAGACATTTATAACTTTGAAGTGAGCTTTGTCTGAGCTGAAAAGTAAGTAAGCAAGTTTTATTTTATTCATAGTTCAATCTGTTTAGATTTTTTGTAATTAAAAAGAAACAATTTCTTAAAAAATATAGTTTTTAAATACTACAAATAGCATTGCATTGTAAGAATAGACTCACTTTTTACTAAATACACCCCAAGAAGTACAGGCAGTTACATAAAAGTTATGGTAGAGCATCAGTTTTATAACAAAAAACAATAAATAAATAATACATAAATAAATAAATAACAATTTTAAT
This sequence comes from Rhinogobius similis, assembly GCA_019453435.1. Lineage (NCBI taxonomy): Eukaryota > Metazoa > Chordata > Actinopteri > Gobiiformes > Gobiidae > Rhinogobius > Rhinogobius similis. The sequence continues at coordinate 24,163,613 of CM033634.1, forward strand.
ATTTTCATTTTGGTGAATACATTCAGTAGCAAATTGCTACTTGAATTGCTCTATGACTCAATAAATACATCGTTTTGAACATTAGCAGAAATGTAATGCTTCTAATAAATAAGTCAAAGCAGATGTGAAGCTTGAACATCAGCGCTCTGTCGCCTCTGTCTAATGCAGAATGCCCTTCACCAGGACCTTGGAGAGTTTCCAAGTATTGATGCAGCCAACAGTGTGTAAAATCAGCATATTTCTTGAAAAGTAAAACTTGCCACATGCATAGATAATATTAGCATTCCACATGAGCAGACACATTTTTATTTAGAATGTGATTTCAATTATTATAGTGTAACTGTAATGCTTATTTCACACATCCTATATGTCACTTTTTTCAACAACACAAACTTGATTTACGTGGCAGTACACTGCCAACTTTGGTCTGATTCTCGTCTGCTAAAGCCTTTCAGAGATAATATACAGTAGTTGTCTTCACTTCCTTATCTGATTTTCTTGCTTTTAGAAGTCCTTGCAGCTTGGTGGAGGATTAGGTGAAGCTATACAGCAAAAGTGTCAAGACTTTTTATGTGAAAATCAATACAATGTCAGTGTGTATAGAAGTCCACACCCATGAAGAGAAATTTAATGCCGTGGGTAGACTTGAATACGATGTTAAAAAAAGAGAGAAAACAAAAGCAACAAAGCAGCAAAAGAGTTAAAATGAGTTGTGGTTTTGTGTTTCCCATTGGTTACCTCTGTTCTTTTGCTCGACGCTCAGCTGCCTCTCCAACGTCTCCCTCAGCTCTCGCTCTCGGACCAGCTCCATCTTCAGCTCTGTCCGCTCCAGCTGGTCCTGCTTCTCCTGCGCCCGGGCATTCTCTATGGCAACCCTCAACAGACCCTGCTTGGAGACACACAGGCGAGCACACATCAACAGGTCAGACACCAAACCCAGGCAGGGATTACAGGGATGGTCATGGATAGGGGATCAGATGTAGTGTGATTTGTTGTGGTAAGTGGTAATAAAAGTTACAGTTATTTCAGTTATTCTCTAATGAGAAATGTTTCAACATTCACCATTTCAAAACTGTGGATCAATTTTTGCTTCTTGTGATAAATAAATGTTTGCCATTTTTGATATTTTAAGTCTTGGTTTAGGTTAACTTTAGAGACCTTTTTATAAACGTTTTGGGAGGTTCTTTCATTGGTGCACTCCAAATCCCAAGTATTTGCAGAATACAAATGCAGAAAGCCCTTCTAGAATGCAAATACCAAGTATTTGGAAAGAGACACTAGGTAAATAGGAAAAAAAAATCAGTATTTTACCTCCATAAATGTAGGAAAACAACAAATTACACATTTTTTTCATCAAGCAATGTTTTCATGTAAATTTAAGGCATCTTATGTGTAAAAATTGATAAATTGCATATAATTGGGTCATATAAATTTGATAAATGGACTGTGCCAGGTTTAAATTTCTTGCTTCATTTTGAGACTATTAGAGGGGATTTTGGATATCTTATTTACTATTTGAGTAAATTAGAGCTTACTGAAAACTCATCTAAAAATTTTAATTTCGCCTCAGTTTTTGGAGTTAAAACATTAATAAATTAGGTTTAGAATTAGATATCAATAAATCCTTCTGTACAATTTGGCAAAAATCAAAAAAGTGTGTAAGTGCTATTTTAGGCTGATCTTTAAGTCCCTGTGGGAAAAAATGCATTTAAAGTACACAGCCTTTGAAGTTAAAATGTCCCATATAAATCTATGGGATCTAGTGGATTAAATTAAATAATAAAACATCTTATACAGGCGGTGCAAATTAGGTGCAGATTGTTGTTGTGTCTATGTGGAAGCTTTTATGCAGCGACCGCAAACTAAAGAGTTCTGCCTAAAGTATCATTAACACTGTAAAAGTAAGTTGGATTACTTTCTATAGTATTTATTATTGTATAGCTGCATATTAAATTATGGAGTGACCCATAAAGAAGAAAACAAACAAGTTGTTAGTAAATTATAGCAGCTAACTCCCTCTATTGAATATAAAGCAAAGGACTGGTTTCATTGTATCTTCAAATAAACAAAGACCTGATATAAAATTTGAGAAGCAGGTCAGCACACACCCAGTCCAATTACCGTTTATCCCTGACTGGTTTAATATTTACCATTTTGGGAATCCCATAGGGTGGTTTCCAGTTCACGTGGAGCATTATCAAAATAAAAGTCTGGCAGAGGCTCACCTGGATGTTAGTGAGCAGGGTCTCTATGGAGGACAGGCCTTCGGGGAAGATGAAGGGAGCATGGTGGAGCCCTGCTGAGAGCTTCTGTCCTGCAGTGTAAGAGAGGCGCTCACAGCCCTCCCTGCCCGATGGGGGTTTCTGGTACACTTGTCTGTCACAGGCTTCCCTGGTCGTCTGAGCAGCCAAGGAGCTGTTATCTGCAGGGTATAGAAGAAGACACATGGAGTGAAGCCAGTCAATATTCCCAGGGCTATATCAGTTTTAAAGGTCTACTTCCTCATCTGTCCGTTTTAATAAGCAGAAGGATGAGCAAAGACACAAAGCAGAACTATGCACATATTTTTAAACAATTTTATCTTTAAACTGAAAATTTGAGTAGTTAGATTAGGCTATTATGAAGGGCACTGACAATTATTTAATTGTCCATAAAACATGCATTAGGCTTTTAGTGAATCTAAAAGAATCTACAAAAAATTGTCAAATTGAGAGTGCTTTTCAGACATTTAAGGTTCCATCCATAAACCTGAGGGATTACACCAACAACTAAATAATAGTACTAAATTAGTGCTGTGTGGTTATGTGGTATGTAAAAAATAATTATTAAAAATAAAAAGAGAAAATGTTTATGTATTGAGTGGTAGTGTGGAAGGAAACCTGTAAATTATTCTGGAAAATGCTTAATGAAGCAACACCAAAAGCAATTTTTATTTCTAATAGTGTACTAAAAATTTTGCATTGAGGCATTTTTTGTCATACACACCATTGAGCACAAAACAAATAGATGTTAACACAATTTGTCCCACGTGCCTGCAAGTGTACAAACACCAGACTTCTGGTTTGGGGTTTTGTAAATGTGGTTAGCCTTTATTAGATGGCACTTTGCCTATTGATAATGCATCACAGCTTGACATCTCCCATAAAAACAGCTAAGAAGCTGCATTATGGATGACCATCTGTTTGTAAACCTGAGAACTGTGTGTTCCTGCTTCGTGCCGGTGAGGCAGATGAAGATTAGCCGTTTTGTGCTTTTTATACTTCACCAAGCAGTTGCTCACTTTATGCGCTCACTGTCATCTGAGCCACTGAGGACGAAGATGTCCTGGGAGCCTGGCGGTTATTGGAGCAGAGACAAGTGTGAACGTGCGATGTGATATCTGGCACTTTTCTCTGTCTGTGACAAATGACAGTGTTTTCTCCACTTAGCTGACCACAGCATCTTCTGCTCCAAATCCAGCCACCTCCCTTTTTCTGCCTCGGCCTCATGTCTTGGCAACTGTCACATTCAAGGTGTTTCACAGATGAGAAGCAATGCCCCCCTCTCCTCCACTTTCTCCTTCTTTCTTGCTAAAAGCATTGCTCTGTAGAGAAAGGTAATTAGCAGGTGCTGGCGAACTCAGCGGAGGGCATCCAACTACACTCCTGTGGCTCACATACAGATACACACACATCCACAGCCGTTAAAGTGCGCAGTCAGCAGCGTGGGCTCCCCAGGCTCCTTGGATGTGACTGATCCTTTATTGAGTTACTGTTTTACGCCTACTTTACCTCACATTCACACACACACATTTTGGCATGAGCACGCACACACACACATGGCTGCCAGCTCGTTTGATCATTTACCCATCTCCCTAACCAAGGTCACTGTCTGTTTTTCTCTTTTCTCCCAACTTCATCTCTCTTTTCCCTCTACCCCACGTCCCCAGGGCTAATGAACTTCACCATGTGAAGACTGCCAGTCAGCGGAAGAGGGGAGGAGGGAGGGAGAGAAATGGAGAGAGACAGAGGGAGAATAAAATTCTGCTGATGTTTGGTTAATGGGAGTGAGGTGTCAGGGATGGCCTCTGATCTCTGCTGCATGGATACGTTGTTCAAAGACCACTGAAACAGCACACACAGCCAAAACGGCCTCACACACACGCACATGCACTTAGAGATTATCATACAACAGATTGACAGAATGACAGCACTGAGGTCCTCTTTGAAACTCAGGGATGAACCTGAGCGGCCGTGTTCTAGGTCAAACACAAAAGCAAGCAATCCAGCAAATGTACATGTATTTCATTTGCATGCAGGGAAATCAATTGGAAATCAATTGCATAAATGCAGTGTGTGATGCATGGCATTCACGTTGTTGATGCCATCACTGCTTTGTCAATATGTTCACAGATACCTGACAGCATCTGAAACTTTACCTGTGCTGCTTTGTGATTTTAGATTCGATTACGGAATAATGCCATTCAGTAGAAGAATACATTTACACACGCGCATGCATATACATACAAACTCTCTCTTACTCGCTGCTCTCTCGCACTGTAGATTTCTGCTGACTGTTTGTCCTTGAGCAGTCCTCATTAAGCTAATGCAAACCTCCCTGACAGAGAGAACCAAACAACTGACGTTGCAGCGCCGTGGCAACGCGAGCCCTAACGACAGGGAGGTGGTCGTTATGCAGATGAGGTCCAGCTGAGAGCGCGGGAGGCCGCCTGGCTCGTTAGGCCGCGGCCCGGCAAATGGCTCACTAATGTAACACTGCTTCCTGGTCTAATGGAACCCTGTTTTCCAGAATTATTTGTTTTTGCTCACAGCGGGACACCGAGGGGAACACCTACAGCGAACAGGAGTGAAAGAGCAGAGCAGCCTGAGAAGTCGAATCCTTATCGACTTGTTACTGAATTATTTCTCTCTTGTCAACCTATTAGAAGCCCTTTCTCAACTACTACACAGTGTTAGTGAGACTGGGGCAGACTGAGACCTGAGGACAGCACTTCTCAGTTTGACTGTTAGAGAGTCCCTTTTGGGTTGTAAATATATTGAACATAGGATCATAAACTGGATATGTTGTGTCCCTTTCACTGAAAATTGTTCATATACTAAGTGGGTGAGAAAGGACTTCTGTTTTTTGACAACAAAAGCAGACACTTATATTGTACCCACTGGCAAAAAAGACGTGTTATAAATATATAAATCAATTGTAATTTAAATGAAAATTATCTTTTGATGGATGTCGAAATTGTCAACTGGACAATGTTTTTGAACACTATGGACTACTTCCATATTTTTTAATTATATATATATATATATATATATATATATATATATATTTTTTTACATAATATATATAACATAACATACTGTGTCATGCATGTATTTGTGTTATTAATTCCCTGTTATGTAATTGATAATTAAGAACTACCCAAAAGCCATGTTTGTTGAGCTGAATGCACATCTCACCTCTGTCAATGTGGCCTCTCTTGTTCTCTTTGCTGTAATCCAGTGAAGAGTCCATGTCTCTAGTGCCTTGAACCACATTGGGCGAATGCCCCAGCACTCCATGACTTGATAGACCATCATGAAGTGAGTCTATAGATGGTATAAGAAATAGACAATTTGTTAAATTGTTACAATTATGAGGAAGTCTTTATATGAGCACATGACTCTAAAACATACGTGAGATTTCTAGATTGCGTTCTGTGTGACACGGTGAACTTGACACACTGCTGCTGTGATTGGATGACATCTGACCTTCCTCCAATGAGGGGGAGGGAGAGGGGCTGTCACGCATTCGCTCCTGTGAACAACAAAAAACAAAATAAATAAATACATTGACTGAAGTATGACCGGATAAAAGCATTGTGGAGTGTGTTCCAGGGAATATAATGCAAGTAAAGTTTGTTCTGCAGTTCTAAGCCATGCATCTAAAAAACAATGGCCTGCATCGTTATTATTACAAAGCAGTTACCAGTGATTTCCGGAGAGTACTTCCTTCTTTTGGCAAGACTTTCCAGTGGAAAAATACTTTCATCACACAGTTTATTTTATAATAATGACCAACAAATTAAAATTGATTTCACTTTACTGCTTTACTGCTATTTATTCTGTCCACGTGTTGCATTTTACATAAACATAGTCATAGTCCACGTACATAACCAAAGTAACTTATTGTACATTGTTTGTATTGTATTTTTCTCTACTTGCACAATGTTGTGTAATATTTAAAGGGGCTGTCCCCATGTAATAAAGTAAAATCTGTTTTGTCCCAGTGCATACATATTGTGAAAGCATCTCTTAGGGTGAAAAAGAGACTGCTGCGTTATTTAATTAATTATTTAATATTACATAACGTTTCATGACACTCAAAGCACTTTCCAGTGTATTATTCATTCACTACACACTTGGTGGTGGTAAACTACAACTGTCACCACAACTGCCTTGGGTTAGACTGACGGCAGCGAGGCTGCCAATCTGCACCATCGGTCCCACCGACCACCACCAATCATTCATACACTCACCACTTTCATACTAGGCAAGTGTCTTGCCTATGGGCACAACAATTCCCCCAGCCGCCCCACTGTAGCACCAGGTGTTCCAGCGGTCTCCCATCCTACTACTGACCAGGCCCCAAGTTCTCAGTGACATGAACTGTACAAACAGTTACTGTAAAAGTTTCAGGATATATTCCAATCATGAAGGAAGTTCAACTAATCGATCATATCTGTATAATGGTTGGCCCATTTTGGCCAATTAAAAATGCCAGACTTCCAGCCAAAACTTGTGGGCAGTGGTCATCTCCCGTGGGCTGATGGGAGTCGTAGTTCACCTTAATGACGGAGGTGGGAGCCCTGGTGGGGGCCTTGGCGTGGAGCTGTGCCACATTGGCGATGCTGGCCAGAGTGCTCAGTCGGTTCATCTGGCCCATTGCCATGGAAACGGAGGCCGGCGCCAGGCTGGCAGGGATCAGAGGATGTGACATCATCATGAAAGGTAGCTGGTCAAGAACTAGAGAGAAACAGCATAAAAGTGGAGGTTAGAGGCAATAGTCATATGGCAACGGTCAGAGGAGTCACAGCAGCATGATACTAAATAGTGTATTGAGTTTGTATCTATCATCAAGCTCGCGCTGCTCACTACTGTCATGTATGCTGAAATCAAGGATGATTTCGCACTTCGCACTTGACTGAACAAATATTGTGCATTAACAGGATTTCTCTGTGATGATGCTCATTATCCAAACCCCATGGGAAAAAGCATAAAGAGTTTGTGAGTATGCATGTTAAAAGAGGAAACTAAAAGAGGACATCACCGGTGGAGTTTCTAGAAGGTGGTGGGAATGAAGACTTTGAAAAGTTACATCGCAGAAGTGTCACTTTAAAAATGTAGATTCTTTTTACCTGGCTCACTAACCTGAGTTACTTTTTAGTGCCCTGGAGTTTCTGACAATAATCCAACACATTTTCAGTCAAACTAAACTCTTATTATCTTGGACAATCTGTTGTTCTCACTCCAATCTTTAAGACATGCAACTACTATCTTTAAAGAAAATCCTTCCGCTCAACAGCACCCCAGTGTGTTGTTTCAGTCCCTCTATTCATGAAACAAACAATCCTGTTGAGGGGGGAGAAAATGACATAAATATTTATCATTTAATAAAAGGAAAAACAAAAACAAAAGAAACACAGGGAGGAAGTGGAACAAAAGAGGCTGATGGCAGACCTGGTGCTGGGCCAGCAATGCACGCCGGGTAATTATAAACACAAAGGCAAAAATCTTGGACTCTATTCCGCACAATTGTCACATATAATAGCACGAGTGGATAGAAACAAAAAAGGCTATCCAACGAAGAGAGATTACGAAATAAACTAAATAAAGGAGGAAAGAAAAGAAAGAGAGACATTAAAAGGGGAGAAAAGTGTGAAATAAAGGGAGAGGCGTTGACTTTATGAGTTAGGTTTGCTGGACATATGTGCGGTGCTTTGTGCATTTGGCAGATTAGTCCCTCACTTGCCCAGAGCAGAAACCAATCCAAACAAAAGATCTGTGTGAATAGAGCTAAATAACCAGATGCTCCAACAATCAACTTGGAGCCAACTCCAAATATTAAGCCTTGGTCTAGACCCAGCGCTCCATTTGTCACCGCCCCCACCTACCTCGTCCATAATTTCATTTTCTTGCTGATGTTCCTTAACCCCCCCCCTCACCCTACTTCTCACTTTCTCTGCCCTCCCATCACTCTCTCTTATGTTTCATTAAAAACATCAAAAGTCAAAGTGCCTCTCTTATGTTTATCCAAACAAACCATTACTGTAAACAAACAGTTACTGTAAATTTCCCAGAAGATCTTGTTAAATGCAGAAATGGCTGCTGCCCGCTCTTCCCCGGCCCATAAGGTGTCACACTCAGCATTTGTGAGTGTGTGTGTGTGTGTAATCTGAGATTGTCTTTGTAGTGGTTAAAGCGCTGCTAGGCCCTATCCTTCCCATAAGGCTGTGGGTGGCGGTATGGAAAGAACTCATTGTGCTTGTATGTGTATGGAGCTGATGCATGTGCAGTGTATGTGTGTGTCTGTGTGTTTCCACTTGACTCTATCATTAACAGTGATTAAGCTTTACAGGTTTATAATAGCTGGTGGTAACCATGCCACCTAACTGCACACAGATGCAGACAGTTGTAACTCAGAGTGCAGGATGGTAAACAATGCTTAAAGCCATACTTTGGATGTTTTGAAGTGGGATTGTAGCCGAATTAAGCAATAGTCAGTGTGCCGTACACACATTGCCAAGGAGAATTCCTCTACTTCAGAATAAATTAAGGATAATTAATAATACAAATCGCAGAGTGAAGTCTTTTTTAACGTAACAACTAATTACTGACACATATTTTAATCTTGTTCAAATTCATTTTTTAAATTAAATTAATTTAAAAAATACTTTAAAACTGAGGAACAACGCATGTTACACCAATATGATTTTATATTAGAATGTTTGCTTTGGAAGTACATGTAAATTGATTAACATTACGGATGGCTTAGAAAGACATTATTTCTGTTTACAAGTAAATTAAGGGTCACATCAGTGACTCACCAAAGGGCTTACCGCATGCACCAGAGCAGGTTTTGATTCCTGGCTAGGACCTCTTTGGTCCTTCCACTTCAAAAAATTATTTAAAGAAGCAAACCAGAGAAGGAGGAGGCCTGCACTAAGGACAGTTTCTTCTCTTTCAACCTTGCGGTACATATAATGACTGTGTCCCAGGTTGATAGTGTATTCCGCCCAGACCTCCATAAGCCCTGTCATCTGTCTAAACACACTGATGTCGCTTTAACCTGTCGATAACAGTGGGGGTGGCGGCTCTCGTTTGTTTGTGTGGGTGTGTGCGTGTGCATGTGTGCGTGTGTGCATGTGTCCGTTCCGCCATCGATTGTCCAGCGTTTGTCGTTTGCATTCAGGATAGTGAATTAGAGAGAAGACTATTGATTTGGCTTCAGCCTCTCATCTTATTCATCTCTCTATCATCCCTGTACCCTTGCTTTTTGCCTACTGGTGCTCCACTTTTGCTGGCCAAGATCGTTGCAGTGAAGAGGAACAGTTTTTGTCCATATGACTACAAAACATTTTACCAAAAGCCAAAGAGGATTCAGTTTCCAAATTAGGCGATTCTTTGCTTTCCAGGGACAGCTTTTGGAAAACTGATAATTGAAAGTTTGACAGCAAGGCATCTTCTCACTCCACTGCCCATTAGTGGCTTTTTACTGACATTGAGAGCACATTAAACTCTACAAAGCCCAGGTTCTCTTCCTGTAAATTCTGATCTCATGTTACTCACTATTACTACTTTATGATTTGTTGAACATGAGAAACAGAGGTGGATGGCATTTGGGCTATGCACAGCAATATAGAATAATGTTCAAAAGATAACAAAATAATAATACGTTATTAAAAGTGGCTTAGTTGCATTCTCCTGTCTATAATTTGAATGATATTTCAATTTATGGTCAAAACAACCAAGGTCCAGTTTTTTTTGTACCAGTTGCTGTTAACAATTTACATGTTCAAAGCTAACAGTTCTATGGGATTTTTATGTATTATTAATTTGAATGGCAAAGAAATTAAAGCACAGTGCAATGTAAGTAATGTTGTCTTCAAATGGACAGCTAAAATGACTGTATTATTTTAACCCGGCCAGAAGAATAGACCAGAAGTGACGTTACATCCTTTTTTAAATTGATGTGGTTCAGCCAGGTGCAAGTATTGACACCACATTAAGAAACAATTGTGAGTTGTAGAATTTAAAATACAACTGGTGTGGTTTTGCATTTTTTAAGGACACTTCATAGACCCAGACTTACCCAATCCAGGGTTGTGATCACCGTTCTCCCCGTTTGGCCCGCCGTGCTGGTGGTTACTGTGGAAACCGCCCATTGCTTCCAACTTGATCTTTTTAGCCAGGGCAGACAGATCTGAGAAGGGCAGACACAAGAGTAAGACGGACATAAAAAGAAAAGAAAAATGAGAGGAAAGGAAAAAAAAAGAAAAGGAGAGATCAATAAGAGGCAGATCAATGGCCCCGGTGGAGGATTAGAGCAGTGGGTAGGCAGGAGGTTGTCATGGGAAGACAGAGGCCGGCCATTCATTCTGACTGCACCGCTGCACCGGCCATTTAGTCTGCGAGCGAATCAGCAGTGATAGGAACAAGCCAAGACATTCATCTCTCCCACACAGGGACATCGGAGCCCACAGCCCAGCATGGCACGCACAGGCAGGCTCCACCTCAGATTTCTGAACCACTTCTGTATCTCTGCAAATTACAAGACAAATAGTCTCTAATAGAGGTTCTGCACTTTAGGATTAAATGAAATGGAGAGTGACAAAGTGCGACGTGTGGCTGATTTTCTTTTAATTTGTGCCTTGAACCTCAGAAGGTAGCCTGACCCTCTGAGCAATCCTTAAAGCTCCCTCTAGCCTCTGAAAATTAAACTGATATAGACAAACAAAGTGATATATTAGTCTGACAAACTGAGCTCTTGAGCAAACGCAGTAGAGGGAAAGCAAACAAACTCTCTTAATTTCCTGATGGTGGATAGATCATAAACATTTGTGAATTGGCAGCCATTTTTTAAAATATATATAACCTGCCAGAATGGCCTTGTCTGTCTGTGGCATGGACAACCACAACAAATTGTTTCTTTTCTTTCTCATCTTCTCACCTCCTCACTGCTGCTCTGCGCCCATCCCCTCTCCTTACTTTACCTTTTCAAATGTCAGCATCACAGCAGGACATAAGTCACCGCGTTGTGTGTGTGCGTGAGCTTCTGTGAGTGAAAAAGCGACTAAGGAGGATCACATCAAAGATTTTTCCTGCCTTTTACGCCCAAATGTCCTCCCTCTGCCTGTCTCTTCCTCTCCTCTCATGTGGCCAGTTCTAATCAGTGGCGCTGACATTGCCGCCGTGCCCTCTCCTTTGGTGGAAAAAGACTCTTTTCCCACTGAGAAAGATGCTCTTGAACGCACAACACACACGCATACGCACGCACTCAAGCACCTTTGAACAGTGAGAGGAAGCGGAGGCTAATAGAAAATGGCTTCTTTTGAGGCGGGGAATGAAAAGATCAGGTTGCAGTGAAGAGCACAAAGCCAAGGGCAACTTTGAGAGCAGTAAGGTGCCAACAATTACTTTTCTCCCCCCCCCTTTTTTTTGGTAACACACCCAAATCCAACACACACAAACATGACAGGCACTCTGCTTACACCCAGGTACACTGCTGTTTGTGACAAGGAAGAGCGGCCAGGGGGAGCGAATGTGCTACAAAGTCAAAATGTAAAACTCAAATTACCAAAATAACAGGAAACTTTTCATGCACTTCATCTTTAGACTTTATACATCACCCTTAAGGTTTCAAAGGTCTCTCAAATCTGTTATTGATGCAACAGACCACTTTACATGAGTTCTTCAAGATAAAACCCCTAAGCTTGCAAGTTATGAGTAGTTCTGCGAGTGTCAGCACTGTATATGCTAATTTTATTAATCAGCACGCAGGTTACCTCCCAGAACTACGCCTCCTTGTGCCTCCTTATATCGATGATGAGTAAAGATGCAGTTTCATGGAAATCAGGGGGAAAATGCCCAATCATATACCCACAGCATTCAGGAAGGGTGATCTATTATTTCAAAGAAGAATAGCGTGTGATTAAACTGCTGAGTTGGCAGTAAAGTTTTAGGGTATCATTAAACTTATTTATTTTTTTTTTTTGTGTATGTTTGGTCCAACTGAGGTTACGGTTTGAGGTTGTGGTTTAATTATTAGACAAATGTGAAATTTCTGTCAAATGAATTAATTAAGAGCAGAAATAACACCTTAGACCAGGTATGGGCAAACTTTTTGGATTTTTACACTTGCCCAGGGGCCGGACCATTTACAGTTTGGATGTTGTTAACTACAGTATATTACACACATACTATTACACATAGACTTAATACCTAAAATACACAAAGGACTACAACAGAATAGCAAAAATCATTACCTTTATTTATTTAGTGGGAACAGTGCCGTTGGTCACTCTTTTTAGCCAAAGCATCAAAGTTCTAGTTCTAGTGGTGGCTTTTCTCAAAACTGATCTTGAATGAACAAGCAACTGCAGTCTCTATAAACTATAAAATGACAAATGCGCCATACTTAACTCACAATTTTTTTTTTTATGAAATGCTTTGCGGGCTGGGTCAAAATGCAACCAGGGCCTCGGGCCGTAGTTTGCCCCCCCTGCCTTATACCCATATTTGACAGTTTACTTATCTTATTTTTTTTCCTACTATAAATGATACAAATATTGTGTAGCTTCAGAACAATATTTACAGTATTACTTAACTTTTTATATATTCTCCACCTCTAAAATAAATACAAAAAAAAAAAATTATATATAGACTTTATAATTGGCAGTGGCTCGGTGATTCAACAACCTATAAATTGAACTGAATCCCACAGGGATCAGTGCATTATATCGTTGTGTGCTTAGGCAAAACAATTCAACTGCATTGTTTGTCCATGAGTGAGAGTGTGAGTGGGTGGTTGGTCTTGGTTTGAAGGGGCAAATGGTGTAGATTGGCAGTTTCACTTCGGTCAGTCTACCCTAGGGCAGCTGTGATTATAGAGCTCACCAGTGACCACCTGCCGCTTGGTTCCGGAAGTACATTTTTTCCCATCGTTCCCATAGGGGCTCGGAAAAAATAATGTATATTAAATGTTTGAAAGCATGATAGAGGCTAAGCTTCCTAGTAAATAATGAGCACAAGACCTATAATTTTATTTAAATCTGGTTTTGAAACTTTAAACTTATTAAAACATTTTGCAGATTTTTAAGCTGTATTAGGTTTTTGTTAACAATCTGGTAAGCCTCCCTTGTACCTTTTAACTCCTAATATTAAATTTTTTTAAAATTTAAATCCCTATGGCAAAAACGGGAATGGGAAAGTGCGGAACCACTGCAAACTTTGAAGTGGGTGGGACTGTTGAGCTCCGTAGACGCAGTTTACTACAGATGAATGTGTATAGAGTGGATAAAAATAACGCACAAAATGCGTTCTACAAAATGGTAAAATGCTTAGAATATAATCAAATGTGTACTGTTTCCATAACCTTTTGGCTTTTCCCGTTGACTTTAACTGAGCTATGAAACTCCTGTAAATTCAAGAGGACAAAGAACAAAGTTCTTTTTTTCCTTCCTTTTTTACAAGCAGAGGTTTATCTTTGTAGTTAAGAGGCTTGCATTTATGCTTTTATTATTGCATGTTTGAAATATAGTATTGTAGTCTGTGTACAGTTTAGGAGTGGGTGGTCACCTGCAGGAGGCATAATCCCGGCGTGCATCAGCCCACTGTGGGACAGCATGGGGTGGGTCCCGCCCTCTGTCACACTCTGGAGCCTCTTGGGCGGTCGTCCGGGCCTTGAGCTGCAAAACCAAACACAAACTTACAGTCATTAGGTGGTTTTATACCTGTCTCTCACGCTGAGACTCAAATGGGAGGCTTTTATAATAGTCGCAGACCCCACTGTCCTTCACTTTGTAAAACCTCTGATCTTGCTCTGGCAAAACAGTGAAACCTGAGCGTCTCCGGGAAGGCTGCTGTAGTGCAAATCTGACCTCCCTGTGGATACGAGCAAGCAAAAAAGGAGTTTCCCTGTGGCATCAATAAAGCACCTCATTACTGTTCAGCTTACTCATTCATTTGTTTGCTTATTAAATGTGTTTGCCCTCCTCCCTCACCGCTCAAACTTCATCTGTTCATTCAATCCCCCCATTTTCCAGCCATGTCACAAATTTCTCCCCCCAATAAAGCCGGGCAACTAGCAGGCAGACTCACATGGTTTGATTGAGGCGGGCACGCTCAATCAATCGTGTAGGAAGTATGTGAAAAGCTGTCAGACATCACATGGGCTCTGACTAAACGGTGTGAATGTCCTGACAGGGGGAATGACACGGGCCACATCAGGCTTAATGACAAGCAGCACCGCTCATCTCCAACTCCTACCACTCTGACATGGGAGATACAAGAGTGCGCGCTGCTCAAGTGTGCCAGAAAGGAGTGAGGGAGTCAAGGAGAGAAGTTGAGCGAAGGCAGAAGATACAGGGGAAAAGTGTACAAAAAAGAGGGGGAGATAGACTAGCAGTAGCAGCTTCCTAGCGTGGGGTGTCTTTGAGCAGATTTTAATTAGAATCTAATCCAGCCGTCATTAAGACCCCATAAACGAAGCTGTCAGTCAGGAGATTAATGGCGCCTCATTTGCATATTGCATATAATTCATCAATTACCCAGCAGAAAGGACCAATCCCCTGTTGACACACCCACCGGCTGAGAGAGGGGGAAGATGGGAAGAGACAAAAAAGAGAGCGAGAGATTGTGTAGCGACTAACTGCGTGAGAAAAAACAGGTAGCGTCGTGAGAGTGTGTGTGTGTGTGTGTATGAAGTGTTCAAAGGTTAATTTGATGAGCCGATGAGCTCCACAGTTCCTGCCCTCGGTTTTAATGAGTTGTTATTATTGTCTCTTATTATGGGCCCAGACCGACTGGGATGTGACAGCTGACATCAGATATCACGCACACACACCGGCACGCGCACAGGTAGGCTCACTCACCGACAGTGAGGAGTGAGGAGGGATGTGGTAAGGGGATTATACTATATATGTGTGACACTCTGAGTGATGGACAACATACTAAACGTTTTTGTGGCCCACACAGCAAGAGACATTTTTAAAGAACTGGTTAAAGACATTACTTCACACACACACAAAAGTTTTTTTGATGGGTTCTTAGGATTGTGAAAAGAATCAAAAATCAGGCTCTAATCGATATCAAAATTAGTATCAAAACAAGATACTCATTTGCTCAAGTATAGATGCAAAATAAAAACATTAACAGGACAAAATTTTATCGTTCTTTAACAGTTTTGGAATTATCTTGAGTTTTATCAGAACTAGTGTAAGACCACACGGTTTAATAAAGAAAGTTATATTTTGTGTAAAAAATGTCAGTCTACTCTATAAAATCTCAAAATGAAAATTTGCATTTTTTAACTATCATCGTTATAGTGAAACTGATAGAGAATCGAATATATATCTTAGTGTCGAAATCAAGTTTGAAATGTTTTGAAATGACAATACTACCAGGTCTTCATTTTTTTTTACTTTTGAAATGACCTGGGTCAAACTTTTTTTTTTTAAATCACAACTGGAGCATTTTCAGGCATCTTGAAGCCTGAATCAAGTTCTAACGTGAACAATGATCAGTTAGTTAGAGGCAGCGGTGGGCAATATTGAAAACAATGTTGCGCATTCTCAAAAACAATAATCAGACAATATTTGGAATGTGATAAAATATACTTGAAAATGTCTCGGTTGAGGTTCAAGTATCATACAAAACATGAATGACCATAAAACGGCAGAAATATCTCGTTTTGCGCTAATTTTTCATTGCTTTAGTTTTACTCGATATAGGCTACAAAATTTTACATTGCCAAAACAATTGCAATATGATCTATTTTTTGATATATCTTCCAACTCTAGCTACAGGGTCAACTTAAAAAGAAAAAGAAAAGAATCCTCGAAAAAAGAATCAGGACTTCAGGATTTGGGACTATCAAGAGTCCTACAAAGCTAGAGCAGGCTAGAATGCCTTTCCTTTTGAGTAGTAATTGAACTCCAAGGAAAACAACTGAACAACTGTTCATGCGAGGGTTGAGTAATGTCTTGTAGGCACGGTAAATTAGTACATAGCATGTGAAATACAAGTTTACTCAGAAATATGGTAATCAAATTGTGAACACTTATTATAAATAAATATATAAAGAAGTAAAAATAAATGCCTGTGTAGCCCCTCATTTGTCCAAGTAAGCAAAAAAGGGTTCAATTTTGTCAGTTGGACAAAGTTTGATGAAACATATTCACTCTAAAATGATTACTTCAGAAGAATTTAATCTTCTAATGCTAAGTAAAAATATGGATTATTTATGCTGAATAAAAAAAATGTAAAATCTTCAGTTTCCGTGTTTGGGCCCCTACCTCTTGTTGCACATTACCATTTACTGTAGCATACTGCGCTTAACAAAAGCAGGAAATGTATTTTTAGGCCTTGAACTTTGAAGATGAATTCCATCGCAACTGATTTTGAAAGACATATTAACACAAATGGAAGAGCAAATAGCAGCAGGGGAAATAAGACACACAGAGACCAAAGAGCGTGGTCGCATTTTTTTTACTGCAGCCACTTCCCTTTTCCTCACTGCTGTTTATTTGCACACACTAATTAATGGCCTATGTGCGCGCTTGTGTGTCTTAAATGGTGTGCGCTTTTGTATGTGTTACGTTTTAGGGGGCATTAAGATCTCGAACCTCATTTTGTGTTTAGTCTGCAAGTGTGTTGATACATCAAAGTGACCCATGGAGGGAGGTCCATGTGTGTTTTTGTGCATGTGAGCGCACTTTTGGCATATGTGTGTGTGTGTAAGGGGTTGGAGAGCACCGGTTCCCTGAGGTAGGATTAATGAAAAAGCCTTTCATGGAAAAGTCATCAAGCTGAGGGGATGGAATGAGGGAGAGGAGGGGGGAGAGAAAAAACAGTGCATTGTGTGTCTGTGTGTAAGGTGTGTGTAGGAGGGGGGGTGGCTTATGACCTCTTTGTCTCAAACTTTAATTAAAATCTCACCCAGACGTCCTCCCTCATGCCAACGCTTAGGCCACACAAACACTCACTCATACACACATTTTTTTAAGGAGAGGTACATTGCGTTCGGCCCCTACCACTTTTACCACTTACCTGAAACACGAAACGCTAAACATGGCAGCTGGAGCTTAGCACAGGTGGAAGAGAAACAAAACAGAGCAAAGATGACAGATCTCTCTCTTAGCCGCTAACACACACACGCACACAGGAGGGGAGCAGAAAAGTCATGAAAGAAGAGGAAGTGTTACAGTCAAAACAGTGGAACAGCTACTGGCTTGGAGGGACTGAGGTGCTGATAGGTAGCAGCTGTGTGTTTGTGTGCAAGAAGAGAAAAAAAATTAGAAGGGGGTTGTTTGGGAGACTAGCTCAAACAAGATTTTGTTTGGAATATATTAGCAGCGGTTTACAGCTCCCTTGCTCCCATCCTTTCAATCTGTGTTTATCAGCCGAGTTTGTATTCGCCGTCACGGTCCGGTTTGATAAATCATATGGCTGTTGCTTTAGCGCAAGGAAGACTTATGCTGCTGGTTACAGAAGTCAGGCAAAGATTGATGTTGTGATCTTCTTCTTAAATTGAGGTCTGAAAAAACCTTTATGCAGCGCTTGTTATTAGAAAAAGCTTGCGTGATGTCATGACAGAAGAAGGCAACTTGGACAGACACACACACACACACACACTTTTTACACTCGTACGTTCAAAGCCAGACTCTCAGACAAGACGTTTGATCATGGCAAGAATCTGATCTCCTCAACTGATACGGCCGCGCATTCCTCTCCCACATTCCAGGGTCAGGACGGTGTCAAGAGTGTCTACAAGCATATAGGTGTGTGTGTGTGTGTGTTCCATTAGGACCTGTCATAAAGGGGACAGGGAAGCCCGCGCCATCTCATCGTTTCTCTATAAAACATCAAAAGAGAGCAAAGGTTAAAGTTGAGCTAATGACCCCACCCTTACAAAGCACTCCCCCTCCCATCCCTTAATGCTTGACTTTGACAGTGAGTTATGGTGCTAGCGGTGCTGGGACATAGCTTTAGGGGAGTACCTTCCCACACAAACAGACTACGGGCCCACCGCTGCCAGCTTCCAAAAAGCTGAAGGTTTGCCACAGAGAAAGACAAAGAGCGAGCTATTGTTGCACTCGGTGGGCCACTTGGTCTCATTTATCACTAACCAGTTGGAATCTGCAAACTTTTTGTGTTTGTTTTACACCTGCTGTATCCTTGGCTTTGAAGTCTCTTGACAAAAAGCTTTGTTGTGGAGTATCCGAGGACGCAGCTGTAATTCTTCAAAAAATGAGCTGTCTTAATATGATTGATTATAAGATAAGGAAATGGCCAAAGTATTGATGCAAATATTGCACTGATGTTTTTTGTCATTCCCATTTGTCCTCAGTGTATGAGATAGTTTGCATTTACAAAAATCTCAGGTAAATCAATATATCATTATTTCAAAAGTGAAAACTGTGAACCATGTTAAAACTTTACCACAATTTGTGAGCCTTGGTTTTAAAAAAAACTCATATCGACAACGGCAGATATCAGTTATCAGCCACAACAGTAAAACAAGACAAATATCAGATATTGCCGGGGAAAAAAATCCACGTTGGATTGTCTCTACTAGTTCCCATGCAAATTTCCACGAATAGAGAGAATTGTGTATTTACAAAATGTTCTTTTCAGTAGTTTATTGAATGTAACGAGGTCACTGTTCTGAGAAAGAAACTTTGCACCTGAATTCGCATGTAAAGAAATCTCCTCCTTTATTGCAGGGTTTGGACTATTGCAATTGATAATGTTAAAACACAATGTGCATTTATCCATTAAAACAAGCAGTGTGCTACTTTTCAGTGCGGTCAAAGCAAACGCTATTCACAAATGCAGACGCGCTTTGTTGTAAGGTAATGAGAGATGTTACCACTATGCTACATTACACAGGTTTTGCGTAACACCCGGATTGCCATTTCTGAACTTGACACAAATAAATAAATAGTGTGTATAATGGGCATGTATGCGCGTGCATGTACAGTGTTTGACCCAGGGTATTTGATGTGTGTAACATAACATAAAATGAAACTGTTCCTTTGTGAGGGAGAGAGAAAAGGACAACGTATCAGGTTGCCTCCTACACGTCATGTTCTCTTTGTGGAACTAATGTCATTTTGAGGCAAAGGCAGCAAACACACAGGCGAGACCAGGGAGTCTTTCAGCGCAGTTGTCTCTGTGTGAGATCGTGTAGTTGTAGTGTGTGTGTGTGTGTGTGTGTGTGTGTGTGTGTGTGTGTGTGTGTGTGTGTGCGCGCGCGCATGTGTGTTGTGTACGTGCGTGCGTGTGTTTATACTGTATACCACCTATGAATGAGTTATGAGTTATGGTCACTGAGTTATGATCACTGACTTTTTGTCTGATCTGTGTGGATTTGAAGGGCTAAGAAGAAAACATGTTGAACAAAGGCTGTTTTAAAGACGGTTCAAACAAAAATGGATGTACAATAGAAAATAATGAGCAACTTGTAAATCGTCTTGTTGGTCATGTTAAAATAGTTGACAAGGCTGTTATTTCAGCTCTATCCTGTCTGACTGTACTGAAAATAATAAGTGATGGCTGTCTTAATCAGTAACAAAACCCCGAGTGGGCCTTGGTGCTGTCAAAGAGCTGTAACATCATATTCTGGAGATGTTCTTGAAACTTTTATAGCCTTTGTTGGCCACTGTTCCAAATTTAACCACTGCCATCTTGCAGTCCTGAGCCAGTGTGTCAGTAAGTTTTTGAACCCACAGACTTTTAAAGATTTGAGCGGACTGTTAAGATGATTGCACTGAACTGGAAGTGTTCAGATTAAAACAGAGCCTGAGCCACCAATAAAGTGATGTTTTCAGATCTCATTAACTAAAGCTGTTTGTGTGTAGTGTGGATAATTAGAGGCGGCAGAGGCTGTGTATTTCTCTGGTTGTATTACAACATTCCCATTAACACCTGATCACAAGAAATCCCCCAAGCTGCCAGAAGATGCATCTGGATTTTCTCTTGGTTAGAGGCTTTCAAGTGCTTGAGTGCAGGTGTTAATCCGTTCAGCAACAACTTGATTCTTACAATAGTACGTTTCTCTATACAGCAATTTAGCTTGTGACAGTTTTAAAGACATTACAGCTTCAAGGATTTAAAAATAATGACGCTAAACATGCAGATTTAAGGCTACATACATTAAGTCATCTTGAAAAAAGTTTCTATTGTTTTTAGTCTCAAGTTTTTTAGGGTAGACATCTTGACAAATCCTCTATCTGCGTTAAATGACAGGTGTAAATTGGATTATTCATGCTCTAAGGAGCAGGGATTAACTATCAAACAATAAATTCCCCAAACTGATGGGGCTAATCCACACTTGTTGTGTATTAAAACTCATGCTGTTCTGAGCATGTGGCTTGCACATCATTCGTCTGAAGCACCAGGAAACCACATCTCCGCCAATTTAGCTCCTTTATCCAAACATCTCTGGCGCATTGGATTGATGACCCATGTAGTTGGTCACCATCAGAGTTCTGCAAAACAGCTAATTTACATAATCGCATCATAAATACCGAGAATTCATTTAATCATCTTCTCTGTTCTGATGCTCAGGGCTAAAGAGTGTTGATATGATAAGACAGCGAGTTATTAAGGAAGGAGAGAGAGAAGAGAGTGCAAGGATCAGTGAGTGAGTGAGTGAGCTTGTCCTGATTTAAGCTGCCGCTTGGGGCCAAATGAAAATTAATTAATTTCTGTGAAGAATCAATTTCTCAGAATGACAGTGTCAGATTCAATGTGTGCACAAGAGTGTATGTGTGTGACATCTACTGTGTGTGCTAAGAGAGAGATATTAGAGCCTATGATAATATGACTAACTTTGAAAAGAGCTTTTTATTAGGATTACTAAAATCCATTATCATCAACATCATCATAACAATCCAATAATCGTCATCTGATTAAATGGTATTTATCAGACCATGATAAAAATGTAAAAACTGTGAAGGCGTTAACGATTTACAGGAAAACACCTATTTGTTCAAAAGTCATATTATTCTTCAAGCATTTCAGTTTTCATTTGACCACAATATGCAACTTTTGTCAAGTCATTGCCTATAATTGGCAATTAATTGGTATTGCTCAACTTCACTAAAATAACAGTATATCAGTATATCCATAAGAGAAGACTGTAGTAAACGCTATAAATCACAAGCTACTCTACCAAAGTCACTTTTAAAACGCAAACTATATCAAGCAAGTTATCATGAAGCATTGTCTATGAACAATTATTGCACATAAAGTCTGGTAAGTATAGCCTGTGGACAAAGTGAGTTGTAGCTTAACAAAAACTTTAGCGAGGAAGTAGTGAACTTACTTGCTGTGATAGCTACATCCTATAAGTTAGAGCCTGAGTCTACACATTCTGTCTGCCCCGTGTTTGCCCGATAAGCCGTGTGAGCGCTTCCCGCTGCTCCCGTCTGTAGCCTGCTCACTGCAGCTGCACTTTCTGCAGCTGGACTAAAACTTTCCCACTTCTCCGCTACCTCTAGCAGCTCTGTCCCGCGCCTCACTCACCTGGCATTGGTGCAGTCGTTGTAGAGCGTCTCGAAGTCGTGTCTGGAGATGAGCTTGCAGCGGTTCACCCCGGGTTGAATGGCCCCGAGTCCCCGGAGCACCCGTACCTGCTCCACGTTGCACACCACGGGCGTGATGTCCAGTCTTTTCAGCTTAGTGTACACGGTGTGGAGCCCGCCGACCAGGTGCTTGAGAAACACATCAAAAGCTTGTGGCAGGCAAATGAGCTCCGTATCTTTCACCGTAAAAGAGGCGATTTTGACCCCCTTCACCTCGACCAGTTTGCACTCGTTGTTCTGTGGCGTGCTCTCCACCGGCGAGGGGGTCGCGTACACCGGTTTGCCGCCGCTGGACAGGGACATCCCCGCCGTTTTCAGCGGAGATCCATTCGGAAGTAAAAGGTCTGCTCTGAAGGAGTGAAGAAGCGCCGGGTGAGGTACGGGAGGAGCCGGGGATGAGGCGGCAGAAGTGGCGGCAGGTGGCGGAGAGTTAGTAGCGGGAGACACTGAACTCGGTGTCGGGTGGTGACCGAGAGGTGCAGCCGGGAGAAGAGCCGGGGCTGCGGGAGAGGCCATGGTAGTCATGCTGAAGAGTAAGCTTCTTTAGACTTTAGAGTCAACAGTGTCTAAAGTAAGTTTTTCTAACAAGTGTTGCTGCTTGGTAGGAGTGAGCCGCGCATTGAGGAGAAGGAGAGGGTAAAAGAAGACGGACAAGAAAAAGACAAGGTTGGCGCGTGTGTGTGAAAAACAGATCACATAGTTGAATGTGAATGAGAGAGAGGCTTGTCTCCGGCTGGAGATGCTACTGTCACATTATCATAAGGAGGAGGAGCCTGCAATGTTCTTGGAGAGGGAGAGGAGGGAGAGAGTTCAGATTAGCCTATATAAAGTTTGGATAAGCCTATTTATGAACGCCTAACAAATACACAACCAAATATTCATGTTTCTCAAGGTGTTTGTGTGGGTTTAATCATGCCTTCTCCATGGCACTCTTAATAAGTAGGCTGCTAAAATCCTATATCTTCTGCACAGACCTTCAAACATATTTGCTTTGCACTGGCTTCATTTTATTATGTTTCACAGAGCATGGAAATAAAACAGTAACACTATGAGACTAATGAAATGGGCTAGCCCATGATCCATACTATAATACATCTAAGCCTAATTGTGAACCATACACTTCCCAATAGGACTCAGAATGACAACAAAGTCACTGCAATGCTATCCTTCATTCTGGGGCATGGACTATTAAAGACACTGGGGGCAATAACCTTGGTTTGACAAATTGACCCCTTTACCTGTTCTCTGTAGCCCTTATGCGGTCCACACAGACACTCACACTGCCACTGTCATTTACATATGGAGCTCGCAGTCCTTTCAAAGTGGCTTTCACGGAACATTGTGCTGATAATGATCTTGGTCGTGAGGGAGAGAGAGACACAGATCTCCAGAGACCATCTCACCATAAGACAAGGGGGAAGAGGATAAAACTCAGACTGTACTTCAACTCAAAGGACTTTTAACACTCCCTGCCACCCCACCCCCTCTCCCCAATAAGCCCTCTTGTGTTTTTTAATTGGCAGAAATTAATCTTTAGGATGTAGATGGTAGATTTACATTCATTAAAAGTCAAGAGAGGAAGCCAGGCTTGATGCTAATCAAATCTGCTTAATTATGCTTAACATGAGTATCTCCAGGGGAAGAGAGAGAGGGGGAGAGAGATAGCTAACTCGAACTTTTTACTTTTTGCCTTTGATAACTCCTGCTGAGTATGGCCTTTTCCGTGCCAAAAAGAAATGTCACGACTCTCTTTGTACATCTGTGGAAAACACCCCAATAAAGCCATCAGTGTTGACTAAAACCTATTGTTGTCAGGACACCGTTAAGTGTTTAGTGAATGTAAAATGTTTAGCGTTTGATCTAATAGATGGGTTAAATATGAAAGTCCACAGGAGCCAGGTTAGAAGTGTAGCAGGATACCCTGGTGGGAAGTGACTTTGTCTCACAACAGGAAGGTCACTGGTTTAACTCATATTGCAGCCATTGTACCTTTACTCCACTGAATGAAACAATGAGGTCCCCTCTATCATTAAGTATTAAAACATACACATGCAGCAGGAGAGAGGAAACCAACTGAACAGTGTAATTTCACAACGTAAGAAAGCTCCTCTACAATATACTGTATTAGGGTTGTCTAATCTGTTGAAATGCTTGAAATCTCCCTTAGCTCAACATTACCTTGCAAATATAGATTTTATATTAAGGTTGATATATCTATTTGTCCCAGTACAGTGTAATTCTTCCATTTTAACCTCCAATATTTGCCTCATGTTGTTATCTCCGTCAGAAGTAATTTTTAGTAAGGTGTGGTGGGCCATGCTTGTCTTTCTGAACACAATTTTTTTACCTAAAACCCCAAATGGTTCTCCTCTTAAAAGCTATTTTGCTGAGGTGAATCTTTATACAACAATTATGGATCACTTTAGTTGACTGTACTAAAAAGACAGATTGGCGCATTTGCAGTAGCAACATTTCTGATGCAATCTTCCAAATTTAAAAGCTTGTCCTCCATATTAGCTGTTATGAGTCAATGAGACAAAGCTAATATGCATGTTGTGTTGTTGTTTGAAAGCCAAGATCTTGGTCCTTTCCACATGTCTCTTTTGGCCACAGAGCAGCAGAAGCATGAGGGGAATGTGTAGGTGGCTAGATCAGCCGATGAAGTGTAAATACCACTCAATCTGTTCTCATTAGAGGAGTAAAAACGAACGAATCACTTCGCCTCTATTAAAAATGCCCCAGGGCCTTAGTGGATTGTCCTTGTGTGTATTTGCATGTGTACAAGTCTGTGTGAGACAGAGAGAGGGGGTGACAGGATGATGTTTTGGCATTTGTGCCTGTGGATGGGATCTGAAATGCCACCACCATCATTGCTGCTTAATTCCCAGATACACACAGTTAATCTGAACAGACAATCCATTCCGACAGCCACTGTTATGATTCAAATCAACTCAGAGTGAAGTGTGTGCTGCGCTGAGTGAGAGAGGATGTCATTGTATTTTGGTTTGTGATTAGGTGTCTATGGATGTATGACCAAGATATCACACATCCACTGCACATTCCCCTATGATAATGTGGATTGATTATGGATATGATAATGAGAGGCCGGCGCGGCGTCGCGACCTTCACAAGGTCTAATTGAAACAAGCGTTGGTCCTCCGAAGCACTTATCAAGTCACACAGCACATCATTAATCACTGAGAATACAAGCTGTCAGTGAGCACACATGCATACACACACACACTCCATATTTTCTGTTTTTACAGCATATACACACACACTCTTTTTTCTTGTCTCTCTCTCTTTCTCTTACATACACACACACAATACAAGCTGTCACCGCAATATGCCTGGCATTGTCTTCTTTTAAGGAGAGTGGACAGCTAGTCCACCCTCTATCTCTATTTTCTTCTTTAAGAAAAGTTGAGTAACAAACAGGCTATTGCAGTTTAAAAGGAGAACAAGACAGGCTATGTTAAAAGAACTCAACAAAAACGAACAGCTGTTCACTTTACACAAACCCATTTGAGATTGAATTAGTGCAAGTTGTTTTACTACCTGCTTTTATTAGAAGACAATTTAACAACCAAATTCGATTTCACTGTCTGATTAAGGCAGCATATGGTCTGTACCTGTTAAACACAACATGTTCAACACCAACTTAACGCCTCACTGAGCCACTCAAATAAACTAATAAGCACAATATCATATTAGTCATTACATAGTCCAACACACAAAAGTCCAATCTGATAAAAGGTACTTTCATTATCATCCAGGAGAAAACACAAGGGAGTAGACACACGCTTGGTCGATGCCATCAACAACTTTGTTAATTGTTATTCAATTAACTGCTTTTGTTAATGAAACCAATTAATACTTTCCATATATATCATTATTATGCATGCAGAAGATGGCTAATTACATCTGTAAATCAATCAATTCTACATTAATCAGTTTGGAAAATGTCCAAAACCAACAAAGTCACTAAGACTTTGAAGACTTTTTTTTTTTGATTGCCACACCATTATCTTGTCTAATGATTGTTAACGATCCTTTAAAGAGTTTACGATCCAATTTCCTTGCTATGAATTTAATTGGTACCTAAATAGTATAATCTTACAGTGTAGAAGTGTGGTCTGTATTTAATCAAGGGTGCAATATTGCTGTAAACTCTAACAAGGTCATGTAACTTCTCTCAGGGCAAATAGAGCCAGTGAAGCCTTACACTGATGTTGCTGATGAGGCCCAGATAACCTCAGTGTTAGAAATATGAAAACAAAAATGTGCGTCTTAAACAGTGCACTGTGGGGAGGTCGAGGTACATGGTTATATACAGCTGTGCCCATAATTGGGTTACCGTCTTAGAATTCACTAGTGTCCACTAATCAGTCTAATTATTTTAGTAAAGTGCATTCCTCACACCTGAAAAACAAGATCCTTTCACTTTTAAATGAGAATGCCCTCATTTATCAGAAAAATAATCCAGAGGCCGGATAATTATCAGACATACAAACACAAACACCTTTAGAAGTTTGAAGTGAGGATGTACTCCGTGAGTTGATATGGTCATGTGACCTGACCAGTGCCCTAGTTGAGCACTCTTAGATGTTTATGCATATGTGGACGCTAATCTCTCAGTCAGGACTATGGGATTTGGGAATATTTTGTTTAACAAAGATCAAAGTAACAGGCTAAGATCAGGAGAAACCCTTCAAACACATCAAACAGAGAGCAATGCGTCCCACGCCCACAGTAGCCAATCAAGCCATGCATAACTCTGTTTTCTTTGTAACAGAAAAAAGATTCTCCATGTGGGCCTTGCTCCATCATCGTGTCGGTTCACCCCCCACATAGGGCCCAGAATTGTTTCGGCTTTACAGGCTATCAAGTAGAGCCATTGCTGCAGCGTGACTGTATGCCTTTCGTAGTTGGAGAACATGATGCTGGTATTGAGGAACAGAAAGATAGTGTGTTAGGAGATCAAAGGAGCAGTACAGAGATTTCAACTCCGAGTCTGTCAGTCAAGATGTGGAGAGACAAAGCAGAGGAAGACAGAAGTGCTTACACACACATACCCTCCTGCTCACTTTGGGCTTTCTCTGTGTCTCTAAGGGCGAGGTGTTGTTAAAGGGCTTAAGGGCTACTCATTTGCAGACATCTCCACTGGCTTAAACCTACATGCAGTGAGGAGCAGGCACACAAACACTGACAGTCCACAGTACAAGATGAGAGGTCGTTTCAGGCCCGAGCAGAGGCCTGTGGAGGGATGTTCTGTGTTCTCAGCATTTTGCCTCGTCTACAAGATGAATCGAGCCATTTTACAGACAGTGGAGAAACAAAACAATGTTCTGTGTGGTTGGATTTGTGATGAACGGTCTCCATTTCTGGTTGATCAAAGGCATACATTTTTGGCAAGTTTGCAATATAATAAAAAAATGGCAAATTGTGTTCTATAAAATAAACGAAAAAAAAGTCTATGCTGGGACAGGATGCTGCTGGGGTTGTGGATCTTGTGCAAAGGCACACATATGAACTGTAGCTGCTAATATAGGCAACAAAATAGGTAGCAAATGGCAATCTATTCTTCTTAGCCATCACATTAGATACTAATTTATGGATGCAGATTAGATAATTTATCCAATAATCTTGGATAAAAGCTCATAATAAGTATTTTATTTATATAATTCAAAGTTATAAGTACATCCCGACGGGAAGATTGTTCGAAGACGCTGCAGTTGGTCAAAGAATGAAACAGCACCATCGTGTGGGCATTTACTGTTATGTTTTTATTGTGACCGTAAACAACAGTACTGTATTAGCTTTCAATATTTTTTTTAAGGCAACGAAAGAATAGAAAAAGTACAACTTAAGATGAAAATTCAGAGGCAGAATGTAATACAGCACCAATAAAATTAAACACTGATTTACTCAAAAGGGCCAGAAAACTACCAGCTATCTTTAAAACATAGGTTCCATTTGGGACGAAAAGTCATCTCTCCTTTTCTTCAGCTTGCACAATTTTCTGAAGTCTAAAACATAAAAACAATAATTAATACACAGTAGAATCAATTATTCAGCTAAATAATATGGGTTGAGAGCAATGCGATATACATACTGTATGATGTTATTGTGTCTTTCTAGATCAGTTTCTTACTCATGGTGAATGTTCTACCTTTATATATCAATATAAATCAAGAAACCATTCACACGGGAAGCTAAGTGTCTTGCACAAGGGCACAACAACGGCATGTAATGCTTACAATCGGGATTAAAAGGAAAACATCCAACCCACCATGATTGATTGAGCACTGGTTATGTTTAAATGCACGAGAAAAATGTAATCATTATTTGTTTTCTGGAGTTGCCAGATTACTGAAATGGCGTCTAAACAGCAACATTTTATCTGTGTAATATGATTTCTTTCCAATCATTCACATTATGTGCATGTGTTAATAAGAAAAAACTGAACAAGGGGCCAACTAAAGTAGCAACAACAATAATTTAAGATATAATGTAACTGACTGAAAGATTATTGTACAATGACTTGCGAATATCACTCTAATGATTGCAGTTTGAAAATCCAGTTTGCAGAGTTCTGCATAAAGATGCTCCCTGATGTTGTCCTTCTTTTATTTTCAATGCAGTGTCCATTCACCTTTAGAGACTCCGAAGCTTTACGCAGTTCTTTTATCACAGAGGCCAGCGCTTCTGGATTAATACCCTGTTCACATAGACGAACACAGATGGACAGAGACTCCATGTCCAAACCTGTGTTTAACAACCTGGATATCTCCAGTAGAACTGTAAGGAATAGGAGCAAAGTTACATTATTGATATTAACTAGTGCAGTAAAATAAACATTCCACATTAAGAGGCATAACAGTGTTATATTACCATACATTTTAAGCATTTTCAGAGCTAGGGAGTTAGGTAGATATATCACTAGCTAGTTATATAGATATTACTTAGTTTAGTTTCTCTTTTAGCAACATTTTGAAATAATGCTATACTCTGGAATTGACTGTTTATTTTAAAACAACAGAACTCTAACTTGAATAAAATGCGTAACATAGCTAACGTTAGTTAGTTTTATGTTGACATTATGAGGTGAACGTGTGCCTCTCGTACCTAGTTCTACTTTTATGCTATGGTCTATTCTATCCTCTCCGATCTTTAGAAATCTGCATATTTTAAACAAAATAAACCAACATATATCATAAGCTTGCTTACCATCCATGGTTTCTCGCACTGCGTTCAGGTTGGCGTTGGCGGCACTTGCCATTGTAGAGGCTATCGTTATATCGTTAGCTTTCTATCTTTCTTTAAGCTTTCTAAGGTGCAAGGCTTAGAAATGGGGGGGAAATCCGCACATTTAGTGACGTGCAAAGTCTACTTATCTTGTTAGCTTTATCGTACATTTGTCATATTGCCAAAAGACATTTTAGAACATATTTTTGCTTAACGATTATTTGTTATGTTCGCAACCATTTTCGCTGCTAAACCATCACTCAGTAGTCCTCCGTCGGATGTGACGTTAAAACTATGCGTCAGCTCTGATTGGCTCGCGTATGTTTTTTGCGTTCATTTGATTGGCTGATCTCCGCAGTGGGCGAAATTGAATTGAACGTTTGCTTTGCGGCTGCTCTGGCTCTTTTTGTGACCAGTAGTTTTAGTTTTACGTTGGATAAATGTAAGTATAAGATACTACTTAGAGTAACTTAAATTACCATCACGAAAATACAGTATATTTTGTGTGGTTGCTTTGCTAAAAGTATGTAGCACAACGTAAGCTTGTAACCAATGCCTACTGTGTTCCGTAAAGTCAAGCCTCCATCTAAACCATGGATCTCAACGAAACAAGAAAGCCAAACAGATCATGTTTATATTTGGATAAAGGTGTTGTTCCTGTAGTCTTTATTTTTCCACATTATTACAATCTTAAACTTTTTTGTCATCAGCTGAGATGGGGGATCATGTGTATATCACACCAGAAACGCCAGGAAGACCTTCAATAAGAAATCCTTTTGAAAGTCCAAATGATTACCATCATCTTCGAGAGCCCGTTGTTCCCAGTCCATCTGTGTTTAAATCTAAAACTTGTAAAGCAGTAAGTATGACCACATTAACTGTATTCTCCAGCAATTTTGTTGGTTAATGGTAGTATTTGCCCTCTCCTGTCCTAGACACCTCCCAGGTTCACCTGGTCAATTGAAGAAATGGCAAGCCTTTTTCCTGTTCATATAGACCAGGAGGAAATTCAGCGGCAGTCTTTCTACCTCAGCCAGACAAGGTGTCAATGTCAGTGTAATTTCTTACAAATTATTTGTATTCTGTGTAACGTTTTTATTATTTCCCTTCTAGAACGGATTCAGACATTGAGCAAAAGTGTCAAAATGCCATTGACCATGTATGTTATAACTGCACTCATTAGATAAAAGGTTTTGCTTTGCATATACTGTTCTACTTATTTTTTCTTCCCTCTTCTCTGTAGTTTTTTACTAAAGGATCCATTGTACCCTCACCCTGGACTGCACCAGAATCTCGAAAAGTTGGTCCCTTCTGTAAGAAAAGTAGGTTTATTTGAATATTGCTCTCTTGTACACAGCCTATTATGCGCTAATGGAATAAGTGTCACTGATTATGTTTGAAGATTCTGTGTCTCCATTGATTGCTGAAAACCTAAGGAAGATATCAGGTAAATATACTTCAATGTGTGTTTGCAGTTTTAGTTTTCTTTGGTTACACACTTCTGTTTGTTCCAAACTCATTTTGGCTTTTTCTAGTTGGTTGTCAGACAACACTTTCATTGCCAATGGCCTTTGATTTGGAAAAAGTACTTGGTGAGCTATCTGATAAATGCACAGAATTACTTAAGATTTCACTTGCTTTACTTATTTTCTTTTGTACCACAGGGGAATACTACCGATATGAAGAACCATTGGATACTGTACAGGAGAGTCTTAGTTCCTCATCTTTGAGACGAAAACTATTCCTTGATGGCCAAGGTAGTGGCTCAGATAGCTCTACGCCTCCAAGCCCTGTAAGAGGCCTTTCAGAGCAACCCAGGCTACAGGCAGATGCCACAGACGGAGGAACAGAGGACATGCACATCTCTGAAAGAAAAAACACTTCCTCTATTTTCTCTTCTCCCTTGTCTTGTGGCATTCAATCTGCAACTCCCTCTACGGTAGAAAGCTACAGTGACATTCAACCGAAGGGTTTTTTGTGGGCTCTGTTTCTAAAAGTTGTTGTCTTTCTTTTTTATAGGGTCAGTTTTCGTCTAGCCCCATCCAGAATGGCCATTTCCGGGACTGCAGCCTTGGTAGCATGAATAGTCCTGTTTTACCCGATAGATCTTCTCCAGCTCGCCTTGCCTCACCCATCATTTCCCCTATTTTTGCACAAGCTTCTTGCACACCCATAGCTTCAAGTAATTCTTGCTTTTTGCATTTTGTAAATATTGTATAAAACAATTGGCAACTTGATGTTTTTTTTCCCTAATTTCTTGTTGTAGAAAACAAGCCACCAACAAGTTTGACTCCACTAAATGTTCCTCTGGATGGTGATGTCACTTCATGCATTGAAAGCCCATTTGTCGAGGGATGTTCCCCTATTCATAGCTGCTCCCCACAGCAGCTCAATTATCATGAGTTCAAAAACTATTCCAGATTGAAACTAGAAAACAGAGTTGGATTTTGGGCTACACCTCCACAAATATCTCCTATACTGAACCCAAGGCTCCAGGACAGCCAGGAGCTTGAGGACCTCCAACCACTACCCTCAATGGATTCGGATCCAGTGTCTCCACAGACTGCTGGTTTTAAAGACAATGAAGCAATTTATGAGAATAATTTAAAGCCTTTGACAATGGAAGAGATAGAAGGAAAAGACAATGAGGCGAAGTCAGATGACGACGAACATGAATCTGAAGGGCCAGGAGTGCGACTGACCAGCTCTCGTATGGGAAATGCGTCTGCAGGAGAGGGCTCTCAAATGTTTATGTCTCTTTTGACGGAGGGAAGCAGTATACGCTACGAGTCAAGCATGCAGGTACATCATACAGATGTTTCTAGAAAGTTTTGGTTTTAAACTTAAATTTGCAAATTGTGAAACAACGGCTGTAACATCATTTCACACTTTGCAGATGACTGACAAAAGTGCCAGACTCTGGCACTTTGTTGTTGGGAAAACAAATGTAGAAATAAATAAATGTTTCTATTGTAGGTGGACAGTGGGTACAACACTACTTCAGCTGGCACTAGCAGTTTTATAGATGGACTCGGTTCAGAATGCAATGGCAAAGAGTCTTTCAACTCACATATGTCAGAAGATACATTCCAACTAACAAGACACACTAAACCAAAGGTAAGTTCAGTAGGTTTGGTTAGTCCTCAACATCGTCATTAACAATTTCCTGTTTTTACAGATGTTTTACCATTACCATTGATATTTTTGAGGTCATAACCATCAAAAGACAACTCCAATGGATGCACAAGATTACTTTTTTGCATCAGTTCATTTTACTATTTTTTTTTTTTTTTTTTTTTATATATAAACTTGAAACAGTGAAAAGTGTCAACTTCACCAAACAAATATTCATTTTCTGTCATTTTGTTAAATGCAATCAATGGAAAAAACCTAACTGTTCACACAAATGTTCTACTGTAATAGGTTTAAAAAAGACTTGAATATAGCATTTTGCTGTGGCATTAATAAGTGTTGAACTGATAATCTAAATCCTAATGTATTTATATTTTTACACATTTTATCATGATTTTGATTTCCTCATACTGTTGAATTGTTTTTAACCTCTATGATAGTTATTTATTCCAATATGGCAATGGAATTAATTAAAATGCTGATTGAGACGTTGTTTTAGGTTTGTACTTTACTGTGGGCTGAATTGTCAGCATTAAAGTTACTTAAGAGTTATTGTTGGAAGATTGAGTCTTCTGAGAGTACATTCAGAAAATCAAGAAAAAGTAAGACATTGTAGCACTATTGTACATCTTTAAAATAAAACCTTTATAATCTAAAAGTCATACAAATCCATCTCCACATAATAAGGGGTATGCATTGTTGTTAGCGATCAATTTTAGATTTCTTGGACGGTGGCTCAGGATCTTCAACTGGAATGCTCACACCCGGAATCTGGAGAAAATGTCAATGGTTAAAACCCAAGGTACCAAACCTTGACTTTAGTTTTTTTTTTTCAACATACCACTGGATCTAACAATGCCATTCGAATCTTCTGATGCTGGATATTGGAAGCATCAAGGCTGATTGTGACCTTCACCTTATCAAAAATGTGAAATGTATGCTGCAGCACTGTCAGAGTAGGACCCTGAAAGAAGGTCTCACATTATTACTTCCAAAGATTACCAGTACATTTGAAAGAGTAAATTGATGCATGTGTATACCTCTTCATCATAAACAAGGCTTGGACCCGTCTTGTCTTTATTCTCAAAGAAAACTGTTCCCTCTAATCCAAACTTGGGGATGAGAACAATGATTGCATTCTTTCTCACAAATAGAACAAATCCCTCCTCATTTAATACACCTCGACTTTTGAAGAACAGCTGAAAAAGAAGGATAAAATTAAGAAAACATTGTTAGGCATACAATTATTTATACAATTTATAAATAGAATTCATGAATATTTGAGAACATTGTGGTATTGTTACCTGTGTGTGGAAAGCCACTGAGGCCCTCTGTGCATACTGAGCCATTTTGTGCCTGTAGTTGAGGTTGTTGCAAAGAGCTGACTGCTTGTGCTTATCCATTAAATCTGAATAGGTACTATCTGCTCCAATAGCCACAGCAAGAAGGCGATGTACTATAATATCAGAGTACCTTGGTTTGTGGAGAATTTTATGATTGTTAGTAAATAAAGGAACATCACAATAGATATTTGTGGTTATGTGTTATGTTTGTGCTTACCTTCTAATGGGAGATGTGAAGTGTGTGTAGATTGGAGAAGCAAGACCGTAGTGATGGAAATCACTGTCCATGCCGGAACAAAAATAGACAGCCTGCATCATGCACCTGGTAGCTAAGATTCGCAACAGTGTGTTGAAGTATGGAAAGTTGTCCACTCGGGCTACATCAAGGGAGTCAGCCAATGCTTTTGCTGAATCTGTGTGGATCTCTACATTCTGTGGGGACAAAAAAGTTAAGTGTGCTCATGTGGTGTAGTGCAAAGGCTAGCTCACCTTTGACTTGGCTGCCTTTATGAGAATGTCATAGTTTGAAGGCGGGGGTGCGGGATGTTTCCTCAGCAAGGCACACTCTGGAAACTCATCATAGATCTTTTGGGCAACCGAAATATTAGCCAACAACATAAATTCTTCTACCATTGAGTTGGTTTCCCTAATGAGAATATGAACAGATAAAAGAAGACATATGGTTACATTATTTATAATAATTAGTTATATATATAAATAAACTATAGTCAAAAAAGACTTACATTAGTTCTTTGGTCTGGAGATCGATAGGGTCATGAGTTTCACTGTCTATGTGGAAACGAACCTCCAATGACGACAGAGTAAGTGCCCTTTAAAAATACAATTAAAAAAAAATTAAAAGGGGTTTTATTTTTATGAAACTATACTTTTAACATTACCCATTCTCTATTCTTTGTCTCTTCAAAATTTTGGCAAGTTTGTTGAGACCCCGCAGACTCTTGGTTATGTCATCATTCAAAGCTGTATCATCGATCCTCATCTGGGCCTCTGCATATGTTAAAGATGCCTAAGTGAGAATGAAACAAAAAACATTAATTATAACATTTTCACATTAGGACATTTAATGTTTAATGCTGTTAATTGCATGCTTCACCTTGGAGTTAATAATACTTTTTGTAAAGCGTGTCTTCACTATTTCAGCACTGTGGTTCATTTCCCATATACAAGAAAATGCCAACCTAGAAACATATCAAGAAAAAAGCTTAGTTTTGAGACAGATATAAGCTGGAAGGTTTGGTCAGTGTCCTACCTCTCAACATTTGAGCGCAAAGAACAAAGATTTGAGCTCAGTAACTCAGGAACCATATCTATTCTCTGTTGAAAAAAATGTCAGTAATATATATATATTAATATATTTATAAATATATTTTATTCAAAAGTATTATTTATTTTCAAGCTGTACAATGACGCTCCAACCTTTCCACACAAGTAGACAGTCGTCCCTCTATTGGCTGCTTCTTGATCAAGAGCATTTCCAGGTCTGATGAAGTGGCTCACATCAGCAATATGGACACCAACCTAAATGCAGACAGGAAAGAATATTTTAATGTGTAACAATTATTTTGACTATGCAAAATCCCAACAAGTATGTTTATGCTGACACCTCCAAGTTTCCATTGTCCAATTCCCTACAGTGAAGAGCATCATCAATGTCAGTACATCCAGGAGGATCCACACTGCACACAGTCAGCGGTCTTAGGTCTTCTCTCTTTGCTACATCCTGCCATATAAATGTGTATAGAAAACAATTATTGGCCAAAAAATAAACACAACTAGGTTGTTGGTGAAGCCTTGCAGTTACCTCTGGTGTGATGCACCATGGCATCTTGGGAAGAAAACTGAGCACAGCTTGGGAAAAGGCCTGGTGTGGTACATCATGTTCCAGCAGTAGCACTTCTTGCTCAGTTTCCTTTTCACCTGCACCACCCAGGCTGCGCACAAAGTGACCCTAGCACCAAAACACTCATAAGCTTCAATGACTGGCACACCCATTTGTATTTTACAGGGAAAAAGTTTTACATTTGGGTATCTAGAGTCTTTGGGCCACCCATCAATGGCAACCATAATTCTCTGCCCCGCTAGAGTGGATGCTTGTCGTGTTTCTATGCGAATACGTGGAATACGTCTATCAGCAGGAGTGAAAAGATGTCTTGTTGACTAAAATGAAAACAGAGAATGTTATCCACAGTATGCAACATGTAGAAGTAGTAGTTATACCAGTGTATTTTTTGTAACTTTTTGTTTACCTCTTTTATCTGAGAAACATTAAGCATTCCACAGAAAGGCCTCCAGCTTCTTTTGATAATCCCTACCACTTTTCCAGTTGGCTTTTTGGCTGCTTCAGCTGCTGATGTTTTCAACTGTTTAAAAAGCATATTTTGAGATTTAGTAACATTTAATCACAGTCCTTTTTAAGTCTACAAAAAAAAAAACTTACAGCTTTCTCTTCATCGTCCTCTTCACCATCCACATCCTTTGCTGTGCCTTCATCTTGAAGCACAATTGAAGAAGGAGCCACCCACTTGTCCCGTGGCAACAGCTGCACAGCAACCACATCTTGGTGCACCGCTCTGTTAAGATTTGTGAGGCCCTGGAGAAGAACCTGGGTGGAAATAGTTTAATATATAAGCAGATTTAAACTATTAGCTGAATTAATAACCACATGGCTTTCGTGATCATACCTCTGTACTTTCATCCCCCTCTCCGTGAACAAAGACTGTGCCCTCCAGGTAATTGTCCCTACTGGCTCGGTAGGTTCCTTGAAGGAAGGTACCAGCCTTGATGCCTGCTTGGATCTTGGACAGTGGAAAATGTTCTGGGAATAACACTTTTTTTGAGATCTCATTCTTGGAAGATAAAAAATATATATATATATAATTAGGAGAAAATCACCAGAGAAACCATACAAAACATTTGTTATCTCAAGACACTAAATAAGTCTGTTTACCTTTTCATCGTTAGTCAATGCCAAGCGATCTACAAGCTCAGGATTTGCAATAAGACTCTTGATGTACTCCTCACCTTCATAATAAAATAGTAATTATAGGATATTGGTAAGCATACAGCTTTAAATGTTTTACAAAACTACATACATTTAAAAACTAGCAGTCCCATTTCTTCTGCCTTTTGCTTGTTCCCCTGGTCATCTGTAAGGAGGACAACCTCCAATCCATCGGAAGTAGACTTGAATGGCTTCAGGTGTTCACTGTACCATTTTGCAGCAACACGGATTGCCCTGTCATTGCGGTCATTTGCACTCTCTCCTGGCTCACGCTCAATAAATGTCTCCCTGGAACAAACAGTTTGTAGGATTTAGTCTAGCGTGTTAGATAAACCATGCACTTTATTCAACAGGTATTTTGTGTCTACCTGTGATGTTCATTAGTAAAAGTGTAGAAATGCTTCTCTCTCTCGTGCAACATGTCCTTAACCCGTTTATAGATTGGTGCACTGCGGTGTCGGACCTCTTGCAGCACAGTCTGTAGAATGATGACATTTCGGATTATAGGATCCTCCAACACATCAATCTGCAAGACAAAACGTAACAAACAGATAGTCTTTAGATATGTTCTTTAAATATGGCTGTCTATCTACTGTAAGCAGAGGTGGTGTACTCAGTCACATTTAACTTACTCAAACTTACATTTCCTTGATTACTCTTGTTTGACTAAACATTTTGGTCATTCTTCTGACTGCACAAATGTACAAATGACTAACGTTAAAGTTTTATGTTGACAGTCGAATGATAGTTTCTTTCTAGCACCATTCCTTTAGGTAAGCTTTTTCTCATTTTGATAATATATCCATCTAAAATACCAGATTCTGCGCATTAACTAATGTTATTGGCCAATTTGACAGAAGTAGTTTTCCAAAATACGTTTCTATGCTTGCTATCTAACTAACTAATCTGTGGAAGCACAGCAAACATTTTGAGTGACACGTTTATATTTATATGAAATTACCTGATGCAGTACCACATTGGTGTCAGGGATCAAATAGTGCGGGTATGTGCACAGATTGCTCTCAATGCACGCATCCTTCTGGAGTACAGTGCTCTCTTGTTTGCACTCGGAACATATCTCACTACCACACCAAATATCATCTCTCAAATAGTGTTCACGCACTATTTTCACCACCCCACCTGACCGCGTCTTCTTTACAAACGTTTTAGATTTCAGCATGTTTACATCCAACTTGTAAAAAGTGAAATATACTGATTTCTATCCCTACATGTGCCAGAATTAGCACGGGTCCATGCGTAAACTATAAACGAGTCACGTTGGCCGACAAATAATTTTCACGGAGTTAAAAAAAAGGTTTCCGATCAAAGCACATGAACACGATTGTGACTAACATAGGCATCGGGTAAAACATATATGGGTACGATTTGGTAGCTGATAAAAAGTTAGCTGTGTCTACTAAAGCTTATATATGAAGAAAATAATGGTAAAACAAGCGTGACATCCTGGAATAGTTTATGGTTGTCCAGTCTTTCCTGCAGGGCTAAAAACATTGACCAGGGCCATGTTCATTTTACACTGCCACCATGCGGCCGGGAGTCCAAACTACAGAACATTGTCATTTCACACAATGGTGAGTGTGGCAGTGAGACTCTGGAAGTGCAGTACCACATCATTTCAACAGAGGCGCCCTCAGTGAAATATTCACTCCTCCAACGCCCGTTGAGGACGCTACAGCGGCGGGCTATGGACCCTTTAAGCGGGACCCTCAAAACCCTCTTGCGTACGTTTTGTTTTTGGCAGCGTAGTAGTTATTGTGTTTGGATGCACATATTCTCTCCGCTTCTGACTGTTCGGTTTCAGAGCTAAACGATACAAACAGCAATGTGTACACTACCAAAATGTAAGCGTTATGTTATTGATGCGTGCACATACAGCCTGGATGGAAACTAAGATAGATCAAGTTGTGTAAAGTAGCAGACTTGTGGACAAGAGGTTCAAGATGCCGCCCAAGAAGCATCATCTAAAGTCAAAAGGAGCAAATGTGTCCAGTTCGCTAGACCTGGAGTCAGAGGACATCAGCCTTGAGACCACCGTCCCCACCGCCGAGGAGGTGTCGTCTTCAGACGAGCTGCGGGACGGCACTCAGAGGGTGACCCGTCAGCTGCTGGAGAAGAAGGAGCTGCTGCACAACCTCCAGCTGCTTAAGATAGAGCTGTCCCAGAAAAACCTGCTCCTGGACAACATGAAAGCTGACCACATGACTAAGGTACGCAGGTCACAACTAATGGCTTGTGCTATACTTGTATCCATTCTCTTTGGCCACATTAACGTCACCCATAACACAAATTTTGTGGAAGTTGTTGTACAGTTTTTTGTTTTTTAATCCAGGTTGAAGAATTGGAGGAGCGACTCAATGATGCTCTACACCAGAAACAAGTGTTGGCCCTTAGACTGGACAGTCAGCTGAAACTTGCTCAAGAAGAAAACAAGTAATATTATGACTGATTTGATAAAACAATACATTACATCTACTCTAGTATGTTATAGTACAATCTATGTGGTAATGAGTTATAGTAAATGTATAGTCATGTGGCATTGTTGTTCAGGAAGCAGCAGGTTCTGCGTAAGCAGGAGATGGAGACCATCATGCTAAGGCAGAAGCAGCTGGAGGAGACCAACAGGCAGCTGTGTGACAAAGCTGGAGAGCTGCGTCGCTCTCTAAGAAATCTGGATATTTCCGAGGACAGATACCAGGAGCTTAAGGATTTACCAGAAGAGAGACTGACCATACAGGAATATGTTTCTGTAAGATCAACATCCAGCCAAATAACATTAGCCTTTTAAAACTTCTTCTGTCACTAATACCACACTGCTCTTTAGGTTCTTTTCTATGAAGTGGTGAGTCCCCTGCGGGCTCAGGTGACAGAGTTCACTTTAAAAAATGCCTGTCTAAATGATGAGCTCGATATGCATCGAACGCAGATGAAGTCATTGATTGAGGTAACAAACAATATTTAATTACTCCAAATGAACTGACAAAAATCCTGTGCATTGTGTTGTTTGTGGTTGCACTTAGAGCTATGAGGAGGAACGACATCTTCGAGCAGAGCTTGAGGTCAGGTGCCAAAAACTCACTCTTGATTTGGCTGACACAAAACAACTCATTCAGGAAGGAGACTACCGCAGGGAAAACTACCCCACTATCAGACGGTATGTGAATGGCCAGAATAGATTTCTTCTATTGCTTGTATTCATATTTTTACATTAATTTAGTTTTATACTACCTATTTTAGTGAGCGTGACCACTTGGATGTGGAGTTGAAAGAGTTGAGAAGGAGATATGAGAGTCTTGATTTAACGCATACTGCTCTTAATAGAGAAAGGGACACTCTCAGCAAAGAGGTACTGTATACATTAATGTGGTTTATTATCAGTATTATGGCCTTATTTTGTCTCATATTTTTGTTTTCCTGCAGATGGCGACATTGCAGCAGTCAGTGACCCTGCTACAGAAGGACAAGGAGTACCTACACAGACAGAACATGGAGTTGAGTGTCCGCTGTGCACATGAGGAGGACCGTCTGGAGAGGCTGCAGGTTTTATCATGCACAAATACGATGCACATAGTTGCACAGATTGACTACTATATTACATATTCTAACATGTCACTGTAAACTCCAGGTACAATTAGAAGACTCCAAAAAGGCCAGAGAGGAGGCCTACGAGAAATATGTGACATCCAGGTTTGACTTGAAACTCTATTACAACCTCCACTCCTAAGCAAAAATAATGCATTTTTTTAATGCAAAATAAATTTTAATATTTTACTGGTTGAAACTGACATATTTTACCTTCTTAAGAAAACGTCACTGGTCGGTTTATTTTTCAACTCTTACAGCTCTAAGAGTATATTCATTTGGGCAATAGCCTTGTTTTGCCCTTTCCAACTTGCTGTGGCTGATACATTAGTGGACATGATACGGCTTTCCTTAGGATTGACTGTTATGAGATTTGCCAGCTATTACATTGTGTTCACCAAACTATGTGTATTTGTCCATTTAAGAGACCATTACAAGTCTGAATATGAGACCAGATTGAGAGAAGAGCTGGAGAACATCAGGCTCAAAACTGGACATGAAATAGATAACCTACAGAGAGCCTCCAGGGAGATGTATGAACGGGAGAACAGGTAACACAACTTTATATTTACACTGGTTCAAACTTGTTTTCATTTTGGACATTTTATGGTATATGTTTTCTATAGGAACTTGCGTGAAGCCAGA
The DNA here is from genome assembly GCA_019453435.1 of Rhinogobius similis. Taxonomy (NCBI): domain Eukaryota; kingdom Metazoa; phylum Chordata; class Actinopteri; order Gobiiformes; family Gobiidae; genus Rhinogobius; species Rhinogobius similis. The sequence continues at coordinate 24,204,447 of CM033634.1, forward strand.
GATATTGCAGTTCTGGAGAGAGACAGAGCGATGGCAGCTGAGAGAGACACCCAGTCGAGACACGACCAGCTGCTGGAACAGTGAGTTTTGTTTATTAGAATAAAATAGCACGAATATCCTCTTAATTTACTTTACATACCACAATGACAGACACAGGAACACAAGTTATGGTATATATCTAATCTTTTTGGAAATTAGTTTCAGATTAAAAAAAAAAAATTAAAGCTTAATTGGATAATCATTCATTTTAACCCCTTAAACCATTAGAAAGTAGAAGCAAAGTTGTGGCATTATGTTGATAAAAAATATATAACACATAAACTAAAACTTCTACTGGGTGGTAAATACTTGTAAAATCTCGTTTAATAAATTCTGCCCTCAAATTTTGAACAGAACTGATTGTAACTTGCACTAGAGCAAATCATAGTGAGATCTCCCCGTAAGTGTCTACTGTAGCAAATTTCTGCCATATTTCACATAACAGAATAAATTTAGAATCAAACACTTGTCAACACACTGCATAGCTCTGGACAGGGCTTTTCGTGCCGATTCCTTTCATATAAAAATGAACAACACAAGGTTTGTTCTTGACTATTAAGTTAAATCTTATTCTGTAATCATTATCCATCTAATGACAAATGGCCCTGGGAGTAGCATGGTTACCTGTTTAACCTGTATTCAGTGCATACCATGCTTTGATGTGTGAAGACCTACATTTTGAAAAGGACACCCTGTCACATAATGTCCTAGTCATTACGGTGGTCCAACAAACACCTACAGTCATTGGTATTTAGATCACCGACTCATTCAGTCAAACTAATTATTAGTGGTTTATTCTACTACCTTTTAATGATCACTTCCTGATCTAGTTTACATGGTTATCAGTAAAAGTAATTGGAGCTTCACCTGTCATCAACACTCCTCCTTTTCCTGTTGTGGTAGAGTAAATCATTTTGTCACTTTTTTCTACATTTATACATCTATTTGTGTATTCCTTCCAGACATCGCCAAACATATTTAACTTAATCGCATACCAGTGATACCAAACTCAAGTGCTTTGCTTGCACATGTTGTGACAGCAGTCTCTATGTTGTTTGAACACTTTATGGTTCATTCTAGTGCATTTCATCTAGAACTGTCCACATTATATTTCATTTTTTCTTGCCAAGCATACACGATACATTATATTAGCTGTGGTTTTGCACCCTTTACTGTGTTGTAATGAATGGGACAGAGGATTGCTAAGAGTTCGGAGGTCATGGGAGGGGTTAAAGGTTTGTTTGCAACCTGCTGGTACCAATGACCCCACTAGTTGCTTGACTACTGAGAAATGCTTGGTAATTTGACACAGATTGAAACAAATGCAGTTAAAATGTTAAAGTTTAGAGCTGCCAAAGTTTCTTGTCTATGCTCCAGGCTCAAGTGTCCGAACTGTACATTGCCTGAAAATGTGCCTCTGGGTCACTCTATTGAAACAATTGTCACCTCTTGCTTAAAAATTGCAACAGAAATATTATAAGCTAAACTTTCTCTGGATACACCCAATTTAGAATCCCTTTTACCACGGTAAACTTTTGCTATGCTTTGTTTTTTATAAATAATACACAAGTTATGACAAATGTAATAATGATAGATTTTATTTCCAACTATTGTACATTTTTCACATTGAAAATTCTTATGAAAATATAATAATCCTCAGTGTGACCCCTCAGTCAGCAGCAGTATGTTCTTGCCCTGAGTTACTACTACTCACTTGACATGCCGGTCATTTCTCTAGATCCAAACCACCAGCTGTTGGTCTTTCCAGGCTGACACACTCTCCCTTGCACTCTCTCCACTCCGATCACATTCCCGCTCTGTGTCGCATCACAAGCCAGCAACGACAGATGCTAGCCACAAGCCCTTAACCCCTAACCCCATGTAGGTCCCTATTTTTGGGGCAAAGAATGAAGCGCACAAGTCTGAAATGGTGTCATATTAAACAAATAAATGCCAGAATAAATTGTAGGACTTTGTCGGGAAAGTAGGACAAATTTTGAACCCTATTTTGCAAGAATTTAAATGCTGTCAAAAGGCAATAAAGCGTAAGTGGTTACAAGAAATTTGTACAGAACTCTCCTCTATTATCGTTATCCATTTTCAAAGTCTGATTAAAACACCTCAATATTATTATTATTAATTATAAGTATTAACTCTGTTCTTTCTTGAGGACAGAAGAACCCGCTTTTAGGAGGGTCTAAACTGTGGCCCATGTGTACATGTCTATCACAGTGAGCGCACAGCTTAGGACTGCGCTCTATGGATGATGAAATCCTATCAGGTCAGCTGTAATCGAGAGTTATTAATATTATCCAGCCAAGCATCAGCTCCATCGACTGTGTGTATCTGTTTGTTCGTGTGTCTGAGCGCTGCCTGAGGAGGACCAGGAGATCATGAATAATTTGGCTTGTTAATTTGAGAATTCCTTCAATTATTGATAGACTTTTAAATGTGAGTATAGAGAATCTCAGATATGCACTGAATTCAAACAAACGCACCGTGAAATGTGTTTAAACCAGACATGTAGACAAGTGACTAATGAAAGGAAACCAAAGTAAATTTCTCCATGTAATATTACAGCTATATCTGCAGGATGTGCTGTACTTTGTGTAGGGTAACACAAAGTCACATAAGGATCACTTAATGTTAATATGTTAACGTTATTCAGGTCTGTTTTTGTATGGAGAGCTCTCATTCCCTTCTTCCCAAAGACGTTTCCTTTTATGTGTTTGCCTCTGTATTCTGACGTACTTCTTTTATCTTTAATTACTTAATTCCTGATGATGAACATGGTTCTCTAACTGCCAAATGGGATGATCTGAAGTTGCGCAGGAACAAACATTGCTATGAGCACCATTTAAAAAGATTTAAGACTTGGCTTTCCTGCTCTGTGACTCTTTGGACTCCTTAAGCTGTTGAGGTGTCACCAAATACATCAAACCCATAAATTGTTCATTGCACAATGTACACCCGTTCATCACTTCCTAGTTTGTTTTGGCATGCAATTAACCACAAAATTTGATTTCATATGTTTGAAAAAAAAACCACCAAACAAGCCTGAGCCCAACCAATGCCTAAAGCTGAGTTTAGGTTTTGTTAAGTTGAAGACCGGGATTTCTCAAGAGATAAAAATCACTTAACCGTCACAGGCCCTGGGAGGTTTAACCTCAGAAACTGTTTCTGCTAATATTTATTGAGCTGTGGCTTTGTTTTGATCTGTCCAGGTTCAGACAATTACAGCTGGGAACTGACAACCGAGTGGCAGAGCTGTCCAATCAGGCCAAACTTCATGCCTTCGAGGCTGAGCGTGCCGAGATGGTCAAAGAGGAGACCAGAAAGGCCCTGGCCCAGTGCCAGGTGGAGTGCGAGAAACTGCAGAAGAAACTGGAGGTACCAAGTGCTTAATATGTGACCTGTGCCCGCAATGCTCCAAACTCAGTGTAACAGCATTAGGTCTAAACCAGGCATCCATCTCTGCTTATATTTGCCTCTAATAATTCTCATGATTATTATTTTTTTTTTAGTTCCTGACTTGAATAATCACGATTATTGATTAACTGAATAATCTTGACATCCCTGCAGACTACTCATGAATACACTTCAGTTGACGACACAATCATTGATCATTTAACCTCAGTGTCTTTTTAATAATCTAAAATAATGACTATAAAAACATTGTTTGCCATTTTAATAGTATGTACATCACTCTTTGGCCAGGTCCTTACTCAGGAGTTTTACCGGCTGCAGACGTCCTCAGAGAAGCGGGTGACAGAGTTGCAGGCGCAGACGGCAGAGCAGGCCGCGCGGCTGGAGACCTACGAGAGGCTGGAGCAGGAGCTGGACCAGGTTACCATGCAGGCGGCTGAGAGTATGCACTGTTTCATCACAGCATTACACCTTGCCAAGAAAGCAAGCTAAATTCAATTGTTTTAAAGTGAAACAGTAGAAAAATTACAAAATATAGAATGATTTAAGTGAATGGACAATGTTTTTGTTTCCAGTTGAGAATGAAGAAGAAGCTGAGAGAGTGCTGTTTTCCTACGGCTATGGTGCCAATGTCCCCACAACAGCAAAGAGAAGGCTAAAACAGAGGTACATTTTGTATTTAATTTAATTTTGTACCATATGGAGTGTGAACAGTACCTTAAAGCATGCTTTCCCCTTACTGTTGTTGTGTCCCTGATCCAGACCGCCCATACTGCATGATTCTTATCAGATATGTTCATATAAAGCAAGCAAAAATAAATATGTTAAGTTTTTATAGAATGTATGTTAAGTAGTGTTTTCTCCATAAACATAAACTCATCTTGTAAATAGATAACTATATACGTAAGCATGTGGTGCCAAAACACCTAAGTGTTACCGCAGCACATTAATATTGTGGAAACAAGAGTAAGAAAGAATTAACTAGTGTGCACTTGTTGATGTTGCTGGTGTTTTGTAAATTCCATTCCATTTTTTAATTATTTGTGTGGCTGTCATACAGCGTTCACTTAGCCCGCAGGGTGCTACAGCTCGGGAGGCAGAACACGGCACTGAGGAAAGAGCTGGACTCAAACAGGACACAGGCGGGACACATTTCTGAAGAGGTAAACACGCACATGAAGGTGGGCAACATATTGTCTACATGATAATATCAAATCTTTTGTTATTTGAAAAAGAACAAGTTTGTCTCTTGATGCAACACCCACTTATCCTGGCTTGGAAATAGCACCAGTGCACTGGCCTCTTGAGGGTGAACTAAAATATTACATGACTCGTTTAAGCTATAATGTTTATCTACAATTTTTGTAACACCAATTATAGTTATTTCCCTGCCTCTATCAAAGCCATTATAATTTATTTCAACAAACACAAAAACATAATTACCACAGAGTCATGCTTCTCCTCCGTCACAAGCCACCCACCTTCTCACACAACATCTGGCTGCAACAACCATCTATTGTAAACCAATTGTAGAGCTTTCCTTTTTTCTTACATAATTTTGTTGGTACAGTTTGTGAACACTTCATTAGAGACGCTTGAAGAATCTTTGCTACAGGAATCACCACCCATGGAAGCTTTGTCTGTTTAACAATAATTCTGGCCAGGGCTTTTCGCAGAACTTGACAGTTTGTAAGGAGTAGCCTTCAGACAGTGAGGGCTTTACATGAGACAGAAGACAGGTTGCCTTCTCAGTACTTGTCACACTTGTTGACACAGGAGAAACAGTGCCAGAACCCGTGACGGCCATGCTCTTCAATCATCCAACTGCTTGCTTACACCAATCACTGAGCCTTTTGTTGTGTTGACATACCATGTGCTCTGAGACTTCAATGATAGGAGTAACCTTTTTTCTGTAGTCACATGTACACTACTCATGTGAAAATCTGCCAGTGAGGATTCAGGTTGGGTGACTGGCTCATTGGGCAGCCACTGTGTTTGCCCGGCCACCCTGCTACTACATCACAACTACAGTGATTGTGCAAGACTAGAACAGGAAAACTGGTCAGATTTAAGACTTTATAAGCCAGGCATTCAACTGTCAGCTGTGATTGACTGGCACTTGTCTGAATTCCTCATGATTCACGGAGTATGAAAAGAAAAGGAGTGAAAAAAAAATCATACTTCCCATTCACCAATGTGTATGGGTGTTAACCACTTAACCGCCCACACAGATATTCTGACTTACTATTGTCCTGCAGCTCCCACCCAGCAGTGCGCACTGCTTTGGAGCTATAAAATGGGATTAATGTGTAACATGCTCTTTTTATATATTGTGCACTCATTCTAAAACAAGTTATTGTGCAACTATATGGATGTCTGCTATTCATTTTTTTTACATATTATATATTATGATAGATATTATATTATCACCTAAAAGCATGTAAAATTCATAAAGCATTCTTTATATTGAATATAAAGAGAATATTTTTATATTGAGTAATTTCATAACAGAAGTCAATAACATTAATTTATTTCAGAATACATTTTTATATCATAAATTAAAGAAACAGCTATCATAACTACTATACAATACAAACTATTTTAATTTTATGATATATTCTATCAAAATTGGATCAAGTGTCAAGTGATACAATATAAATATAACCAAGAAACATGCAATTATCAGAAACTTAATTACTTAATTATGGCAATTTCATAATCACGATTACTTACAATTCCTAATTGAAATCACAATTATTTAAAACTACTTCTATAGTCAAAATGTACCCGTAGTGAATGTTTAGTTTAGAAAAGTGACTTTGCTCCTGGTTTTGAGAGGCAAAGCGATCATACAGAAGTTCATTATTGCATTTTTTATTACAACGTATTTGTAATGAGCTCTGTGCACAACAGTGCCCGGCTAGATCCGTGTTGGCATCACTACTTCCTGTCCAAGTCTATCTCTAAGGGTCAAAAACGTATAAATCCTTTTTATACTTTAACATGACAACATGTTAATACCTTTATACATGAGGTGAATACTTCCTTAACGGACACTTAAAGGGAATAAAGGGAAGTGTCTGTGGGTTAATGCTAATGCTAATGCTAATTTTGAGGCGTAATAATTTTACATAAACGTAAAACAAATAACAATAAAGTAGGATTTGCTTTAGTTAATCTACGTTAATTGTTTGGGTTTTTTTTTGTTTTTTAATTTAAAGTTAGCTTTAGCTGTGAGAGACAGTCAACACGCTTCTGTGCACAGAACCCAGTGAATAGAACAACAATAGACAACACTATTATAAATTTGATTATTTGTAGGAAAACCTTAATTCAGTTATTAGTGAGATTTCACCAATTCTAACTTGTAACTTAATTCTTCAGAGTTGCCGTATAGGTGTGAAAATGTTATATCTTACACATGAAAAAATATCTTGTCAAGCACATCACAAAGCTTACTTTTCTTCTACCCAAGAAATGACTTGCTTAGCAAATCACAATTAGTGCTGTATGTCTTTATGCTGCCTTCATGTGCTCTGGAAAAGATGATCCTTTCCACTTGTGAAGTGGTATTTTCAAGTGCGTTGTGTTCAAGTGCTTTCGTGGTCATAGCAAAAGTGAAATGTGTTAAAAGCAAACTTTATCTGGACCAATATAAGTGAATACAGAGTAAACAAGTAAATTCATGTGAGACAATATACTACAGTTCGCTCAGGGAAAAAAAAGAAAATTCAACACATTATTTTATTACGCTAAATAGAAATAGAGATGCTGTTCAACGTGTGTTAGTGCTAACAGGTTGAAAAACATTTCATATTTTTAGGCCCGAGCCTCTACAGGGCGTAGGGCCTATTGCTTTCGCAACGATGCCGAAGGCATCGTTTACAACTGTTCGCCAAACTTTCGCAGCGAAGTTTGGCAGCTCTAGTCGGTTCTATGGTCGGACAGTGAAATAGCCCATGCGAAGGCATGGGACCTGCATATTTACTTCTGCTATGCGAAAGAAGCCTTTCAACTGTCTTGGCGAACTTTCACGCAGCGAAAGTTCGGCCCTCCAACGCCCCAAACATTGACAGTGAACTGTCCCACACCCCTGGCATCAAGCCCCACTCAGTAACCATACTTGTTCCTGCTAAAATACATGGAAACCAATGGGGAGCCCATGCGCTGGCCCGACTGAGGTGAGTGACGAGCGCGTAAGCGCCAGAAGTCAAATTTGACCCCATGACGACGTGCGCAAGGGTCGGAGCTTTCAAACGTATAATTTGTCACTCTCAGTAAAAGGGATATATTGTTTTTGCTAAAAATATTATTATTTTTATTTTTATTTATTTATTTCTTTTTTCTTCTGCTCTTTGAGCTCTAATTTGACCCCTGAACATGCTCAAAAACTCACCAAACTTTGCCCAAAATTCAGAATCGGCGAAAAATTTAGTTTTTATAGGTTTTTGTTTGGGGAAAAAAATGGCGCGACAGCGCCACCTACAAAACTCAAAATACATTGCGCCTATGGGAGGCGTCCGACGTCAACTTTGTCGTACAGCCACCAAATTCGAACACGCATTCCTCTCCTGAGGACAAAAATATTATTATGGCCACGCCCCTGACTCACCGTATGGCCGCCATATTGGATTTAATGTTCAAACGCTGAGTCAGCGTTTTCGCTCACGTCGAACTTGAGCGAACTCCTCCTAGGCGTTTAAGCCCGCGCTCAAAATCGCTGCACATGCTCTAGACAAGTGGGGCATCTAAAGTTATCCAATTTGTTAAAATAACTTTTACCGTCTGCGCAGCCCCAAAGTTGACCGACGATTTTTGGATAATCAACATTTAAAAATGCTCCGCTTTGGCAAAACGAGTCGATTATGCCGAAATTTTAATAGGTTGTTTAACTTTCTTGCCTGGACCTACTTTAGGTGGAATTTTTTCATTTGGCGCGATAGCGCCCCCTACAGAGTGAAAAAACTTTTTGTATGGGGAGCAAAAAATTTACTTTTTTAGATTTTTTTGAAATTTTGCACAAAATTCCATTTTGGCCTACCGATCAAAAAAGCCAATCAGACCCATGTCATATTTTTTAAGTCGAAGCCGTACCAATGACCAAAACATCCCATGTTATTCCTATGGGAAAATCGAAAATTGTCTCAAATTTGGATCTTTTTTTCATACGCATTTTAACGAACTCCTCCTCGGGCGCAAGCCCGACCAGCCTGAAATTTGGTGGACATCTTCCTGAGGAGTGGGGCACCAAAAGTTATCCAAATTATTAAGATAGGTATTACGGTCTCAGCGTGGCGAAGCCGCGAATTTTGCCCACTTTTTAAAAAAGACAGAAAAACCCCATGTTATTCCTATGGGGAAATCTCAAAGTCGCTCAAATTAAACTTTGTACTTTAATGCACTCGTCCTCGGGCGTAAGCCCGATCAATCCGAAACTTCGTGACAATCATCCTCAGGACTTGGGCACCAAAAGTTATCCAAATTATTGGGATACGTATTACGGTCTCTGTGCGGCAAAGCCGCTAATTTTGCCAACATTTTACAAAAGACAGAAAAACCCCATGTTATTCCTATGGGAAAATCTCAAAATGTCTCAAATTTAACTTTGTACTTTAACGAACTCGTCCTCGGGCGTAAGCCCGATCAATCTGAAACTTGGTGACAATCATCCTGAGGAATGGCCCACCAAAAGTTATCCAAATTGTTGAGATAAGTATTATGGTCTCCGTGTGGCAAAGCCGCAAACATTTCCCAAACCTGAACAAATTACACAAACATCCCATGTTATTCCTATGGGGAACATCACTCAAATGAAACTTTGCACTTTAACGAACTCCTCCTCGAGCGTGAGCTCGATCAACCTGAAATTTGGTGAATATCATCTTGAGGAATGTGACACCAAAACTTATCCAACTCTTCGGGACAAGTGTTACGGTATCCATGCGGCGGAGCCGCAACAATTGGCTACATTTTGTTCATTCATAACAGCAGTTTTGGGACACAGCTTTGTTCCATCACAAAGCCCCAGTAAAGGAAAGGATGAGGGCGCGTCAGCGCCATCCTTACATGGCGCTAGGTAGCGGAGTACGAGCGCGGCCCGCGAGGGCCGTTCGATGCCGCTTGCGGCTTTAATTATACTTGTTCTTTGAAGGCCAAGTTCACCAGTTTTTCTTCTGCTCTTTCGTCTCTAATTTGACCCCCTGAACATGCTCAAAAACTCACAAAAATTTTCCCAAAATTCAGAAATGGTGAAAAATTTTGTTTTCTATAGGTTTCCTCAATAGAAATCATAAAATTGCACAACAGCGCCACCTACAAAAATCAAAATACATTGCACCTATGGGAGCTGCCCAAAGTCAACTTTGTCATACAGCCATGAAATTTGGTACACGCATTCCTCTCAAGAGGACAAACAAAAAATTATATTATGGCCACGCCCCCTGATTAATCAGAACTCCACCATATTGAACTGAACATTTCAAAACGCAAAATCTGCATTTTTTTCTTTGTTTGTACTTTAACGCACTCCTCCTCAGGCGCAAGCCCAACCAACCTGAAATTTGGTGGACATCTTCCTGAGAACTGGGGCACCAAAAGTTATCCAAATTATTAAGATAGGTATTATGGTCCCTGTGCGGCAAAGCCGCACATTTTGCCCAACTTTTAGAAAACACAGAAAAACCCCATGTTATTCCTATGGGAAAATCGCAAAATCTCTCAAATTTAACTTTGTACTTTAACGAACTCGTCCTCGGGCGTAAGCCCGATCAATCCGAAACTTGGTGACAATCATCCTGAGGAGTGGGGCACCAAAACTTATCCAAATTATCAGGATAGGTATTACGGTCTCTGCGCGGCGAAGCCGCTAATTTTGCCAACATTTTATAAAACACAAAAAAACCCCATGTTATTCCTATGGGGAAATCTCAAAGTCGCTCAAATTAAACTTTGTACTTTAACGAACTCCTCCTCGGGCGTAAGCCCGATCAATCCGAAACTTCGTGACAATCATCCAGAGGAGTGGGCCACCAAAAGTTATCCAAATTATTGGGATAAGTATTACGGTCCCCGTGCGGCGAAGCCGCTAAAATTGCCCAAACTTGTACAAATGACAAAAACATCCCATGTTATTCCTATGGGGACAATGCAAAATCACTCAAATGAAACTTTGTACAACTCCTCCTCGGGCGTAAGCCCGATCAACCTGAAATTTGGTGAATATCATCTTGAGGAGTGTGACACCAAAAGTTATCCAAATCTTCGGGACAAGTGTTACGGTATCCATGCGGCGGAGCCGCAACAATTGGCAAAATTCCTGCTCATTCATAACAACAGCAGTTTTAGGACACAGCTTTGTTCCACCACAAAGCCCCAATAAAGGAAAGGCTGACGGCGCGTCAGCGCCTTCCTTTGATTGTTGCGAGAGCGGAGTACGACGAGCGCGGCCCGCGAGGGCCGTTCGATGCCGCTTGCGGCTTTAATTTAAATTGTGATTCTTTTTCTGTTGTCCACCATACCGAGAGGCCAAAGGTTATTTTCTACATGACAACTTGGGCATTAAAATCATTATATTTGTTTCAAGATATTGTTCATGGTCTATTTCTCACTGGTACAGTGGTATTTACGATAAATCCTAGACCACATGAAGGCAGCATTAGTTGGTCGACGGTGTCAGTCGACCAAATACACAATTTGTCAGTTTCTTGTATTTCTTGTGTTTCTGTATAAATAGTTGTTTTTGCATGAACTCCCTTAGTCTTAGTTGACTCGTCTAGTCCCATGAGTGCAGTTTGGGTCAGATAGATAGAGAGTTTTTGAGAGCTTATGCCACACACGCTTAACGACTAATCCATCGACAGGGCATGACTTAAATTGACCAAGAATTTGTTTTGTGGACCACAGCCCTATACATCCAAGTCAAAAGTAAATTGTTTTATTTTCTTCAGGGTTTTCTGTATTCATCTGAGGTTTTTATCTAAAGTCAAACTTGTTATATTTTAATTAATTTAAACAAGTCTTGCACGTTTTTATCTTATCTCATTTAGACTGCTGTAATTGCTTTTTTTTAAGCCACTACGCTCTTTCCCACTTACAGCTGGTCAGAACTTCTGCTGCTCACTTTTGACTTTTAACTGGGACTAAAAAAGGAGAGCACATTACCCTGATTATAGCATCTTTGCACTTTCGTTTTTTGCGTTGATTTTAAGATTTTAATGGACTGGCTCCACACTACATCTCAAACCTAATCCAAATTTACACGTGCCCACCTTTAAGGTACAGCTCCAACTCTGTGTACATTCTTTAGTTTTTATACTTCATGAGCTTTGTTGTCTTCTATGTTTAAATTTTAATTAGTTTTATTTATTTATTGCTGTTTGATGGTTTAGCTTTAATCCTTTTTTTACAACATTAATTTGAGCCCTTTTTATTTTATTGTAACTCTCTGTGTAGCACTTTGGATACTGTTTGTTTATGAAATGTGTTGTATAAATAAAGAGGATTTAGACATTTAATTCCCCATATCTGAAATAAGCCCAGTTCACCTTAAAAAAAGTACACCTCGTCTCCGGCAAGTGAGGCGGGAACAATATGTCTGATTCTGAGTTATGAGTGTTCATGTTCTAGTTGAGATATAATAATCACTGGTGTAATTGTTTGTGTACTGTGTGTACATTTATATTTCAGCTTTTGGCAGCCAACCAGTTATTAGAGCAGACGCAGCAGCCCTACAGCTACCTGATTGAGACGGTGAAACAGCGCGAGGCTCAAATCATCACTTTGAAGGAGCGCGTGGCGTCACTTGAGGACGATGTCAAGTACGAACACTACAAAAAAATCTGCAGTTATGAGTAAACACGGAAGTAAAATGACATAGCAGCGTGTTTTGACTGACATCCAGTCACGCATAGTAAAATCATGTACATTTCACTAACCCATCAAGCAGAGGCATCTTTACATAACAGAATAAAAGTGCATTAAAATCACAAAACAGCATAGGACATACATTATCATTATAAAAAAAATACTTTAAAAGAGTATTTGCTATTTATTCAACTGGTCTTAAACTTTTGATCGGGACTGTCTATTTGTAAGACAAACTGTATAGAAAAGGAGGAAAAGTAAGCAGTTCCTTCTGTATGTATCAGTTCTGTTTATCTAATGCTGATCTTAACCTCTGATTCCCACTTCAACTTACTCTGGGCAACATTTGAACTGACACATGGCAAGTTTTCTCTTGCTGCTCTGCACTCACCTGAGGCTTTTAAAATGTCATATTTTTCAAACTTGCCATCCGACTTTTCCACTAGCTATAAAATTCAATTCAAATATTTCAAAGTCATTGTTTTTTTTATCCAATTCAGTTTATAATATTTAAATAAAACTTCTTAAATGTGTGTGTGTTTACTGTAGTCAAAAAGTATTTGACTACAGTAAATAAAAGGTGGTTGCTGCTAGCATTAAACTTTTAAAGCTCTGATGCAATATTTACAGAATCACAATGAGCACCTGTGTCTAAGGTTACAAGACCCATGGGTTTATAGCCTTTTCTTGAGTGCTCGGTTAAATCTTAGATGACTACACTGCTGTTATTTTAAGATTTGCAAGATGATTTGCTTTTAAGAACCCCACTACACGCTCCTGCTTGTACTCCTGCCGCCTTGGGTGAGAATAATAGAGTGGAAAGAAGGAGTTACTAATTCAATAGAAAGACATTTTGAAAGGCTGAATAATTGTTTTTATTTTAAAGTTACATAAACCTGGATATGATTATAAACATAGCTAAGTAAACTTGGGAACACAAAAAGTGCTTAAGTTTTGCTGTGAAGCAATTCCTCTTCCATCGCCAACACTAGAGAAGTAAGAAAAATTATGTAAATTAAATAGCTTATTGACTTAATTTAAAACATTTGTTAAGCTTTTTAATTTAATTGTGTTTCATGCAATTTTCTTCCTCTAGTTCTCTGAGGAGAGAAAAGTCTACATTGCAACAGGTGAAAAACAACATGGCCGCTGATCTGGAGAGACTGCTCAACCATCGAGAGGTACTTGTGTTGGCCGTGTAATTGTGCCTTAGTTTCTGTTGTATTGTTCAGTATTATAGTTTCTGTTTTTAATGCACCCTTACCAGCCTTGTCTGTTGGACTCTTTAAATGGTGAGAAGCTGGTATATCCAGCCGATCCTGTCTTGAGAATTAAGGGATTAATTGGCAAAACCAACATGTCGCTGCATATGTCCACAATTTTTACTGTTCGCCCACTTATATCTAGTTTTTTTAATACCATGTTTGAATATCCATATTAGAATATTGTGTGTGAGAGTGAGTGTGTGAGAGTGTGTGTGTGTGTGCGTCAGTGTGTGTGTGTGTGTGAGCGTCAGTGTGTGTGTGTGAGCGTCAGTGAGTGTGTGTGAGAGTGAGTGTGTGTGTGAGAGTGTGAGTGTCCCAGAGCCAGCCGTTTGCTGCATGAAGTATGTGCCCTGTCACAGACAGCTGTTGCTCAGCCTGGCTGGTTGAGATGCCAGGGCTGTGTGTGTGTGTGACATGCCGGGGCTCATGTCCTCAGGGCTGATAAATAGAACCGTGAAATGGCCTAGAGTCCTCTGCCCTGCTGCCACCCCAACAGACCCTGAGCTTGTCGAGCTCATGTGGGATTTCTTGAGCTGAACTGTAGAGCTAAAGCTTTGTAGATTTTCTGGCTTTCATATTAACTTGCTTTCTAAGTGTGTGATCCAGCACACTGAGTACAGCCATATTCAGCTGCAAAATTCATGTTGTGATTTTTCTTGAATGTTTTTTTACAGGAGTTAGCTGTAATGAAGCAGGTCCTTATCAGCATGCAGTCGGGACAAAAAGAGGAGTTAAACATGTTGACAGCAGACAAAGCTGTCATCAGAGGTAGAGGGGCTAAAGACTTAAGCAGGACAGAGGACGAGTCGCCCCACAAACCCAAACCTACAGTCTTTGTAAGTGTCTGTCCCGACAACACCCTCACATGAGTCACTGCACTTGAACCTGCCTTCACCAAGTTTAGACAAACAGCTTGGCAGGACATTCAATGCAGTTGATAAATCGCTTTTTATTGTTCACTTATGGTTGCATGATATTAGTTTCAATTGCAGCTAACAAAGCACAGAGAACATGAATTTAACTGTGACATCCCTGTGACCCTGTTGAGAATAATAATATTTTTTTATTACTAATAATTATAATCTTGTGCTGCCCGGTGGTTGAGGGGTTTAAGCAGCCGTAAATATGTGAGATCGGCTCAGGGTTGTGAGTTTGATTCCTGACAGAATGCCCTCCCCGTCCTCGACCTTATTTCACTCTACACTGACCTAACCTAAACCTAACCTAACCAAAAAAATAATTTTTTTTTTTTTTTTTTTTTTTTTTTTTTTTTAATAATTGCATTCTTTTTTTTATTCCAGACCAAGAAAGAAGCCCCTGGATGGTACGCCAAAACAAAGCAAAAATCTAAATGATAATGTCTGTGCATTGTGCATGAGATTTTATTTTTAGATTTTATATTGTCTATAACTTAAATTAATTTTAGGAGGAACAATGAAAAACACATTTTAGTTGTTGAGTGATTATAATATTATTAAGTGGGAATGTTGTAATGAACTGGTCACAGCACAAGGTTCACAGTTTTCACTAACAAACGGCCCAAGAATTCCTGAGTCTTGGCAGTCCCTACTTTTATTAGGTCTGTCTATCATTAGAACCTCATCTTTTCCAGATTTACAAGTACGCTTGTGCCCACGGACAAATGCTTGCGAGCATCACAGACTTTTGTTTGCACAAGTCATAACTTGTCTCTTAAAGAAATAGTAGTCACATCTTAATTTCTGTATTTTGCACTTTAATATCATTAGTGTTATATTAAATTAAAGGAATGTGTCTGATTGCAGTCTAGACAGCTTATGTATTGCTTATGTATTTTTTATTTTCCTGTAATTGTTCCTCATCTCGATGCCTCACTGCATTAACCTTTCTGCTCAGTGCATCTTTTTAAAAATGTGTGTTTGACTGTATCTGTGTGATGTATATTTGTAAAACAATCAAGTGTGTATTGGCTTGGCCATGTCCCTTTTCAGCTGTATAGTAATAAAAAGGAACCCTGCTGTGACATTTTACACACCAGTGAGTTCTCAGTGAAAAGAAGCCCTCTTAAATGACAGAATTTTTTTTTTTTTTTGTTGTTGCCAAAAACACATGAGCATCAGGGGAAATGGGGAAGAAAAATGTGAGAAATGTGTGACCAGCCTACTATTAAATCCTTAAGTTATTAGAAATATAAATGTATTTCTCATTGAAATAATTTGTAATCTATGCCCTGTGCTTTCAGAGTTCAACTAATTGTCTCTTACACAGAAAAAAATCCTTCAGAATAGGAAATGTCGTTTTGCAATGATGGACCAAACAAATCTTTTAAACGCGTATTATTTCTATTTATTAACCTTGGCCGCGGTTTGCGTGCTTTGCGTCCACTTTACGGCACAGATAATGTATTTAGATGGCGCGTAGGGCGGTGGCCGGTGAATGATCAAAGGTTTTAAAGATTCAGGAGGCGGTGCGTACGCTGTATTTACTCTGTTCCGCCCCGCCCTGCAACATGACATAGAAAACTGCAAGGAGCCAGTGGAGGATCATGAAACAAGTGGAAGGAGATGTAGCAGACAGCCGCAGACGCACGACTCGTCTCTGAGCATTCACCTCTACACTGTAGCATCACCACTTTCCCCCAACTCCCCGAGGCTCATTTGTGCTGCGTCGGAGCTTCATGGCCGCGACACTGACGATGAACGGCGGCGGGGGGCAGGAGGAGCCCTTCTACACGCTGCAAAAGTCTGGTTTACCGGTGGGCTTTTCCCTGGAGGACTCGGCGCTGTTCAGCTTGGACTCAAAGATCCCGGACACGGACAAGAGCGGACAAAACGATTACTCTCAGGTATGTCTTTAGGAAATGAGTCCTCAGCAGAGCGATGGTACATGGTGTATTTCATTGAATGGGCGTGGCAGACTTGCTTGTTTGGCCTTTTAATCATTCAGCTAAGATGCGTGATGACACTAATTTGTCTTTAATAATAATGAAACAAACGCATGGATGTTGGCAGTGGTAGCCTGGCTGCGGTTCAGCCTGTAAACGCATTCTTCACGGCGTGTTTGCGTCCTCATGCCAGTTGGTCCAGCAGTTGTTGGACTCTTTTTGGCGTCCGATCTGACTATCATACCATGCTGACAGCAACTGACTCCGCAGCCCCCAGATTCAAAGCTCCCTCCTAGCTCAGTAGTCCAGGCAGAAAACTTGTCAAGCCCAAGAGGCGGGAGGTCTAAACAGCTGTTCGGATCAGGAGGCTAGAAATAGCCCCGTCCCTCAGTGCTGCTGCTGCTGCTGCTGCTGCTGCTGCAGGCGGGAGGCAAGGGTGTTTCCTCACCGCCTTTCATATTGCACTGCCTCTGCTGCTGCTGCTCCTGCTCCTGCTGCTGCTCCTGCAGGCCTGAAAACTTTTTGTGCCAGTCACATCCACGTTCCCTTCCCTACCGACAAGTTTATGTCTAAAATAATTCATGTTGTAAATGTTACATTATTTGTATTTAGACTCCATAGTATTGTCCTATTTATGAGTTTAAGAGTGATGAAAATCTAGCATCGTTGCCATAGCAATTAACAATTCAAAACAAAAAGTATTACATCTTTTGAATGGGTAAAAGTCCTTAAAGAATCACCTAAAATCAGGAAACTGAAACCCATGAATAGAGTATACAACTCTTCCAGTGTTCGTTTTGAATCGTTTGTGGTTTATCTCTTGCTTCTTGCCGATTTTGAGATGACCTAACAGCAAGAAAGGGAATGTGGCAGGGACTTATTGATGACTACTTGATAAATGCTTCTGCAGTGACAGGATTATCAAACCTGTCTTCTTAAAATTAGCTCTAAGCTGTTTCCTTGCTTACGATGAAACAGAATTGATCGACTATTAACTATTCAAGTTTGTTTTTATCCACAGACAAAGTGTGAACTGGACAGATATCTCTCCTTTCTTCAGCCGGCAGGAGACAGCCAGCAAAAGCCCAACCGAGAGTCCATGTCTGGGATGGACCAGTTCTTCAATGACGATCAGACTGGCGCTCCCTACACCCTCAACATGAATCTGTATCTCCAGGACGTTGCCTATTTGAGGATGGGCTTGTGTCAGCAGGTACGGCTGCCTCAGGACCACTCCACTGTACCCCAAATCAAGACGGAGCCCACTGCCCAGTGCTTCTCTACGCACCTCCCACCACAATGCCCCAGCGCCAATAGTAACTGCAGCCCTGGACATGCTGGCAGCGGGATGACTATGGACATGTCAGGTTTACCAGACTTTAGTGTTTTTAACAACTCTCGAAATGTTTGCAGCAGTTCAGGCTCAGAGGTGTTTATTAAACAAGAAATGCCCCCTCAGTTTGAACAACACACGCTTCACGACAACAGCAGCTCCCTGTTTCAGCTTCTGAACTCCGGTCTGGAACATCACCATGGAAACATTATGGAACATCATCTTTCTCAGATGCCCACAGGAGCATCATCTGTTCACACACCTTACCACGAAGAGCAGACTACAAAGCCTGCTTATTGTGGCCTTAATAACGGGTCATACACACGTCCTGGCGCCCACACACAGCCCCGTTTCCCACAGCAACCAGCCTACCTGCCCCCCTCCCCACCCAGCTCCGAGCCTGGCAGTCCTGACCGACAAAAAGAGCTGCTCCACACATTGTCTCCTCCTCCGTCATACGCTGCCTCCATCGCCTCCAAGCTGGCAGGGAGCAGCCCTGGCTTGGGCCACAGCCCTGGTGCCAACCTCCCCCTTCCCCATCACTCTCCTGTCCCTGGGCCAGCTTCATCAGGAGTCCCCCAAGCCCCACAAACCACACCAGCTCCATCGCAGACCACCATGCCCGTCAGATATAACCGGCGGAACAACCCTGATCTTGAGAAAAGGAGAATTCATCATTGTGATTACCCAGGTATGTTCAAATAAAACTGTTCTAGGTGCAGTTTAAATAAGTCACATTCTAACTTAAACACCTGTATTTAACAGACCTGTATGACATCACTTCACAGTTTGTGAAGAGGCCTGACTCTGTATCCTCGACACCTCTGTGTCGTATTGAGTGTAATATTGTCACTTGGCTGACCTTCATGTTTTTCAAATGAGAAATTCTTCCTTGATTTTTCTCCAAACTGAGTTATATTGCGTGCTAGAGGTGTCGCTGAAGGTGGTACATGGCATCTAACTTTGTTATTGCCACTGGGAGTTTTGAGTCACTCTTATTATTAAAAATCTGCATGCAAAACTACATTAATATACTCAGTTGTAAAAGAGACCGATAGTTTTGGTTGGCACCGCTTGTGTAAGTGTGTGGGTGGATGTGTTTGTGTTAATTAGATAGTCTTGTATGTCAGCCCAAGCTTAAATACTTATTAGATGCATTTAACCTCATTGTGACCAACTGGCAACAGAGACACTTACTGCCTTAAGTCATTTGAGCTATTTTTCCCACACACATTTGCAAACGGGCTCCCTTGAATTTGCATGTTCTAAAGCAAATTAAAGGGTTTATTTTGCTAAGCTTGCTCAAAAGCTACGACTAAATCTGCAATTTAGCTATATGATGTGCAGCTACTTGTACGATATGTAATGTCAACTAGCCTGCAGCAGTGTGTAAAATGGGATTTAGTGGTGCCTCTTCCCACATGTCTGCACTTGTCAACGTGAGGATGTGTTCCCCAATTTAATATTTATTCAAAGCGGTGACCACTCATCAGAGCATAGTATAGTTCTCAAACATACAATTTACTTGTTAAATTCTGACCCTAAACATTTGTAGTGTTTAGAAGAAATCATCGTTTTACATGTGTTTTAAACATTTGCTATATATTATTTGTATCTTTTACTCTTTTTTTATTTTTTATTTAATCGTTTTCAGTGCACATTCAAAATATATGGATGATCACTTTTCCCTAGAAAAGCAAAACAACCTCTGTTCTTCATTAGCTCACATTTCTCTCATTCCACAGCTCAGTGTCTTGGTAATTTCAAACCTTGCACACAGATTATGAATTACTCGCAGTAAGATCTGTTTGTATTTATCTGTGTTGTCAGGCTGCAAGAAGGTTTACACCAAGTCATCTCATCTGAAAGCTCACCTCAGAACGCACACGGGTAAGTAAGACATTCCAATTAATGTTGCTTTTTAAAAATGGACTCGTTAAGAAATGTCCGCCGCCCATGAGACTTGTATTTCCATATCTGTACTGGCACAGTGTTGCTAGGCAGAGTGTTGTGTTCTTGGCATGTGTGTGTAAATGTATCCTACCTCATTCCCATCCTCTGCCCAATATACTATTCCATTAAAACAGGTGGAAGTAACACACTTCTGCCAGAGGGATGACTCTCTGGGTATGTGGTGACTGTGAGACGTGTGGTGCCATCTCTCTTGGGACAGAAGATAACACTTTCCACGTTGATGTTGAAATACTTGCTTAACATTCTTTTCAATTTCACACTATTGTGCTACACCCACATTTACAGATATGATACTATTCAAGTTTACTTCATTTAGATTTCTCTCTCTAAAAAAGGAGAGTCCTAGCTTAGAGCAGCTAACACAACAAAGATGACGATGATATCTCCACTTTCCTCCAAACTTGCTCTTATTAGTCTACAACTTGGTGTTTTCAAGTGTGCTGAGGACAGTGCTGTGGGTGTGCATGCTTAGCATCTATCTATTGAAAACATGACATGCCAATTACAACTGGCGTCATTCATGCTGCAGGCTGATTGTGGTTATTGCAGTTATTACAGCCCACAAGACAAGAACACGACACGTAAAGAGATGTGAGCGGCACGGGCATCAATCTCAATCAGCTTGTTCTCTTGTATTGTTGTCTCCTTTCTCTGTGTCGTGTGCCCCCCACCTCGAGTCCCGCCCCGGTCCACTCTTTCTATCTTTGTCTGCTCTTGTCTTCCTCTTTTTCTTCACATTGAGTCGCTCAGATGCACACACACACTCGTCCGCACACACCTGTCAGTAATCTGTGTGAGATGATTCCTAATGCATTTGCGCCCGGTGGGAGTTCCCACTCTAATCTCCATCAACATCCATTACCCTGATTATTTGTGTGCGGCGAGCGTGTGCCTACGCCACTTTGTGAGTGTGTTGTAAAAAACAAGCCTCCATCTTATTCCTCACTCTTCCCTCTTCTGTGTTGTTTGGTTTTCCTCTTAATACAAAGAATTTATTGCAACTTAATTCCTTTGTAACAGTTCAAATTGTCATAGTCGTGCTTATTTCGAAGAATTTGATTTGGCAGTTTTTGCATTTATCCACCGTCAAAGTAAGAGTAGAGATTACTCGTTATTATTTCTGGCTTTTCTGAACAGTTTTGGAATTATCTTGCGCTTTATCAGAACTAGTAAGACCACAATGTTTAATAAAGAAGGTACTATCATTTTGTGTTGAAAATTATGAAAACTTTTTGTATCGTGACAACACTACAAGGCATCACTTTATTTCCAAACTAAATACTGAAGAAGTCAAAGTAACAGTGGAAACTGGTTTTAGTATTATTTTAGTTGGCAGAAGTTTGACAAACATAATTCACAAGTGATAAGTGAGATTCAGTTTGAAGGCTGCACAGTAGAGCTTGCAGATGAGCAGTCTGGCAGGTTGAAAACACCTATAGCTAGAGCTCCAGATTGCTGAGATTCCAAGTGACAGAGACATAGTTGATCCTTTTAAAAGAAACTCTGGAAGACAAGAAGGACATGACTGACGAGTCGTCCGTGGGAACCTCGTGCAGTGTTGCTGTATGTGCACAGGTTGAATGCTTGTGGCTGCCTTATGAGTGTTTTTAAAAGACTGGATCTTTCAGATAAGCCTGTTTTCCCTGTTCCTCCACCCAATTGTATGAATCATTGTTAACTTAAGGAGTTTGAGTGTTTTAATAATGATCTGCTTCTCATTGGCAGCAGAAGCATTTCACTTATCATTACTCGTGTCATTACACAAATGCCAGTGTAACTCAAACTGTTATTTGAGAACAATCGTCTCATTGTTATGTTTTCTTTTGCATTGCAGGTGAGAAGCCATACAGATGCACGTGGGACAGTTGTGACTGGCGCTTCGCTCGCTCGGACGAACTCACGCGCCATTACAGAAAACACACGGGCGCCAAACCCTTCCAGTGTGCCGTGTGCTCGCGCTCCTTCTCCCGCTCGGACCACCTCGCCCTCCACATGAAGAGGCACCAGAACTAGTGTTGTTCAGAGTACAAACATAATGTTACTGACAACAACACCTCCGGTGCTGCTATCATCATACTAGAACTGTTGATCTTAATCCAAAATGGAAGTTTATAAACAATGATAATGGCCAGAATTACTTCTCGGCTCTTATTAATTTGTAGATACATTTGCTTTCACAATACTACCAGAAAGTCAAAGCAAACTGTATCACCTAATGTCTCCATAGACCTTTTTTATGACTGGAATGAAAGCACTTACATGATTTGTATGTTTTAATTTTGATCAGGCTTTTTTATTTTTTTTTATTAAATATATATATATATATATAAATATCAGACTAGCCAAACCAAATCTTTGTTTACCTTCAGGTTTGTTAGTTTGTTTAAAAAACTGGAAAATGCAGATATCTAAATTTTCCTTTGGTTTGCACTAAAATCTGTTATTACATAGGCCTCGTTGATGCCCGGGTTTTTCCTTCACTAGTGAACGATCATTATCACTACAGGACTGAATTTCACAAGAGCACTCAAATCACCCAACGGCAGACATAAATCACTGTTGTTCTGATATTAAAAATTGAAGGCTTAGATACTCAGGAGAGACAGGGAAAGAGTCGGAGAGGGGAGAGCTCGGAGTGGGAAAGATTTTTGATTTTAGATGGATCTGAGAACGACTGAGAAGCAAGTCAGAGAGAGAGGGAGAAGGTTGTTAAGAGCAGCAATTAGCGATTAATTATTTAGTTTGTCTTTCAATAGATATCCATGCAGAGCAAATGTTATTAGAAACCTTAGACAAACGGATTTCAAAACATTAATATAATTGAGAGATCCCAAAGTCACTAGGAGAAAATAAATACCCTCATGACAATATTCTATAGTCGTAAACCATCTCATACTATTGCATGTATCTGTGCAATAGATATGCAGATATGGTTTGCATTTTTTGCTGTTAATTGAATTGCTGGAGTATAATATGGCAAGTTTGAAATGTTTAATGCAATGTGGAAGCCTCTCTCCAATCTCCTGTTTATATGTGTTAATTCAGAAAAGAAGGGACTGTAAAGAAAGTAATAGCATTTACTGTAGGTTTTTCTTTTCTTTTAAACCAAAGTATCATCTCACGGATCAAGAATGTTAAGTGCCTCCCGAGTTTCTGTTGAGTCGTAGCAGATTTGAGAGGATTAGAGAAAATTGGTGCTTTAAAGTGATGGCAATAGGTTATTCATTCATACCAGTTCAAACTTGGCACAATTTGTTGACATTTCATTGCATTTCTTATTAGTAGATAAAACTGACATATGTCTGTTAAGTTGTATTGGGTTTGTGTGGGCCAATCTGAAACGGACAGCCGATTGTTGTTTGGGTCCCCATTAAACTGTACATGTTTTTTCACTGCAGGTAGTAAAAGACAATATCGCACTGTAATGTTTAATGATAAATCTGATTATTTATTTGATAGTGTAGAAGTGGGGGTGCTTTAGATCCACTGTCTTTCTCCCCAGCAAAAATGCCTTAATGTAAATATATGCACTGTAAATACTATTTTTTGTTCAAGCTCTTTTGTTATTTGATTTTGTAAACAAAAGGGCAAAAGTTAAAACTGCCCTGCATCCAAAAAATTTGAGCCCTATTGTGTCTTTTTCTTGTCTGAAATATTTTGATGCAATTGAATTGTTTTATATTGTCCTTAAAGCAATTAATTTTGTAGATTCTTCTCTTCTTCCATGGTAAACGTTCCAAAGACAAAAGTTGTTTTTCATCAACTGAGTGAATCTGATCCTAATAAAGTCAACTGACACTTTTTTACATGCGTGTTATTTATATATTTTGCACAAATATAGATTTAAAATGTGGAAAAGCAATCAACATTTTAAGTAATTCTGTAAGTAACAGTAATTCACAATCATCCATTCACTATTTATAAACCATATTTATTTCTCATGGATTTTCTTTGTCAGTACCATACGTACCAACAACAATAAGTTTTTTTAGCATCTTGAACATTTATATTTTAATCCTGATCTTTGCTGCAAAAAATGCAACTTTACATTTTAAAAGTCGATTTACAAAGGATACGGATATCTGCAGCTCTGTTCAACAAGTTTATTCACCTGCGAGCACCCAGCCAAGTTCAAGTCCTGCTTTACATTAATACCAGATGGCAGGTGATGTTGAGTGAAGGTATCAGCACTGGAAACAGCTGGAAACAGTAGAACCATTTCAGGCAATCACATTAAACGGTTCAATAAAAAAAAGTGAAAGCAGCTCTATATACTGAATACTATAAGATACATGAAATTTGTCTTGCATAAAAGCAGGTGTGGAAAGTAACAAAGTACAAAAGTAAAAGTAATACACTAAAGTCATTTCTTTAGGTATTTGTACTTAAGTACATTTTACATTGAATTCTTTATTCTTTTACTTTACTGCATTTGAGAGCAAGTATCTGCACTTTCTACTCCACTACATTTTCAACTGAACTGAAAAGTAAATCATTTTTCTTTAAGCTTTGAGGCCGTCTGAAATGGCCATGGTGTTATTTTCATGATGATATTTTGTGATTTGATTTTTTTTTTAAACCAAAAATCCTTTTATATATTTTAACTTATATGCTTTGAAATACTTTTACATTAGTAAAAGTAAAATTTTCAACTGGTACTTCTGTCCCAAAATCTGTACTTTTTCTCAAGTGACAAAACTGAGCACTTCTTCCACCTCCCGTGTATGAATATTTATTGTTACATTCCACATGCTATTATACCTTTATTATATATGAATGCACGGTGGCCGAGCGGTTAGAGCTCCTGCCTCTCAATAAAGAGATTGTAGGTTCTCTCCGGGTTCTACAGTTTCCTCCCACTTTCCAAATACATGCATGTGTTCATGTTAATTGGCAACACTAAATTGCCTGTAGAATGAATGTGAGAGTGAATGGTTGTCCATGTCTCTGTGTTAACCCTGTGACAAGTTGGCCGCTGTCCAAGGTGTACCCCGCCTAAGGCCCAAAGTCACTGGGATAGGCTCCAGTCACCCACGACCCCAAACGGGAACAAGCGGTAGAAAATGAACAAATATATATATTATTACTTATATAATTTTTAAAAATGGTAACAATAATTTTACATGCACTTTACAAGAAAAAACAATCTCAACACGGTTCTCATGACATTTTTGTGGTTGGATCTTATTTCTTTGCGATAAGGGAGGATGAATCAGTGTTGAGGACTGCAGAGTTAGGTAGAGAGGTGCTGGGGGCTAAGAGCTCCCATCCGGGGCCAGCAAATAACCTGCAGCCCCCTCGCTGTTCAACAAACAATGTTCCTTTGATATGTCAGTGAGAGACAATGAACAAGAAAATAAATTTGACCGTCACAGTGGGACCAGCGGGGAATCCCAGAGCGATGCAGTGGACATTCAGGCGCACTCACACTCACCATATGGTCCTGGTTTAAGTCATAACTGTGACCCATGCTCTCTGCTGTAATCTACCTCAGATGTCAGAACGAGAAGGAGGCAGAGAGTGAAATGCAGAACAATCTAAACAAGAGAATCTCTAGAGAGCCTTAATCAACCACTTCCGCCCTCCTACGACTCTCCCCGTGTCGTCCTCCTCCACTTTTTGATTTAATTTTGCTTTCTCTTTCTATGTCTTTCATTGGACCGTATCCCCCTCTTTTTCTTGTTCCCCGTTGGAGTGGATTGTATGAATGTCCAGGGGCGCTGCTGCTCTAAAGGTCAGAGTGGAGTCTGTTCTCATAACCTGTCCAAAGCTCCAATTTTCTTGTCTGTTTCTTTCATCCCATTCTCCACTTACAAAGCCCAGGTCTTAAACGTGAACCAAGGGTAGATGAAACTATATTAAACAATTGAATTGAATCAACTGTCCAATTTATGTTTAATATTCTACCGATACGCCTTATATTGAGAAATAATGACCAAGTAACCCTACATAGCATTCTGTAAAATTGGATTTAAAATGTTAATGCTCAACAGTTTTGAAGACAGTATGGAAGTACAGCTATACAATTGAACATCTGATGTTATACACAAGATAACTTATTAGTATCGTTTTCTGCATTTGACCCATAATGCTGCTGGGGCGACCTGTCAGGAGCAGAGAGCAGCTACAGTACTCAGAAACCCATCTCCAAATCTTCAGCGTGGCCTTGTCAGGACTTTCACTGGAGGATTTAACCTGTTGTGCATGTTTTGAGTTGATGGGATAATCCGGAATGCCTGGAGGAAGCCCACCCAAACACTGGGAAAAACATGCAAACTCCGCACAGAAGCGGACCTTATTGCTGTGAGGTGAAAGTGCTAGCTAGTGCAAGCTCTAGCAAATTGGCCAATTATAGCCAATTTACTAGAGCTTATCTTCTAGCCTTGAATAAATGTAGTTTTTTTTTTTTTTTTGGTTAGTTTTTCTATAACAATCAGCATCAGTCACCATAAAATCAATAATGGGAAATTATACCAACAAAATGTTAGTACCTGAATAGAAAACATAAGCAGATATCTGTTTGTTAGAGCAATAAGTATAATGTTTAGTTGCACGGTTGCTGTTACTAAATTCTATGGATTTGCAACAGGTTGATAATAAAAACACTGCAAAAACAAACTAGCAGCTACATAATCTGTAAGCGAAAAGAAGATGGTTCATCAGCCTATTCAAATGTGTAAAGTTCTGCTTATAGGCTACTTATGTTTTGCCACTAACAAAACTTGTACAAGGAACAGTAGTGAAACTTCATACTCTACATTTTATTTTGTGTGTCCTTTTTTGCTTCCTTATCTCTATCCAAACACAGCGACTTCTTGGAAAGGATCTCAAGTGTGTAGAAGGTCTGCTGTGCTAGAGCTGCAACGAGTGAGTGGGAGCTACTGGTTCATGTTTTGGATCGACTAATTTAATGTCACACATCTGGAAGGAGACTGCTGCTGCTGCCTGCTTAACCCTGTGCAGCGCTGCGTTGGTGTGATTCCCAGTCCTCCCTTTGTCTCTCCTTCTCTTTCGCTCTGTCATGTACATGTATGTGTGTAGGTGTATAAAGTTTCCAGATCTGCTCTCTTCGAAAGACCACCCACTCGGAAGACCAATAGAAGGACCGCGGGGAGCCTGGATAGACACATACACACACTCATGTCCAAGTCCGGCTTCCAAAGTCAACCTGATCTCCTCCGTCTTCTCAGAATAGAACATGTTGTTATCAAAGATCTGACAGATAGAACAATGGCTGACAATAAAAGCGTATCAGAAGTACAAGACTTCAGTCCAGACAGTGGTGTATTTGGACTTGAAGTCTGAAGTGGTGCACTGCAAAAAAGGAATGTCAAACAAGCAGGGGTTAAAATGGCCTGAATGCAATGTGTTGAGTAGTTTTGACTGGGTTGAACTGAATTTCTTGCATCAGCATTTATTACTTTGTCCTGACAATTCTGACTGGTTTCAAGAAATGTATGTTGAAATAAGAAAATAATTTAACAACAGGGTAAGTGTGACATGCCTTTCTCATTGGTTATAACTATAAGATAAGAGCCTGTATTAGGGCTGTAGTTCTCTAGTCCGTAGGTCAGTTAATCAGTCTATGGCGAGTCACCCAAAATGTATTAGTCAACCATCTATTTTTTCAGAATTGTAAAATATTTACATGTATTAAAGGCATGAATAAGTTTCAGTAGCAATTTATAATACTACTCTTATTCATGTCTTAATAAAAGCATGAACACAAAGACTTCATAATTCATAATTAACTAATAGTTTACTAAGAATGATTTAGGCTTGGTAACTACTTAAGTATTAAGTAGTATTAAGGGTATTAAGTACTTACTAAGCTTGAATCATTCTTGATAAACTATTTGTTCTCAATGTGTTCATATTTTATTAAGGCCCAAAAAGTGTATGTATTATAAAGTATTACCCTATCTATATATAATTTTGGGATGGCCGGATGATTGAGATTTGAGAACTTTTGCACATGCCACGTCACTTTTAGTCGACTAATTGATGCACAAGGCATGTTTTTATTAAACCATGAATTTCTTTAGTTGACTACAGCCCTACAGTGTATATTATCTAGTTTGAAATATATTGACAACAGTGCTGACAATATTGACAACAAATAAAATATTTAAGCAACCTTTATTAGTTTACCAAGACATTGTTTTATGTCGCATCTCAGTGGTTTAAATAGCACCCTCTCATATCTCACATTATTCAAAGCTTATACGTATCTATAAAGCCTTCATCACATGCAAACAACGTAGACAATGTAAATGTCTGATCCGTCACATCCGTCACTCTAAGTGCAGCTTGTCTCCCGTTGTCATTCACCCAGTTCAGAATTAACCTCAACCCAACCTGGATTAGAGCCAGAAACACTGACAGTTATTGTGTCTGCATCACTGATTAATTGTTAATTTACGCTAGGCTTTACTTTTAGGGCTTGACTTTCCCAAACAGAACAAATTAAGTGATGCTGCTTCATTGGAGGACAGGTATAAATGGTTGATTTGTGAAGAGGTGTCCGACTGTGACCATTACTCACTGTGTTGGCGGAGCATCTGGTGGACAATGATTTTGCAATAATTCTTTTTTACGCAGTACTTTGGTGAATTGCATTCAGGCTAATTATAAGAAAGTTGCCCTCTGTCACTGGGAGTTTATTTTCAGTCAATATAATGTTCAAACTAGAAAAAAAATGCTGTTTGTAATAGGGCTGCAACGATTAATCAGAATGAATTTTGGACTATACAGACACAGACAATCAACAATTTGTGATTTGAATCAACAATGCACTTTATTCGTGAATATTCTCTATCTATCTATGTATCTTTGTATGGTCAAAGATGTACTAAGAAAATCTCCAAATACAGTAGAAATAATTGTTGACTACAAACA
Source organism: Rhinogobius similis (assembly GCA_019453435.1). NCBI lineage: Eukaryota > Metazoa > Chordata > Actinopteri > Gobiiformes > Gobiidae > Rhinogobius > Rhinogobius similis. Next base: position 24,233,107 of record CM033634.1, read on the forward strand.
ACAACAAAAAAAGAAAAGACAAAGAGTAATCGACTACTTACTTTTTTGTTAGTTGCAGCCCTATTTGTAAAATGAATTCCAACATTATCAGTGACAGATGTTAACACAATGTAAATAAGTGTAAGTGATATACGACTGTGAACTGTCATGCAGGAACAAAATCAACCTGACGGGTGAATGTAGAGACTAAAGACTGCGACACAGAGAACACTGAACAATCTTTTCATTTGGCCTATGTAGTTTGATTTTGATCTGGCCTTTCTTGGTTTTAGATTATCACAGTTTCTTGTCCATTTGTTGTCCAGAAATGGACTTTGGTCAGGGCTATTGACACTCATGGTTATCATGTGGTTCCACCTTGTCTGAGCGATGCCAAATGTGGTAGGATCAAAACTAAATAGCCGCTTTTTATTGCAAATTGTTTTTTCTGGTGATGTTCATGTTATCAAATAATAAATAAAATTGCTTCAAGGTATTTTTGAGCAATAAAAACATCTGCAATTGAATAAATGCAGTATAGATAAGTTCAGTGTCATACTGTGGAAAGTTTAACCATTTATTTACATTATTTGTGAACAGCATAAATCTCCACGCACACTATTTAGCTTCGAATTGTTCCATTGAAATGTACTATTAACTTCCATCTTTTTCCACGGAAGGCAGTGACTAACCAGAAAGCAATGAGACATCCTCCAAAGCACACATCAAAGTCTTGATATGAGAACATTTCATTTCCTATAGCCATATTTACTCCAGCTGGTGCAGAAAACGAGTAGCTGCTAAAGAGGGTGAGGTTCTCTCTGCATGGTAAATATGTTAAAAGAATTAGCCTAAACCTCAAGAACAAGAACATAACTGCATCTTTCATCCATCCTTATCAAGCACAGGAAACAGTCTATAGTAGTCTATATAGACAATCTTAGCTACAAGTGCACTATATTGACCTTTTAAGTCCTGGATTGTTATGAACACCTCCCTAACCAAACACTTACTTTTTTCTCTGTATAGTTTGCGTGTTTTATGGTCGGATAGATTGGAGTGAAATGCGATTAGTCACGCAGCTGTCATAGAAACTCATATTTAGCTTTGGCAATCATTTGAAAAAGCAAGTTTGCAGTATCTGAACATATGCAACTTGATATATGTTTTGCCCACCTGTGCTATAGGCTTTCAACATCTATTTGTTCTGCTTCAATTGACATGTAATTGCCTCGACAAAAGATCCACTATCTGCCAGTGACACAAAGAAATTATTGTTAACATTTTAATGCGTTGTTAATTTGTTTATGGACACAGGCTGATTTCCCAAGTCTGAAGTATCGTTCAGAACCCCATTATCAGACAATCTGGTGTGTTTCTAAACTTCAGACAGGACATAAATCAGCTTTTATTCACTATTGTCTATTATGCGAATGTCATCTCGGGGAATAAAGGCATGTTGATTGCTTGGGAGCTTTAGATTTCTGTTAAAAGAATTCAACTCTTGAGACGTCGTTTATAAAGCAGAAAAAACATATTGTCTGCCAGTATATACCATCGCACCTATGTAAAGCCAGTATTTTGTTTGGTTTGTCTTTGCGCAAGCTTTCCTTAATTACTCTATTTGGTTTCTCAAGCTTTACATTCAGACGCTAAACCACCTATATCATTACGCTGTAGGCTGTGGCTTGGTGCCAGACTTTAACTGCACAGATCATAGAAAGTACCAGTGCTAACATGACATAATGTAAAGATTCATCCCAAACAAACCCACACTGCAAGTCCTCTCATGTGGTAAAGCTCCAGTTCAAAAACACCACGATTATCCGACCATAAAGACAACCCATCAGTTACACTCATTAAATTTACACATATGTAACACACAGTTTTATGTGCCAAGACCAATTATTATTATATATGTTAACATGCTTATAACATTACCATAGAAGAAAGAATATGGACTGATTTATGTCCATCTGTCACTTTGCTAAAGAGCTGACTAGCAACAAGTCTCCTTAGCAATGGCATAATTTAAGAACTGACAGAAGAGGCACTGTATTATGAGTGTTTGCAAGTCAGAAGCCCCTTTACATAATCTGTTCACTGCCAGATCCCAGTTTAGTGCTGACATTGTGTCTTGGGACACCTCCACCCTTGGTATGGATGTGGTGTGTGCACGGATTGGCCCTGCAATCATCAGTCTGCCCCAGAGCAGCTATGGCTACAGAAGTTTACTGCAACTGCAAATGTATTTGTAACTTTTTATAATTTTATAATAATGTATAACTTTAAAAACAACCAGGTTGAACATAGTGCTACATTATTAAAACACAAAATAAAACAACAATTAAACAGAATAAAATAAATAGATAATATCTGAAATAATGTCAACTACTCAAACTGTGTTAAAGACCAAAGTGAAGTGTGTTTTAAGAAGTGACTTAAAAACAGGTACAGAAGAGGCCTGTCTAATGTGCAAAGGTTTAGCTTATTACCGCCACTGCATGAGAAGTGTATGAATAATAATAACTAAAGTGTAGCACTTTGAGAGCCTTGTCAAGCTTATAAAGCACAAAAAATACTATCGACAGAGAGCTGTCATGAACTTGACTTGATGTATAACTTCATACAAAGACATCATATACTATCAAATATATATTATAATATACATGTATTTATCTCGCAAGTTCATACAGTAACACAGCTATGTCTGAGAACAATCCTGCCATGAAGACAAACTATCAGGTAAAATCATTTCTGTTTATTTGTACCATATAAAACTATTTCATATGCTATGACCACTCATAAAACATCTTTTTAGTGTGACCATGTGTAATGTGCAGACAGGCAGTTTCTTGTAAGGTTAAGCACATAATTCTCCTCATGAATAGATGTCTCGTAATGAAAAGAAGTTCCCTTTGCTTGTTGGAACTTGTCAAACCAGTTGCAGATTTTAAATATGCGTGTGTACTTAAACACAAGACAAACGGGCTGTTAAAAGTTGCGTGGGTGCACATCGATGCCAGATCTTCTTTGTAATAATAATCTCCATTTCTTCCGCTATCCTATTTTACATCCAAGGCCTCTCATGCCTGAATTCCCTTGCTACAGCCAAAATATCCCCTCACACCTACACACTCACCCAACACATGGCTTGGTCCCACTTTCCTCCCTTCTCTCTTTCTTCTTTGGCAGCTGTGCGTCATTTTAACTGTGTTCTATAAAAACGTGTATTCATAACAGTTCCCCTTGGGTCCATCTAACATCATAATGGTAATAAGTCGGCCTGTATGGTCGTGACCCTGTCCCGTTGTTTAGAGATGACCTGAGTGGGAGCAAAAATGGCTAACACACATGTACCAAATACAGGCTGCAGCTGGGAGTCATTCAGAGAGAGCTACTCATTATCTGTTTGTAAGAATGTATACATGGACTTGGGCTTAAACTTTTTAATGTACAGCAAAACTTACACACACTACAAGAGCTGTGTTTTCTGTGTTAACACTAATAATGTGCAGTTTGAAGCAATGTATTCATTTGATTTTAGGAAAGTAACCAAGCGTACAGTCTGAATATGTGTGTTGTGTGTGTGTGTTTTTTTTTTTGTGAATATTTGTGTTTTTATATTTAGTTACTTCTCAACGCTGACAACACACGAGTACACGTCAGTACATGTCTTAATAATAACAATTTCAACAGCATGGATGATTTCATTGTGGTGTGATGTGGTGACACAGGTAAAAATATTATCTCTCATTATAATTTCCTAATGTGAAGCGGGGCAGTGTACTGACAGTTTAGATATTTCATCATGTAATTTGAGTAAAAAAGTGATAAAAATCTAGATCGGCCTCCCAAGATTTGTTTTTAAAATCGGTGATGGCAACAGTCATGAAAAAATCCATTGACTGATTACATTACACTGAGTGAAACAAATCTATCACTGTCGAACTGTCTAATTTGAATTTTCTTTGGAATTTGGCCATATCTGGTCCCATATTTCTCAATACAACAAGCAGAAACCACTAACTATTTTGAATTTGAAGTAAGTAAAAGCTGTTATAGAGTTTCTCATGAAACATTTTAGTCACCATATGATTTCATAACAGCTCCCCCAGATCACGTGACTGTGCACTCATGTATCTAGCGAGGATAGGATGATGAAAGACCTAAAATATGATGATTGATTCTCTGTAAGTTTATAGCTGTTGATAGTCATTCGTTGTTCCAATAACTGACAGTTGGATTCTCCTATGCAAGGCCAGATTATGCCCCCACCCACTAATCAGTTGACAAGATTAGATTTAATGACAGTGTATGAAAGAAAAAACAATGAACAAACAAAACACTGCCCATTGCATTTGCCAACGTTACACTAATATACGCCTTTCTCATAAGAACAGAACATTTTTTGCGTGCCTAATATTGACAACAATGAATGAATGTTTTTTTTTTTTAACTAGTCCGATGACGCTGATCATTTTTTCAATCCATCAGAAACGTGCTAAATGTGCTGCAATACACCATTATTCAAAGATAACACCAATATAGTTTCTGCTCCTCAGCTCTTTTTGAGCTTTTTGACAGGTTTTCTTGTTGTAGACGAGATACTTGATCATCAAATTCTGCATAATCTCCAAAACAATAATCCTGTTATTGTCTTGTGCTCTATTTATTCACTTTTCGACATGTAACCTTAATATCTTACCTTTCGGAACTGGTCATGTAGTATTTATTTATTGCAGAGAACGGATTGTGAGTCACTGATGAGCAACTAGGAAATCTGTCAGGGCACTGCTAGGTCTCCCTCTCGCACACAAACGCACACGCACGCACACACACACACGCACACACGCACGCACACACAGACACACACACACACAGACACACGCACACACACGTATTTTAGGTTTTCCCTGCTTTTGGGGACGTTACATTCACTTGCATTCATTTTCAAGAGACTTATCCTAACACAAACCATAGTTACTGCTTGCCGGACCTTAATTTAAACCATAATCTTAACCTATTTTAATCCATATCTTTACTTTAAATCATGTTATTGATCTAATATTAAAAGATTTACATCATGCAGACCAGATTTTTGTCCCCGAAAAGGAGGCAGGTCCCCTTGAATTGTGCGTTTATACAGACTTTAGTGCCCACAACGTGATAAATACCCGGACACACTGCACATGACTGGAAAAGGACCCCAGCTCTCTGTTTCTCTGCACGTCTGTGTGAAAAAGCCCTCATTAATATACCAGCCTGCTGAATTGAGTCTTGCTTGTCAATGCCGTGTCGAAGGTCATGCACTGTTATCTGCCATAGAAAAACTTTGTGTATGAAACCATATTTCATGTTTAAAAGAGTGCTTGACATTTCCAAACAAATCCATCTTCAGGCACGTGGAAAAATGTTGCAACAACGCGTGGTTAATCATTGTACATCATCTAAAATCAGTGCATATCGCTAAAATAAATATATAACCACCCAAACAGAAAACAAGAGCTCGACGATACCCACGCATACTATGTTTTTGCTGATGATAAAACTGTTGGCATCAAATTACATCTGAGATCAACAGTACATTATAATGGTGGTAATTATTGTGGTTAGGAAACAGTGTACGTGTGCGTATACAGGTGAACCGGGCTCGCACTCACAGTGATAGGTGGAGACAGCAGACAAAGTGGAGTCAGGGGTTATAAACTTTCTCATCAAACACCTCACTAACTGGTCTTTTATGTTTCACATGACTAATGTTTGACCATATCCGTCTGAAATGTCTTGTCGAGTGTGAAGGAAACTTACAATGTACAATACGTGCACTGTGATGCCATTTGTACTGCAGGTTAGAGGACAGGGTGGAGACTAGACATTCATTTCCCAATGATACAGTTTGTATTGTACGCTGTAATTAATAAGCAGTCCTACAAAAACATTACTTTGAATGACTTCTTGTCAAGCAACTTCTGATCCATTTCCGACAGAAGCTTTACAATGAATTCTAATTGCTTTAATGTTCCGGGTAATGTAATGTTGAATTTGCTTTAATAACTAAGTTTCCCCATACTTAAGGTAAGAGACACAAGAACATGAGAGACTGTTGTTTCCTCAAAGTATTCTTGTTTCTCCCATCGAGCTAAAAAAATGTACAATTGGCAGAGATCCTCCAGCTCGGTATTCCTAGCAAAACCAAGCTCCAGATCTAGATATAGATCACTGCGGTCCCCTTCTGCTCCCTGCCCCAGTGTCATTTCAATTACAGACAACAATTTTTCCTACAGAACAAGAAAATGTAGTATCTCTTAAGGGTATACAATATGAATTCCTCTGGTGGAGTCTCCCCCACCTGCTTGCCTGGAATGTCCCACAGTATGACATTTAACCTAGCCATCTCCATGTGGACAAGCAGGTAACATCACCAGGTCAGATCTGTGGAGAAGTGACGCAGCTCACAGTAAATATAAGTTTTTCAATGTATTTGTTTTTTGTCTCTTTTTTCTCAATAATGACACCTGTAAATGAAGTTTAATGCTTTATGTGCAGTGGATCCAGACAACGCAATTACAAGCAGTTACTCACCAGAAAAGTTACAGACATAGTGCCTCTTTAACCCTAACTAAGAATCAAAAATAAATCATTCTGTTTTGAGGCCTGAATAAGACTATTTATGAACATATTTTTTACATTTTGACTTTGCCTGGTGCATATTTTCCTTTCCACGCTGATGTACTTTTGCCTTAAAACACACTTCATTTATTTACTGCCCAGCTTTTGTGTGGTGCTCTACTGAACATCAAATAGTGTAGCAGTGGTGAAATATAGACAGAGAATCCCTGTTTTAAATGAGCCGTGGCAGGACTGTTTCTGCAGCAGTCCATCAGTGTTTCACAGCACAGTTGAACATGTGTTTTAATAGCAGGACATAGTAGCTTCTTACCGCGCACAGGCAGCAGGTGAACCTCTGAGGATCAGCCACACCAGACCTTGTTTGTCCACCTCTGGGAACCGTAGGTGGTCGTGTGAACCCCAAAAAGAGCTTCTGATCTCCCCTCCATCCGCTCCCGTTGTTTAACTTCTCCACAGGCCTGTTTGGTAGAGAAAATGTTTTGTGTTTATACCTTCAGGCATAAGAGAAGAAAATGTTTGTCAGTCTTTCTTAGTTCTTTTTTTTTTTCATCTGTCCCACATGGAGGCTGCAATAATATTTTTAGTACAAGCTTCTCTAACCAATGGAAAAGCAAGCTACATCCTTAAGCTGACCAATTCTTTCTGTACAAGAGTAGATGATGTCATATGAGGGTATGTTTGCCATTTGAGTTTAGTCGATATGGTGGAAATGTAATGAAATCATGCAGTCCTGCACTGTCCGATTATAATCCATTTACGCTCCCCAATGCAACAGCTGAGACCTAATTTGCTTGAGCGACAGAGAGCTGTAATACACTGACCTCTGGTGGTTATTTTTTGGCATTACACCTGCTGATGTTTTTCTTAATTGGTTTAATGCAAGTTTACTGAAGTTAGCCTATTTCCCAGCAGTTTGGGCTTGCTCACGACCTTTACAACTTGTGGGTAATCTTTGCTGAGCATAATGCTGACTGCAAAATGTAAAATAAAAAAAGCTTATGTCTTTGAGCCGGTGCTCAAATGTTAAAGGGTTAATCCAGGGCCGCTGCTAGTGTTTTGGTGCCCTATGCAAAATGTCTTGATGGTTTTATTAGTCAATTTGCAGTCAGATCTAGTTTACTCTAAAACTAAAGAAGATCCAAAAACACCAGTAAACCCCTTAAAAAAACAAAACCTAATATGTACAAAATTAGCCGTTTTTACACATACAGGATGAAAAACGTAATATTATATATTTGTTTTTTTTTTATTCGTGTGAGTAAACTACAGGATAAGTTTCAAATTGATATCTAAATTACGTTTTTTTTTTCCTGTTCCCTTGTAGTGTCTCACCTTAAGGAAATCATCCTTCACTGCTGAAATTACACCAACTGAAAGCAGCACCAAACAGAAAATGTCAGATTTAGTTCAATATTACCTAGAAAATATTGACCATGAACGTCAAATGTTTACTTTTTGATAGACACTATGAAGGCCTCGTCTCCTTCAGCAGCACAGAACTGCAGCTTGGACTTTACAAGAGACACCAAAAATGACACATTGAAAAGTGGAAGCAAGTCTTATTCTCTGATGAGGAAAAATGTAACCTTGATGGTCCTGATGGTTTCCAACGTTACTGGCCCGACAAGCAGATCCACCTGAGATGTTTTCTACACACCACAGGGAGGGGGCGCTGTAATGATCTGGGGAACTTTTTCCTTCAGTGGAACAATGGAGCTCCAGGTGGTGCAGGGTGTCAAATGGCTGCTGGCTCTGTGCAGATGTTGCAGAGAGCATCCCTCATGACTGAGGTCCTCGTCTGTAATGACTGGGTTTTTCAACAGGACAACGCTACAGTTCACAAAGCTCCAGGACAAAGGACTTCTTCAGGAGAATAACATCACTCTTTTGGACCATCCTGAGTGTTCCCTTGATCTAAATCCAAATGAGAGCCTTTGGGGACGAATGGCAAGGGTAGTTTTCAAAAATGGACCACAGTTCCAGACAGTAGTTCTCTTTGTGAGGCTGTATTCACCACTTGGAGAAATGTTCCCTCTCACCTCCTGGAAACACTTGCACAACGAATTTTTGAAGAAATCAGTAACAATTTTCTCAAAAAATGCCAAGTTCATTCTTATCAAACTAGACGAGCACAAACTCTTCATCTCCCATAAAGCAAAAAATCCCAAGTGAAATTTTCTTTTCGACACAGTGGAGCAAAATGATGGAATGAGTATGGTCATTTTATGAACACCTCAATAGCAAACAGTAAAAAATATCTTACGGAAATATTGTTAAATAAGTATTAACTGTGATTATTAAAATGGTTGTGTATAATCCAAATAGTAATCAGAGCTCTATATACAACATATTGGAGGCCTACTTCAATACAAAATTATATTAAATAATAACAATAATAATAAAATTTACAAAATCCAGTACATTTTCATTGGAAAAATGTTTTGTTTTGTGGTTGTGAGGGCTGTTTTCTGTTTATCAATGTGATTTTCATTTGTAAATCATCTGACCAGACAGCTTTTAATTTGAGCTTGTTAAAATAATCAATTAAAGGTGTGTGGGTTTAAGGATAAGCCCTTTTAGGTTTCTGCCACACTCCATCACGTTTTGTGTTGTTTTGTTTCATATGGACTTGTTTTGTTTTTTTTTTTGATTATGTGAAAAAATAAATCAAATCAAAATCAAATCAAATCAAATGTTTGAGACTTTGATTTCTATTTTGAGTGGGTTTTAGGTTGGGGTGCTACACTTTTGATCGGCTGAAAAACAGCCTATTTCAGTTTAATTGTTGTTTTCAATAAAAAAAACATTTACCCAAACTCAATCCCATTTCTTGTTGCATAGTGAAGCTCTACTTAGAACCTTGTTAAGATTCAAAATGTGACTTTTGTCCCTTTTTCAACTGGTTTTAAACTTTTGATCAGGACTGTATCTGTACTGGGATAACACAGATTTTACTTTATTACATGAAAAAGGTACAGTGCCTTTATGTTAAAATAGTGATTTGGGTTTAAGTTTTTGTTCATGGTTTATTAAGGCTAATTACAGTAAAGTTATTTTTATTTATTACCTATTATTTTAATAGACGACTAACCAAATGAGTTGTTGCAGCTTTACACCTGAAGACATAAATACTAAATCACACATCTTCACTGAGGACAAAGTATATAATAGAAAACTGTTTTATTAATTACAATAACTGAAACACAAAGCAAGGAGCTCATTTTGCTTTCTGATTGAAAAAGCAACACAAAACATTTAAACATAAACACCTTTACAATAATATAAAAAGTATATTTGCACAATTTCCTGAAACAAGTCAGTGGCTCATTGGTCTATAGAAGTTTCAGTGGTTTTCATCAGGACTTCGATTTTAACAAAGCTGACTTAACGTTTGCTTTGGTTAAATAATTCATATTTTGCTTCTGAGGTGGAAATGCAATTTTGCATTTTTCATATTTTATTGTGTTTAATATTATGTTTGTTCTGTATTTCTCCTCCAGAGTCCTAGCCCAATCAATATGAAGTTCAGACATGATATGTTTTCCTTGGTCTCTGTGGCAAGCGAGCGTCACCGTTCTACTGTCGCTGACGTCACCTCACTTCAGAACACAAACATTTGTATAAAGGTAGCTTCTGACAGCCACGCTTCATAATTCGTTGGAACCGAACACGACCAGTCGCATTTTTGACAGCTCCACACTTTAATACTTTACACTCTCAAGATGAGGTTTTTCTGGAGAAACGCCGCCCTGGTCAGAGAACTTAAAGGCCAGCTCAGCACAGCTGAGGAGGAAAACCTGGTTCTCCAAACGGAGATCGCGAACGAGAGAGCGGAAAGGGCAACACTCGAGAGAGCCCTGCAGGAGGCCCAGCTCACGGCCGCTTCCATCCAGGAGGAGATGGAGAAGAGAACGGCTATGCTCCAGGCAGAGCTGGACTCTGACAAGCGGCACGTGAGAGAGCTCACCCACAGCATGATGATGTCCTACGCCCAGCAGGAGGACAGGGCCAGCATGCTCGAGGAGACGCTGAGCCAGGAGAAACTTCTGGGCCAAGGATTTCAGGGGGAGATCCGCCGACTCCAGCAGGAGGTCCGAACGCTCACGGCCGCCCGTGAAACATCGGAGAAGAAGGCCAAAGAGGACGAAGAGAGGAGGACGGAGGAGATCAGCCGACTCCAGCAGGACGTCCGAACTCTGACAGCCGCCTGCGAAACATCGGAGAAGAAGGCCAAGGAGGATGAAGAGAAGAGGACGGAGGAGATCAGCCGACTCCAGCAGGACGTCCGAACTCTGACAGCCGCCTGTGAAACATCTGAAAAGAAGGCCAAAGAGGACGAAGAGAGGAGGACGGAGGAGATCAGCCGACTCCAGCAGGACGTCCGAACTCTCACGGCCGCCTGTGAAACATCGGAAAAGAGGGCCAAGGAGGACGAAGAGAGGAGGACGGAGGAGATCAGCCGACTCCAGCAGGACGTCCGAACTCTGACAGCCGCCTGTGAAACATGGGAAAAGAAGGCCAAGGAGGACGAAGAGAGGAGGATGGTAGAGACCGAGAAGAGCAAAGAACAGGAGGAGGTCGTGCGCCACCAAGAGACCCTCATTCGTCAGTACCAGGCCGAGAGAGAGAGGGCGGTGAAAAATTTCGGATTGCTGAGAGAGTCTGCGGACAACATGGACAAGGACATCGAATACCTTGTACACGAGCTCAGCCTGTTAGAGGAGCAGAACATAACGCTGGAAAAAAAGATGAAGGACAAAGACTATGCCATCGACTTCCAGGCAAAGACGATCATCAACCTTCAAGACCTGAGAGAGGAAATTGTCACTCGCCTGGAGAAGGAGATCTCCGACCTCCGAGAGGAGGTCCGGTCCCTGAAAAAGGACAAAGGAGATCAAACTTCGGAGGTGGACACAAGCCACTGCCGGCCTGCGTTCCACCCTAGGCAGCCTCCCCCTCCCAAACGAGGACAGAAGTGGAGGCAGTCCTCTCAGAGACAGTGGAGAGGCCAAAGTCCAGGGAGGAAGAGTAGTTGGCGGACTTAAGATGCGACTTGAATGCAGTAATGCGTTTGAGACTGTGTTCGCATTTCATCGTTAATGTTCTCACGTTTGAGACTTGAGCACGCAATAAAAAAATAATTTAAATCTAAAAAGTAAAAAAAAAATGTTTGTGTTTTACTTGAAATTAACACTGGTAGTTTACTGAATCGTGTTTTAACTTGTGTTTTTATGTAGTTTTCTCAAAAAAAAAAAAAAAAAAAAAAAAACAACAACACTGAGTTGGGCTGTTTTCATTCGTAAATGAGGCAAAGGGACAATACCAAAGAAGTGGCCTTTAAATCCAAATATGAGGTAGATAGAGCACATTATCGTAGATTGAGAAATATTGTTACAAAATTAAACAATATAAAAAAGAAAGCATATTATGGACAAAAATCTGCAGCTCTATGAATGACAGCAAACAATTGTGGAAAGTATTACAGGAGTTGATGTGCAATAAGCCTAAGAACTTTTGTAGCATACCCCCTGTAATGTTTGCATGTTATGTTCGCTGCAGAAAAATGACGAGAGTTGTTTGCTGGACTCCTGTTTTCAACATTTTTTCTTTCAAAATAAAACACTTCGTGTTTAGATGAACATCACATTTGCCCTTTTTTTTTAATAGCAGTTTACCAGCACTTATATGGATAACTTGCAATACTTGAAATACATTTGGAATGTATAATAAACATTTTAGCAAACATCAACAACATTGTGCTTACTTGAAATCCCACCCACAAATATTCAACTAAAACACAGGTATATGTAGCACTTTGAAATAATACTGGGATTACAAAGACTTAACATATTGCTTACATAACCATAATAAACCGTCACACTTCTGAATGAGTGCTCAAACTCCAAGTTTGACATAATCCCTTAAATGAGCAGGTAAACGTCTGTTATCTCTGGAGGGATATCTGGGCGTAACAGTGTTATCAATATTATCTGTTGGATTAGAAGGGACCTTTTGAATGTCTGGTGTGATTTTCTTAAAGAACGAAGCATTCCTGACGATGGAGTGTCCGTCCCTTGTCGCTGTAACAGCAGAGCCTTTCACTTTGGTCACTTTATATGATTTGATGTTGTATGGTGGTGATAGTTTGTTGTGCTTTGGTTGGCGATGGAGCACAGTGTCACCTGGACTGAGTGAATGAGGCGTGGCATGACGTCTTTTATCTGCATTGTCTTTGATTTTGGCCTTTGCATTGCTGTCCCGCATTCTCACCTCAGCATCTGTACTTTGTTTTGCAGTGCTACTGAAAGAGGGAATCTTCGTGTACATTTTGCGTTGAAATAATACCTCGGCTGGTGAGCTTGCTGTCGTACTGTGAGGTGTTGAGCGGTATTCACGCAGGAAAATGTTGAGTTGTTGTTTCCAGGGACCGTCTTGTGTTTCAAAAACACGCAGAGCTTTGCCTAACGTTCTCATGAATCTTTCGGCTGTGGCATTGGCTTGAGGCCAAAGAGTGTTATTTTGCGGTGATGAAATCCCAAGTAGTTTGCAAACTGTGAGAAAGAATCACTGTTGAAAGGTGGACCATTGTCCGTTTTTACCACCCTGGGGATTCCAAACATGGAGAACACTTTGTCCATGACTGGGATGACAGTGACAGCTGATGTAGACCTGACAGATTCAACGATCGGATATCGAGAGTAATCGTCGATGAGGACCAGAAGATATTCTCCAGTGGGAAGAGGTCCATAGAAGTCCGCACTCACACTGTGCCACGGTGCATCTGGTAGAGGTGACATTTTTAGAGGCTCATTTTGTGTAACAAGTGGCTAGACAATTATGAACTGCAGATTCTGCTTTGCGATCAATGTCAGGAAACCACACTTTGGTTCTCAGCAGCGCTTTTGTTTTCACGATACCCTGATGTATAGCTGTATAGCTTTATTTTGCAAGCTAACAGCAATCACAATTCGCGTGCCTCTGAGAAGGATGAGGATGTCTGAATCTTGATTAACCCCCCCCATTAAATGACCAAACCCACAATTACTTTCATTTCTTACCATGTTGATTTTATTATCTTAAATTAAATACACAATATATAGTACTATAAACACAAGATGGAAATGTAAGTTTCCAACTAAAAAATATTAATAAATATCTTAAATAACTAAATAAAACTTAAATATTCAAGTGTAAAACAAATACCACCCAATAAAAGTGCAAATACGAATATAGATAGAATCATCCAACAAGTGAAGTATATGTAAACATTAACAGGCAACTGAACAAAAATGACTGCTCCTACAAATGTGTACGTCTACATTTTCTAGCTGCAAAGTTGTTTATCAAGTCATCATATGAGAGCTTCTGTGCCAATTGGTGGTGAGTTCAAGGGGTAAAAGAAACGAAATATTCGTAACTGTAAATGATTACTACTACTACAATTTATTTATTTATTTTTGCAAAACTGTTGTCATTGTGAATGTCATTGGCATCATATTTATTCACGGATTAAGTGCAGTAAAAGCCCACGCACCAAATGTCCCCTAAACGCCTCAGAGTCAGACGTTAGCTGCAGAGTGGCAGGTAATAGGCTCCTCCGCTGACTCTCTCTCGTCTTCATCTCTCAAACTTTGCCTGGGGTCTTGGCAAAGTTGGTGGGTCTTGGCCATCCCTGTTCTCTGAGGGAGGAGCCGAGGAGGAAAGAGAGAGAGCCCTTGGCGTCGCGGTTTTATTAAATTACGTGCATGCGCTTCACTTTGGCGAGCGCCGGAATGCGGCGCCGCGTGGGCACCGCTCGTTTTCGCCACGGCACAGCCGATGTGGTGCCCCCTCAGAGCACTTGGTGCCCTACGCGCTGTGCGTTACGTGCCTTATGGAAGCGGCGGCCCTGGGTTAATCTAATAATAGCTTCGTTATAAAATATAGGACTAAACTATAGCCTATAACCCTGTAGATGACGCTGTTATGCACAACAATTTGTTAGGCCACGTAAAAAGAGAAGGTGTTTTGATTTTACAGGCTACGTGCAGCTACGCACCTGACAGAAGGCCCATGTTCAGAGCAGAAGGGATGTTTTCTGTCAGAAATGTGCAGAAACTGCTAAAAAGGCACTTCAGTAGCTAAGTAAAACCTGCAGGTTGATGATTTGGTGCCCCCTTCAGGGAAATGAGGATCTCTGCATCCAGTATGCAAGAGTGTTTTGACATTGTTATCTTACATCCTTGTATCTCTGTGTCCAGCATCAGCATTTACTTACCCATATGAAAGCCAACACATATCCTGTCAAATAAGCACATATTCAGCCAGCCCTTATTATGAGTTCAATACCACCAATGCCCTGGAAGTTATACTGTGGAATAATAATCAGGCAGGCAAGTTCTGGCTTAGATGAGAGACACAACATTAGTGCACATATAAACTTATTTATTTACAATTTCTGTTACCTTTTACAGTACAAATTTAACTTGTTCAACTTTTATATCTGTTTTCATTAGAGATGTTGTGTGGATATAAAACTGATGAATACAATAATCAGTTTGCACAGATTCAAATTTTGGTCCAGCACATTGCACATAGCCTAATAGTCAAATGAATGTTTCATTTACATGCACCACGTTGTAGACATCACATACCACACAATGTTCCATAGAGCAGACAATAAAATCATCCTTTTTCTTGGGACCATGTGATATTTAATGTTGCTTTCAACTTTATTTTCTAACTTCCTGCACCACCTCATTTGATTGTTATTTAGGCCTATCCCTCTGTTATAGCACCTATGAGGTCCAGTAGGCTTTTATGCACTAGCCTAGTGTCAAGTCATTATGCATACAGTTGCTATGACACCCTGAGGTCTGTCAATAATGTTATTTATTACATTTGAAGTCACACATATTGTATTTAAGGATGACTGAGTCAATGTTTTGTGAACCAGTGGCACAATGGCATACACATGACACCACAGCACACCACAGCAACACAGCCTCACAACACACAAGAACAGAGGGGCTTCACACAGTTACAGAATCCTTTTTATCTTCAATACAATGTCTGGGTAACTTTTCAAAAACTATATCACTAGTTTATTCAGCAAAATTTTGTTTCGTATTCTTTTCCCAGTCACATGGCCACAAAACTCTCTAGGATTTCTGTATCATTATAGTCACAGGAGTGGCTTTTTAAAGTCAGTAAAACAGGCAATAACATTTAAGTAATAAAAGACTATTAGCGCTTCATTGATGGAACAGAAAAAGAAGAATCTTCCATTTTTACTTTCCGTAATCTACCATGTATTAACCAGTAATACACTCCTACGCATAATCCTTATTACATGTAGTCACTTAGTAACAAGTGCAGTATATTATAGTGTGGCCGCCATCACAATTTAAAAGAATCAAACTTTAAATTATAACAAAATTTAACATGCAACGTGTGCCATAATTCCTCAAACTCTCACTCCACACTTCCAGTCTTTCTTTCTTTTCTTTTTTTTTTTTTAACTTGAAAAGATAAAGGTGACTTCACTTCCAGTGTTATGGTTTTACTGAAGAAAATGTAGAAAGTCTTCAGTGAAAGACTTCTAGTGGTGAAGCCATTCTCTGATCATGCTCCATAATGAGACCTATAGTGTGTTTACACTGAAAGCGATGGCTCTTACTCTTCTCAAACTGGATCATGTCACACTCTAAGTCACATCTTATCTTTCCAAAGCACAACAAGGCTGAATTGTTTGTTGGTAATTATTACCATGACCATTGAATCCTTTGGAGAATATATAATTGTTATTCTAGATTATACAGAGGAACTTTAAAAGTGCACAAATGTGTTAGCAGTTTTAATTTCATATAAATTATTTAATATATTTAGTGATGTGCACATGTGACTATCATATAATAGTGTTTTTATATATATATAAAACATTGATTGTTATACTACTACTAGTATAAAGTAGTAGTAAAGTCAAAAGGTTGTGTGACATATGTCAAATGGAATAAGACAGAACAGACAGTGGAACAAACAGTGCTACTGACACACACACATGCGCGCGCGACACACACACACACACACACACACACACACACACACACACACACACACACACACACACACACAATTCACACAAACAAAACAGCTCTGCTTTGGATAAGTGTAAACAAGTTCAAATCACAATCTTAAGTCTGAAGAACATGACAAATCAAAGACACTTGACAAAAAAACAAACAAAACACATATATTAATTTTCTTTATACTTAATTGAAATCTACTTTAAGTACTTTCTATACCTAGTAAAACCAAAACATCTCCACAAAGTGCAAGACAGAGGGAAAGTGCATGGGTCTGTCATATGAAACTACACAATAACCATGCAATCACACACACACACCTTCCATAGAATACAACGTACACAGCTATAAAGCAAACCTCAAGGCCCTCAGTAAAGCTACAGACAGCAGCGTGGGTCAGGTTCGGCATAAAGAAGGGCTGTGTTCACATTTTTTACAATCACACATTATTTGGCTCACCAACAGAAAGTCTAAATTTGGTCCTTGGCAATAATGTTTTGTGTTAGAATTTGTTATGCAATAACTGAATGACCACTTGTATCAGAATTGGAAGAAAAATGTTCCTGTAAATTGATGTGACAGAAATAACAATTTATGCAACAAGAGTATTAAAAAACAAAAACAAATCCTTGGTCATTAAGGCAAAGGAATAGTAGGTTACAATATTTTCAACACACTGAATTAGTACAACTAAATACATCTGCATAAATGCTTATATTCACTTAAATTATATTATAGTCACTGATTCAGCTGTGATAATCACACTACTGTAAATCATGTTTGCATGTGAAATTTGGAATGTATAAGAGCCAATCTATTTATTTTATTAAGTCTGGATTATATACTGTGGATTTGTATAAAGCTGTCAATAAGTTGCTTCAAACATCATGTTTTGGCTGTGGCTTAGATTGTACACGTGTGTACCAGCAGCCACATTACACTGCTGCCTGTGGCTTGTTGTCACATGACTACTCTCCTTCTTCCAGCGAAGGTGCAGTGACACAGACCACACTAAAGTGGCATAAGCTGTACATGTACATTTCCAGTCTTTTGATTGAACTAAATAGGGCAGTTCCACTTGAATAAGACACAAACACACACACTAACTCAATGTTAGAAAAACTTGGTCACACCAAACAAAAGTACAGCACAATCAATTGCTTTATGCATGCAGCGTGTCTACACACTTAGTTCTGCTTTACTAAGCTCTTGTTAGAAGGCCACTGAGGCCACTGATCTTTTTGCCTGACAGTGCACTGTCACCAGAGTTAGCACTGGGAGATGACATCGTTAGTGTTTTTCAGGCTGTCTGTGTCGACAAACTCTTATTAAAATCATGTGGTTTAACCCAATGGCTAACGGTGTAGACATAGGTGAGTTGATGGATATTTACAGAAGCCTATCACAGAGTAGAACAAAAGAGTCAAGAAGTGGAGGGAGAAACACTGTCCACACTTGCCACTTGAGACACCAGCTTGGCACTGCTTCATCACTATCAGTCTGTACAGTCAGAGAGGATGGGAATGTGCCGTGCCCTCCTGCTGGCCTCTTCTTCCTCTACCTCCTCCTCACTGCGTGGGGGAGCAGTCGTCTAAATCCAGCAGCTCACGGACCAGTCTTTCTCCGAACTGTGCTCGGCTGTAGCGTTTGGCGGAGTAGGCGTCGGACATCTTGTAGAGAATGTACGCGTTATTGATGGCGATGCTGATGCTGAGCCAGAACACCTGCTGCCATGTTTTATTAGGCTTATGGAAGATGAAGTATCTGAGGGAAGAAAGTCTATTAGTTTTTCACATGGAACGGTGCATACAACTTTACTAAATCAAAACTGTATTCAGGTGCGAGTAATAAATTATAAACTTTATAAAGTGTATCATTTTTGACAAGAGACTAGGGTTCCGGACGAGAGTGAAATGTGCAAAAACATTTAAACCACATACAATGCCTTAGAATTGAAACTTCTCTGCATTTGCAAAAAGGTTTCAGATGAGTTGGATAAAAAGATCTTAGTGTTGCACATACTTGCTGTACTTGTCGTCATATTTGCAGATGTAGCTGAGGTGAGCAGCAAAAGCCTCTACAGCGAGCGGACAAGGGATTTCCCCACTTTTCCTCTTGATGATCATTCCTGACATGGGCACACAAATGTTAGTTAGAAACACACACCCATAAATGCTTTGGGAAAAAGTCATTTTGACAAGAAAATCAATGCCAGTGCAGTGAAGGAGAAAAAGGGAAATAAAATTATTTGTATCTGGTGCTGTAAAATAATAGAAAGAAATCATTCAATCAATCAATCAAGCATTTTAGTTCATTATAAAAGGTTAATAACACCACCATAGTTTACATTCTTTATAGATTTATATAAATACACATGAAAAGTGAGCTGTACATATAGGGCTGATATTGACAAATATTTTATCCCTTCATTTAGAAAGACAGATCACCTCTCCTTGACTCATAAAGACAACAGAAAATCAATGTGAGATAATGATGTCTGTTCTGATCTGATGCTTCTCTATAGCTTCAAATACAGGATCCAGGCTTAAGCTTAACAGAACGTGTTAAGGCTGAGACAGGAGTGAAAAAACCTTTGGAGAACAAGTTTTAAGAACTTACTTTGATTTTTCAGACAAAGCAGCTCAGATACGTGTCACTAGAACCTAACCATCGAAATGCCAAAAACAGTGGCAAGTTGTCAAGGCCTACACAATTTACTGCAAATAAAACAGTTAATAAACCAAAAAACAACACCAATACATTTAACTAACTCTGCTTTAGCCGTTCAAAATTTAATTCCACAAATATTTGCATGGTTACCTCAATTGGGCTAAACAATAACCAAATAAGGATTTCTCTCCTCATATAGAAACGTCTCGATATTCAAGTTGATTTATTTTGTCTTAATGGCTTTCAATATAAATTTTCTGAACATAAACTAGCTAACTTTCTGAATTCAGTGCTGGGGTGGAGATTACGTTCACAACATTCTAAAATGCCTTTATTATTTATAGTTCATATCTCTCTAATTACAAGTCCTGTCCACATCCTTTATTTATTTAATTACTTATTTATTATTAAAATAACAACGTTCAGGCCTACAGTCTTATCCGTCAGCATAAATGAAAGTGAAATCATGTTTTCACAATAACTTCAGACAGTGGTGCCATTATTCAACTGTGTGATTGTTGTCAGTTAAAAAAGATTAATATTAAGATACATAGGCATGGATTTGTGGAATAACAAACACTGAGAAGGTTCAAGATTTGCTTATTTTGGATATTTCTTTCAAACACATTAGCTCTAGGTCCTTGCCCACCATCTGAGATTATGTCATCATCAAATTCTAGTCAAATTCTAGAGCGTGAAGGCAACCTATTTTCTCTGCAAAAAAAAAAAAAACTACATAAGATTGTGAAACTAGAAAGCAAAATTTCAGTGTTAAAAAATGGACAGCAATTCCTTTTTGTCCGATGAATACCATACTTTTGGACTGAATACTGTCTCCTACAATCTGGATGAAGGTAATGCATCGAAAGAAGACTAAGACAGGCATTACATCCTTTGGTCAACGTAGTATTAAGCTGCTCAATAAACTGTAATCTAGCAATACTACTACTACTACTTCTAGCTCTTAGATGTGGACTGAATTTGGATGTCACCTAATTGTGTTCTTTTGTTGCTTTCTTACATTGAAAGATTTTACATGTCCTCAAAGCAATTACTTTTTTTTTTTTAATAATTCAAACAATTTAAATCATTGTCATTTCACACAAAAATAGTGAAAAGCTGTATACCTTGTTTAGTGGGCGAGTAGGCGTTAGTGAGGAACCTGAAGTGGCCTTTGTTGTACCAGCTGATCAGAGACATGCTGCCCTTCATCATGACCCGGGACTGTCCGCGCTGTGCACTGGTGGAGGTGCACACCAGCATACTCTGGGGCAGGCCAGTACAGTCGCTCTTCCTGGTGCTCAAAAGACCACAGCAAAAGATATCTACAAAGAAGAAACAAAAAACACATTCAAAACAGGTCATTCATCATTTGCAGTTTGGTTGTAATCTGTAGTTACGGCAGGTAAATACGTTTCATTTTATTCTTGGGGTACAAAAAAGGGCTATTTACATTGTACACCCTGCTGGCTAGCAAGACCACACAATTTATATTGTTCCTGAAATGTAATGATCTTCTAGAATTCAGAACAGCCCTGTTGGCAAGTAAAGGCAAGTAAAAAAATGGTAATGGTCACATTTATACAGCGCTTTTCCACCTTCAAGGCACTCAAAGCGCTTTACATCAAGGAACCATTCACCCATTCACTCACACATTCACACACCAGAGTATGTAGACACTGGGGGCGAGGCGGGTTAAGTGTCTTGCCCAAGGGACACAATGGCAGTATTCACCTGCGGGAGCAATTGCACCGCCAACCTGTGGGTCAGTGGATCTGACCGCTCAACCAATGGTGTTTATGTCGGGAGCGGGATTCGAACCGCTGATCAGAAGGCATCGGATCAGAAGACAATCTCTCTGCCAACTGAGCTACTGCCACCCGTAGCTCAACTCAAAAACACTACTTGAGAAATGTCCTTGATTCTGTTAATTGGAGAAATGTTCTTTGTTGTGAGTGTTATACTTATGCGCACATCTTCTTGAATATGGAAAAAAGAAGAGGTTTTAGATTTGTGTATTTTGTGTTGGTGTTATGTATGTATGATACATTTTTTGGCACATTTAAAATAAAATACTACTATACTATACTATACTATACTGTACTGTACTGTACTGTGCTGTACATATTATCTAGAATTTGATGCCCTGGGTAATTCATTGTTTTTGATAGAAATAACCAAACTTGGTAAAATGGGACCCTGCATTTGCTTTTTCAGACTTGTAGCAAAAAGTCAATTGGCAGCAGGAATACCCTTTTAGCCTCATTAGAACAATGATTACCGCTTAGGTGATTTCTGCTGACAGAGGGGGCTTTAGACTTAATACCAGTTTTCCAAATCTACTGCCTTTTCGAGACTTTCTGATTCCATGATTCATCAACTAGAGGAAGTTTTAAACGTAAAAAGAAAATTTAGAAAACAATAGGATTTTTTTAATCTATATCTGAGCTCAAATGTTTGTGCAATTATGAGTGAAGAGCACTGTGCAAGACGACTGAACAACTACTTGCACAAAACTCTTTTCACTATGTTCTTTGCTGTGAAACAATCCTGTTGAATGAGTCTCATTTATGGCGGTGATTTTTATCTATAACCCAAGCCGATGTTCATTGTGAGTGGAGCACAGGGCAATTAACTTCCATAATTAATCTCAATGACAAATCTGAAACAAAACATTGTCTTCACCAGCTGTATTTATCTGAAAGCCTCGAGGCATTGACAAAGAGATTAAATATTAACTCTGTCTTCCAACTTTCTATTACACAGTGCATGTTGCCTTTTCAAGAGAATAACATTTATTTACAACACTTTAGGCCATTTATACCCCACTCTCATTATTTTTATATGAGAGTGACTTTGGAAATTGTTAAGTAAAATAATACTAAAACTATTTGCTTTTAATCCAAGGTAATCTATGAAGTGTCTCTTTTATAGTGATCTTTGTTATGAATAGGTCTACTTTTTGAGTGCTTTTGAAATTCTTAGTTTGAGTCTCATTCTTCTTTGTGGCGTACCTTGTTTGCTGAATTCAGTGAAGAGGCTGAGGTTGGTGATGGATGGTCCGGTGAAGATTATGGTGTTCTTCCCGGAGATGTTTTGGCAGAGCTGCTTGGCCACCAGACTGTGGAGCTGAGGCTTGTTTTTGAGAGCAGACAAAGCATCTATGCCCTCCTTCAAGTGCACGGAGATCTGCAGCACACATAGAACACATTATCACCAAGGTTTAATGTTCACTGTTGTCATTAAATGTATATCGATAATCAGTGCAATTTCACCCTTTGTATGAACATCGTTATAAAAGCAGGTTATTGATTTTTTAGTTATGTACAGTGATCCCTCGTTTATCGCGGGAGTTGCGTTCCAAAAATAACACGCGAAAAGTGAAATCCGTGAAGTAGTCACAGCTTTATTTTTTATTATTTTACAATGCAATACTGAACTATGGAATGAAACCAAAAATCAAAACCTGTTTTAAAGCCCAAAATTTGTTTAAAACAATAATTTTAATATAGTAATACAAGGTTGGAAACACTGTCACTCGCGTGTTTCACAGTCTGTGCCTCTTCGTCCTGACTCCGCTCCGCTGTAGCCTCTGTTTCTACTGAAGACGCACGACTCTTTCTTTAGTTGTTGGCGCTCTTTCTTTTTCTGAGCAAGAAGATTTTTATAAACGGATATGCCACCTTCGATTATATTTGAGAACTGCAATGAACGACTCATCAAAGGGTCCCGTTCTTGTGCGTGCGCTGAAGTTCAGTGGATGCACTGTAAAAATATCCGCACTGTAAAAAAAATCCGTGAAGCAGCGAAGCCGTGAAAGATGAAACGCGATAGAGCGAGGGATCACTGTAACGCTATACCCATAATTTGCCGTTGGTGTATTTGCAATAAATCAAAGTTAATCAGCCTTTCTGGCCCTAATACAATTTTACTGTGGTCTTTCATTTAAAGACGCACTATGTACATTTTTAGGCAGAGGGAATACTCCACAGATTGGCATAAAATTTAGCAATCTCCATGGAGACAAGCATTTGGTATTTTTTGCACACAAAAAAGATAAGCTTACAACAATACTGAGGTAATTTCCAAAGCAATATCATTTTATGAGACAAATTGATGATGGACCTTCTACCAGAAAATGTACATAGCTCACCTTTAAAAATATCTTGCATGTGGGAAATAACTAAAGAAGAAACAAAGACATTATTTCTTTATTTATTGCTATTACTGTAAGATATGTTGAAACCTATAAAAATAATACCAATTGGTTCTTAAAGCATTTAATGTTTTAAACTGAATTGTTAATCACTTTTATTTACAGACAATAGGCCACAATTAATACATTTTGTTTACTATATTAAATCCCATCAACTGCCTGCTCTACAGGTCCATGACCATTAGAAATGTGCAAACACTATCGGTGAGTGTATGTCCCTGGTGCCTCTCTGATAACCTGAATGGTATTAGCCTGATTAGCCCCACTCTACGTCAGGCTAGTGGCTATTACACTAAAAGGCTAGTCAGTGCATGAGCATGTGTGTAGGCCTGTGTGTATGTGTGTGTGACTGCAGTGCCTAATGGAATCCCATTGATTCACTCCATTAACTCGCCTTATTTCTTGTATTTTTTTCTTCTCTCTCTTGACACAATTCATTTGTATTGATAAGATGGGAGAGCAGAGACACGCTGACTGGTAAAAAGACAGAGTGGTTGTAAGATGGAAGGGAAATTCTTAAATGGAAGCTTTTACCCCAGAACTAGAAGATTCCGGGTTTGAAAGCAATGCCTCCCCACTCCCACCCCATTTAGTAATAAACGATTACATACTGTGCGTAGATCATTATTTTAAGTATTGTTCATTCTACTCTGCAATATTGATCTTAAATGAGTCCATTGACTTCTAGTTAAAAACTGCAAAGCTGATTTAAAGCTGCTGGCCCCTCCTCTTTATAGTGGAACTGTACCAAGCAGACATTTTTCATTTATTTATTTATTGTTGAAAATGTGACTTTTCTTTTTTATAATACAGAGCAGCGGGTGGGGATAGGGGTTAAGTGAAATCAGAGAGCTCAAGCCTTGAATGCAGGACATTACATGATTATTAAAACATGCATGAGTAAATCAAAATACAACTTTCAGTAAGTTAATGATGAGGAAACAAGTGATAACATAGTTAAAAGATGATAACTGTTGATTTGACATAATATGTGTTCTTTAAAGTTCTGAGAGGTCTAGACTGCTCATGTGCTTGGGAAAATATATGTAAGTGATAATAGTGTTATGTCTAACCAGTTGGAGTCTGCTTGTTGCTGGCACACAAGTCTAACACAGCAGACACAAGCATTTTCAGTGCTTTTATGCAGAATGTGTGTAGGTGGTTTGATGGAGGACCTGCACAAATTTCTCTTTCCTTCAGCAACACATTTTATCCACTATTTTTCTCTTTATCATGCTGGGCTCACAAGCTCACATGGACCGTTTGTGCTTTCAGTTTTAGTCAGATTGTAGCCTCAAGGACATGTCATTGTTACTGCCTATGAAATAAGAAGTGCAGTGAATGTGGTTGAGTGAGTTATGGACTGCAGCATGTCTCTCTCACTAATGACCTCCGTAATGGTGTGTGCCGGACAGGTCTGGCAATCCTGCAGCGCTGGCCTTAAGTTAAATGGGTGTGTTATATAAGTAAATGGAGAAGGAGGGCAGGATTGTTTTAAGGGCAAGTTGTTAGTGAGAATCCTTGTGGGATTAATGCATTCAATTGAAGTCTAAAAAGTACAATTTTTATCATAATTCTGGTAAAGGCGACACAGAAATTCTCTCTGATTTCTTTGGCTATTTTCTCACAAGTGGATAGTGAAAGTGTGATGTGTGTTGAGTTGGTACCTGACAAATAAAGCCTGTAGAGGTGCACTGTCTAACCCACAGGCTGAACTTCCTCTTCTTTCTTTTCCTCAGCTCGCGCTCAGTGCAAGTGGTGATGAACACTGGGTCCTCATCTATCAAGGGCTCATGGAGAACCTGCAAAAATAAGCAAACAAAGCAAACAATAAACTCACAGCAAGCATGATGTAACGTCATGGCGTCAGGGACAGAAAATCAACACTTGTGCAAGTTGTGGTGTTATCTGCCAAAAGTGGAGAATGCAGAGAGGCAATTTTGTCTGGATTTTAAGCTTGATATTTGAAGAGTGTAGTCAAATTCTTCAGTCTTGCAGTCTTAAGACCTCTGTACAGAATATAAATTATGTTAAAGACTACTTAACAGACAGAGAGAGATCTTGAACCAATATAGAGAGATCAGGATTGTCACACATCATAAATGTACTTACCAATAATGAACCAGCAGCTTATGGGATTGTTCCACAACTCTGGTTTTGATTAATATACTGTATCTCTGTGGATGTTTGGCACATCTTGCCAATAGAGAAGAAGAGTGCAACAATCATAATCCTAATTTGAAGAACTTTGACTATAAATATAATGCCACTTTTTTTTATAGAAAAGCTTTAAAAAGCTAAACAAATAGTAAAATCATCAGCATTTATGTTTAAATCTTTTCATTGTGTCTATCATCTCATAGAAATTATATCTTGTTCCATCCCTGGACACATTAACAAATCTATTGGTTTATATGTCTGGAATGGATATTTATCTGGTAAGCCGCTGATATTTGCATTTCAAATATTTCCACCTCTCTCAATTCCCTTTTGTTCTGCATCATCCCTGTCTGTCTCTAAATATGGCCAATAGCTCCATGAAGAAATAGAGCAACTGCCTCTCAGTTCAAACTAATAAACCCTGAATCTGCTAATACACAACCTTTCATGGTGCGAAAAAGGTACTTCATTCGATTAATTTCAGTCGCTAACCCACTGCAAATTCAGTCCTCCACAATAAAAAGCATACTATAAAACTTGGAGAGAGAGACAATTATGAACCACTAACATGTTATCTATTTATGTAGTTCATTGATCGTGCGTGACCGTCATGCATATTTTATATGCGATAAACTATGCGATAAAATTGGTTGAAGGTTTAAATTCAAATGATCGTAATATGGACATATGATAATGCATTATTTATCTAATCTAAGATGTGATAATCTGATACAAAACACATCCTTATTGAAAGCCTAAAATTCCATTGCGCACACAGAAATAGAGTTGTATTGCTGTCCTACTTACAAAATTGCAAGCAGAAATAGCATCTGGGGTAACGCTCTACATAAAAGCTTAGTGATTTCTTGACCACATTTCAAGCACTACACCCCTTTAAAGTTTCTTCCTCTGTGTATGATGCTTGTGTCACTGATGCGTGCCATGTACCTGTGTTTGTGAGGGCCTGAAGGTGCAGCTGAACGATTGCTGCAGCGAGTCCAGGAAGGGCTGGATCTTGTACAGTCCCTGGTTGCTCCCTTGCGACGGCCGGAAAGCCACAATGTGAAAGTATTTTAGGATTTTCTCAAAGCGTGACTGGCTCATCTTCAATGCGATGCTGCGATTACTGAAGAAGCCCGAGCTCCAGATGCTCAGCACAGACTCACACCTGTGCACACTGGTGGAGATGACAAAACCCAGAAATGCCTTCATCTCCTGGGCAGTGACCGGACGCCAGCCCTCATCTGAGCCAAAACGCTCCTGGAACTTCTTGGCGTACATGTTAGTCTGGGTGACCATGTTCTGAATGCAATTGTCCGGGACGAAAAGTTGGAAGAAGTCCAAAGCAGAGGCACTGTCTGGCATTTTCTGAGCAGGGCCTGTTAGGGACAAAATAAAGAGACAAAGGATATTATGAAGGGAGTCACAAGAGGCAAGTGTCTCTAAATCATAACAGGACTCACGCCTTCAGCTTGACAGGTAATGAAAAAGTTGGTGACAGAATCAAATTGGAGTTTGTTAAGTTGTCATTGTCAAGGCTGTGTGGGCTGCATACAGACGTTTGATGATAAACTAAAATAGCTGCATCACAAAAATCGCTGAACAAAATATAGGGCTTATTCAATCAACAGTACACGCCTTCATGTTTTTCTCAACTAAGGAGCTTTGCACAGATAAAACCCCATCATTTATACACAACATTTTAACCAAAGTACTCGGAGGATCTTATGAAGATATGAAGAGGCAACATTTCTTTACATTGTCAACCAAATAGGCTTCTAATTACAAAATATTTATGAATAAAGTTTAAAGTGTATGAAAATCAGACATTATTTATTATTTTTTGACATTTTGATTTATAATGATAAATCTTTGTTATAAAATGTATTTTTTTATGTGTTTAGAGTCAATACAGTCCAGCAATGATGATCAAACGATCAAAATATGACGACTATTATCTATTGTAGTCATCTAGTCACAATTAGTCGATTCATGGCTGTTATGTTAATTGAGGCATTGTAATTTAACAGATTTTTGGCATCTGGACTTGACATACTTGATGTCCAGTTTCATTCCATGCACACAGCAGCAGCATTCAGTATTAGTATCACAAGCCCAAAGCGACCATTACAGTGTTTACGCAGAGTGACAGCTAACACATTGTCACCTCAGTGACATGGCATGGCATTTAAGCTCGCTTCGCTCTCTTGTCACGTTCACTTTATGAAAGTGGCAAGGCAAAAACATGTCAAACAGTCAGGAGTTTATCTTTACATAGATCTATCATTACAAGGAGCAATACAAATTATTATTATTTTCTGGTCATTTTAATTTTGATTTTTAATTGTATGAAGACACATTTTAATAAGATTTTCAGAACTTTTTCAGTGTTCTACTTTGATGATTTTACTTCTCTACACACCTCTATAACATAAGCCAAAACCATTTCATTTTATTACAAGGCAAAAGCAAGAGTTGTGTAGAACCTAGTCATGCTTAGCTAAACAATGTAATGTCACTGCTCTCAGAACAAGTCACAACACAATTTGTACCCCATAATATTTCCCTGACTTTTGCCCAACTGATCAAACCCTGTCACAACAATGTTTGAAAAGTGTATCCAAGCGTAATCACGCACAAGTCCAAGATATTATTAGAATTACATCCAAGAGAAGAGGAGGATGAGCCAAGCCAAGATGGAAGACAAGACGGCAGTTAAACGTACCCAGAAAGTCCACGTTAGAGCCAAGTCCAGACACTCATTTACATTCCATTACATTAAAAAGCAGTGTAAAATCCAGCGTGACTTCCTCAGAGGAGACTGCTCTGAGATAAAAGAGTCTGAGGCGAAATGAGTCAGCTTAGCTCAAATAGGAACTTAGGTTATAGACTCATCATTTTGTGCATAATTATTTATACACCTTCCTTTACACATATGCATTTACAATCATGATGTGGCCAATTTCATGTTTTTCCTTGGTAACAGACATGGACAAACTTGGAATATTATTTTGTGTAAACTGTAAATACAAAGTTGTGTAATATGGCTTTTCTTTCGGCCACTGATATAAGACTGTTTGTATTTTGATGAAAAATAATGTCCAGATGGATACACAGATCCTGATATTAATCTATCTGGGCACTCAGTAATGCGAAATAGTGCTGTAAATCCAGTCACCATTGTGAAAGTTACATAATCGGTGATGTGGATCTGTCCTGTTAATCCTCAATGTGATCCTCTGCCTTAGCTTTTCACAGTGATGACAGCTTTTAGACATTTTCTTTTTCTTAACTTTCTAATTATATCAGTTTTTTTTTCACCTGTGGACATGTGTTTGTAAAGAGGAGGGTTCTAGTGGCTCCAAAAAACTTCAGAACTTAACTGTGACACACTACAACACAAAGTAACCAACATTAAGGATCTCGCCAGAATTAAAGGGCACTGTATGCAGGTGAAAAGTTACCAGCCGCACTTGGGTTTCGTTCTAGTTTGTTAGTTTGACTTGATGCAAACTGACTGGGGCAGATGATTTATGTAAGGGTTGCACTGTCTCAGAGGAGTGCAGCCGTCACGTCAGAGCTGACAGGAACACGGACCAGACAGTGAAGAGCCAAGGTGCATGAGAAGGGAAACTAGCCATACTAGGATGCTAAAACTGAACAAGTGCTCAAATATGCATGGATTTACCGGAGATTAACAAAAGCGAGCAATATCCACAGTTGGAGTAAAATAATGAAGGACGGGTCAAATGGAGTAATTTCACCACAGGGACAATAATGTATACCTTAAAGGAGGTGTATTATGCAAAATCAACTTTTCAGAACTGACAGAACAGTGTTTCCTCATTATTGGTTTACTCAAAGTTATATTTTGATTTATTTATACATTTTTTAGTAATTCTGCTCACTAAAGTCCTGTCTTCACTTACCCTCTATCTCCTCTATCATCCCCGTACTTAGTTGTGATTATTAAAAAAAAAATAATAATAATAATAATAATAACAATACTATTACTACAATAACTACTACTACTACTATTACTACTACTAATAATAATATGACTCTGAGTGATACATTTAGGCTCCTAAAATGTCAGGTAGCCACTTTTCAAAAATAATGTCTGCTGCTTGTTACTGTGGAATATCACTTATGAAGACAATGGTCCAGTCCAGTCCAGTTTTTTACAAAGCATTTAAGATCAATATTGCGGTTTACAATGAACAAATAAAAAATGATCTATTATGTTATAATTCAATAGGTAATAAGTAGAGTATGTCTCTTTTTGCCTTGAATGATTTTGATAGAAAAACACAGTGGATACAAGGGCTGTACAATTCAAAATCAAATTGAAATTGCCATTTGATTTAGCAAATAGCAAATAGGAAAGGCTACAATTTTTGAAGTGGACTAATTTCCACCACAGTTTAGATTTATTAAAACAAGCAACAAAAATGTGACTAAAAGTGTAATTTGAAGCATCATAATTTCTTCTACAGATAAAACAGGGCCAGAAATAAGCGACAAAATGTGACTAAAAGTGACAAAAATGTGTAA
Source organism: Rhinogobius similis (assembly GCA_019453435.1). Lineage (NCBI taxonomy): Eukaryota > Metazoa > Chordata > Actinopteri > Gobiiformes > Gobiidae > Rhinogobius > Rhinogobius similis. The sequence goes on from CM033634.1 coordinate 24,263,383, forward strand.
AAAATAGTGACACAGACATTCTAAAACGTGATTCTTTTATTTGTTTGTAAGTTCATATTTCAGTCTTTTTGTCAGTTCTTCTGGTTGTGTTTAAAATGTAAACTTTTTAAAACATAAATTGCAAATCTCATCCCAATTGCAAAACTGGTCAGAGATCGCACTTAGATATTTTTTACAAATCGTGCAGCTTTACTTTTTGTAAATTTTAATCTAATAGCATAGAAACTTTGGATGAATATGTAAAGTCATCAAAATGCATTTAGTCTTAAGCCAGCGGCTATAAAATATCACTGGTGATTTTGCTTCTTCCCTCACTACATGTGGATTAAGTGGAAACATCTCAATCATGTTGCCTGTTTCCTGTGCCATTACATCTGAAACATGAAGATAAGCTAATGTGTTGCAATGGAGTTTTAAGACAGATAAACCATGGATTTGTGCAATATCGTGTCAATCAGATTACTGCTTTCACAACGATCTCATCTCTGAAAGCAGACATAACAGTTAGTACTCTTGAGTAAACCATATAAACCCAGTGCACCAAGGCAAGGACCACACCTATGTTTACCTGTTAAATACACAAAGCTCTAAAAGAATGAATGAACGAGCTGCAAAGACTATTCCTATTAGCTTCCTACATAAAATTAAAAGAAGTGCTGATGCCCTTAAAGCTCCAATGTCCATTTCAATTCCAGATAAAAGAAATTGCCAGCCACAGCTGCTGCTGTACAAAATGGGAGAGAGAAAATTGGTTTGATAATTGTGCTGGGTAAAAAGAGGAAGCTTACATTCAATATGGACTGAGATAAAGCGCTTCAGGTATGGTCTTTGTATCAGGGTAATTCTACACCATTGCTTCAACACCTCATGGCACTATCCAGTGGCCACATAATCAGATCTGGACTTCTTATTATAAGCAGTGTATTTGTAGAATGGTACATCTTGTGCGCAGACACCCTCAATCCTGCCAATTCCCTTCTTACAAGTTTGTTTGAGCAAACTTTTCTGGCACTATGACACACAGTAACGAGAAATTTGTAATCCAATTGTGTAAGTGTGTAAGTGTAAATCTCAAGCAACACCTGCCAATAACTTGTGTTCATTTCTAGCCATGCACATAGAGGGCCTACGTTAAAAAAACACATAAAAGATAAACGTCCTATTAATGGTCAGTACACTTACAGTACACCGATATCACAGCATTCCCCTTTATTTGCACCACACTGAGCTAGATACAACAAAGGAACATTATACAGTACTGAATACAAATAACATTTGCAGCTGGAATCTCTGTGGTGCATAACTAACATTGTTATTTGTTATGTAGCATCTTTGATATGCGAATAGCATATGTCAGAATGTGCTGGGGTCTGTCCATAATGCTGTGAGCATGTTGCTCTTGCTCTGAGGGTGAAAGATGCCACACACAGTGAATGCAGGATGGCAGTGCCACAGGAAAAGAGGAAACCTAATCCAAATGAGCTCCGACAGAAGGAGCTGCACTAACAGCCAGCTCTGACCACTGATGGCTGCACCTTGCGAATACCACCATAGAAGTGTTCTATGTGTCTGGCAATGGGCTTCGAGCACAAATATTATCACAGACAATAAACCAAGTAGAGTTTTGTGCTTGTGTTGAACAGTCACGATTCACGCACTCTTGGCCCTCAATAAACCAAATGCACAATTCACTTGTTTTAATAGGCTACTTATGGTTCTGTTTAATTTACTTGCAGGAGGATGAGTTGCCTGTTTTGAATTGTCCCTGTGAGTAAAAATAAACAAACATGAAAGAGACATCAAGCTGTTCCCTTGAATTGCCCTATATGTATTCAAACTCTGAATCGTGCCCAGTGCACATGCTTTTATCACATTCACCCAGGGCACTGCACCAAGCGGTGAATATCAAAGCATACCCATAATAACGGTGCTTTGTCATGGTACACTGTCACACTCTCTCGGGGCACAGGCGCATACAGCCCGTGCACGCGCGGAAAGTAGTCTCAAATGTAATGTTTGATTACAGCGACATTCAACTGAACTAGAACAGACAGAAAGCTCTATTTCTGTCTGTTCATCACATGGCCCAGCGCTGAAGGCACACATGACCTTATTCACAGAGGTGTCTCACCATATGTGTCTTTGAACGGCGGCACGGTGACATCCTGCAGGGCTTCGGTCCAGCCCTCCTCCTCAGCCTGACTTTGGGACAGTGAACCTGGAGGACCGCTGTGTCCACTCTCTTTCTCTGCTCGTCTCTGATGGTTCTGGGGCTGCTCATCCTCGCCTGTCTCTGCGATGTAGTGATCTGAGTCCGACTCGCCCGATGTGCTGTAAAAGAGGTTGTCGCTGCTGTCGTCCCCGGACTCGCCAAAAACGTCGTCTGATATCTGCAGGCTCTCGTACCGGGAGCGGGCCGCTTCCAGGAGAGACAGCGCCTTCCGCCCGCACTCCGCCATCTCTCTTCACTGGTGCTCTGCTCCTTCTGCCTTCAGTGGTCACGGTCCGCTTTTACGACACCTCTTTCCTTGTCATGTAATGCAGAAGCGACACTGGTATTAGAGCAAAAATGGTGGTTATCCTAAACCCCCAGGTTCAAAGCACACCGGTCAAAATCTTCTGGGGGTCCAATGAGAGCTGTCCTCTACAAGGGTACTGAAATAATTCCGCCCCCTGCTCTGCCACAGCGCATGCTATAGCGCTGCACACTGGGCCATATGGTAGTTGTAGTAGCCTCAGCTTTTCAGGAGCAGTGAGATTTTCCTCTCACACAAGTAGAAAGAGGAGAGAGAGTGCAGAGGCTGCGCCAGCATCACCTGACTCTGGTCCTGCCTTGGCGTCCAATAAGCTGCAGCGAGGAGAGGGGGTTGGCTGCAGGGGACAACCTCGGACATGAGGGGGGAAAAAAATCAAATAATTATTTTATTTATCATTATTATTATTATTATTATTATTATTATTATTATTATTATTATTATTATTATTATTATTATTATTATTATTATTATTATTATTATTATTATTATTATTATTATCATTATTATTATTATTATTATTATCATTAATAAGAATAAGAATAAGAATATTTAAATAACAATAACAATAAAATAGACTGAATTTCAACACTACAAACGAAGCTTATGGCGTGCTTTCAACCTACATCAGAAATAAAAATAAACAAGTATTCCTTACTAACAATGCGAGACAAGCAATTTAACGTTTAATGCATTGACTGCAATGCTAATTATGTAAGTAGGCTATCATATATATTGTATTGTTTTGCCATTGTCTTCTGTCTGCCTAACAAAATCAATCAATCAATCAATCAATCAATCAATCTCCTGAATATCCAATCTTTAGAAAAGAGGAGCGTCCCTGTTGGTGGTGTACAGCAGAGGGCGCTGTTTGCTTCAGTGCGTCCTGTTTCTTGTTCGTGGCCTGACTTGCCATGTTTGCGGAAGTAAATGATTTAGCATAAGCTGCAAACTGCAAATGCGCTTTTTTGTCATTTATTTTTATTTGTGAAAATTAAAATGAATCTCCCAAAAGGACCAGACTCTTTATGCTTCGATAAAGACGTCTTTATGAAGGTAGGACATTATTTTATCTTAAATTTTAAACCTAACACATATTTGAAAACTACCGGGTAGCTAGCTTTTAAATGTCACTAAACGTCAGACTTTCATCCCAATTAAACCCTTTATTGACGAAAATCAGAAGAATTATTAATACACAGTGTAGTACATGTAAGTTAAAAATATTTTGACTAGTCGAACTAAGACCAGCTACTATAATTAACTTTATACAGTCAATGTTTCGTTGTTGCACATTACTTAATAATAATGTTGTATTACTCTATTAACAATACTTCCTTATGTTCATCAGTTAAATTTTGTCTGTCCTTGTTTTTGCAGGATGATTTTGACGTTGATCAGTTTGTATCAGAGTGCAGGAAGCAGGTGCAGCTGGAGGAGATGCGAGAGGACCTGGAGCTCTACTACAAGTTACTAAAAACTGCAATGGTCGAGCTGATAAACAAAGACTATGCAGACTTTGTCAACCTGTCCACCAATCTGGTCAGTTGTCATTATCTCACTAAGCAAAGCTGATAACATTAATACATCTCTCAGTTATAGTATCCCGATAACAATAGTCAGACAATTTTATGTCAGTCCAACAGAAATTAGTTTAAACGTCTTTAAACGTTAAGTTAGTTGAGATTTAATTATCAGACAACTGTAAATTGTCTGGAAAATGAATCAAAAATTGCAACAATATCACCTTTATCCTTATTTTAAAATTCATGATATGTTTTTGTAGCTTTTTTTTTTTACTTAATACTCAATATTAAAATTGTTTGATCTTGATCTTGATCTTGATGTACTCTTTGTATGTTTCTATTGCCTTTAAAAAGTAAATAAAGTCACTCAATAAAATCACTCACTCAGTATCTTACAGAGGATAACATATAGGAGGAGTGGATGGAGAAAAGTCTCTGTGTTATCTTAAGTTTGATATACTGCTCACCTCTTGTTACATCTTGCTATACACATTACAATTTTGATTAATATTTGCTTGACTTATTTCTCTTCTCAGGTGGGGATGGACAAGGCCCTCAACCAACTGTCTGTTCCTTTAGGACAGTTACGTGAAGAGGTGATGGTGAGTGTTGATGTTGAGGTGTTCAATTATAATGAACATATTGGTATTCACTTTATTATATGCATTGTTTTGCAGAGCTTGAGGTCTTGTGTGAGTGAAGTAATTCAGGCTATAGACAACCAGCTGTCCAAACAAGAAGATCTACAAAATAAAAAGGTAGTTGACAAATAGAAATATTTTGGTATTATATTCATTTAGCCTTCATGCATGTTTTTTTCCATTAGGTGTGTGTTTTAAGACTTATTCAGGTGGTGAGATCTGTAGAGAAAATTGAGAAGATCCTAAATTCTCAAAACTCCAAAGAGTCAAACTCTTTGGAAACGAGCAGGTAAGATTGTTTCTATTATAAATGTAATGACAACTGCACCTTATTTTATAGGAATGATGTAGAATACTAAAATTATAGGTCGTACACATAAAGCAAAGTAGTCCACATCTTTGGAGCCTACACAAGGTTAATTTGTTTGTTTAATAATGCATATAATTTTATATATAAGATAGATAGATAATAAATTGTATATATTTGAATATATAAAACAAAAAAGACAGAACACAACACATCAAAATAAACAAAAGCAACACATCCAGTTCAGCCACAGCACATTTAGTCCACAGTGTGTCAATTTTCAAATTTAGTCTGAATGTAATTGTTTCCGTTTTTCTTTTGTGTGCTTCTATCTGTCTTTAGTCCTTTGTTAGCCGGTCAGATCTTGGAGAGAATAGCCACAGAGTTCAACCAGTTGCAATTTCATGCTGTACAGAGCAAAGGCATGCCCCTCCTGGATAAAGTCAGACCTGTAAGTGTGTGTGGACCTGGCTGATAAACAACACTTATTCAAACAGTGGATTTTCATGACAACATTTTTCCTCAATATTTGGTTTATAGCGTATTGCAGGTATCACTTCAATGCTCCAACAATCTCTGGAGGGTCTGCTGATTGAGGGGCTTCAGACATCTAATGTGGACATGGTGCGTCACTGCCTTAGAACTTATGCAACTATTGATAAGACCAGAGATGCAGAGGCACTGGTGGGTCAGGTGCTGGTCAAACCCTACATGGACCAGGTAAACCAATTGCAACTATACCTTAAAAGTAAGTTCTGTTTGAAAACGAACTATTATTCTGATGTGCTTTTAGGTCATATTGGAAGAAGTGGTGAAGTCTAACCCCAATGGTCTTCAGGTGATGTATTCCAGACTGTTGGACTTTGTGCCTCACCACTGCAGATTGCTTCGAGAGGTGACTGGAGGCGCCATCTCGAGGTATTATTTAATATTTATATAATTATAGCTTTATCACAACTACAGTTAATACCTAGTATACTGATATTGTGTTGTTATACAGTGACAAAGCTGACACAGTGCCTGGCTATGACTTCCTTGTAAATTCTGTGTGGCCTGAGATTGTCAAAGGAATTGAAGAGCGTTTGCCTTATCTTTTCAATCCTGGAAACCCTGACATGTTTTATGAGGTAAAACATAGATTCAAATCCGATGACCATTTTGTAAAGTAAAATATATACAGTATAACTTGTCTAATTATGTTGTTTATCTTTATATTCTTTAGCGATACAGTACAAGTATAGAGTTTATTCGAAAATTTGAACGACAGTGCAGCTCACAGGCTAGTGTGAAGAGGCTGAGAGTCCATCCTGCTTACATTAGCTTCCAAAACAAGTGGAACCTTCCTGTCTACTTTCAGCTACGGTAACAGCATTTTCATGTGTGCTTTAGTTACAGAATGCTTATGTTAAAAAATACTTCAGTATTTAACATTTTTAACCACTGACATTCACAATTATAGCTCTTAATAAATGCCGACTGGATGAAACATTAAAACCAAAATGTGTGTCAGCACGTTAAACACGTCAATAACTTGAAATTGGACCTTGCTTCTGCACATATTGATTTTTGTGAAACTGTAGAGAAGAGAAAATCTGTAGCCACCCACTCAAAGGTTATTAAATACACAAGAGCAGGTTGTTTGCTGCACGTAAAGGCAGGAGTAAGGGAACATTTCATAGAAATTTCTAATGAAAATTACCCTGTTATGTGTGATAACAAATAGTGATTTCCTGTGTTTCTTTGTATTCCAGGTACAAGGAAATAGCAGGAAGTCTTGAAAACTCTATTAGTGATGGCCTTGAGACAGCGCCAGGTATAAAAAGAATTACATCTGAAAAGCTGAGTAAGAGCGTCATCATTTTCTGATGGTAACTTGTGCCTGTTCACATCTAGCTGGTAGTGCTTTCCACCTAAAGGTGTCGCAAGTGTTGTGGTCCTGTCTTGTGAGGTGTTGGTCTGACAAGATCTATCTGTCACCTCTGGCTCACCGCTTCTGGAAGCTCACGCTGCAGCTTTATTCACGATATGCAAAGTTCCTTGAAGAGGTTAGATATCTATATTATCATCCAGATATGTATATTATATACAGTACCGAGCAAAAGTTTTAAGACCAGTTGAAAACTGGACAAAAGTCACATTTTGCATGGTTGGAGCTTAACAAGCTTCCAAGCAGAGCTTCACTATGCAACAGGAAATGGGAGTGAGACAAAAAAAAAAGTTTGAGTACATTTATTTATTTATTTATAAAACAACTGATCAAAAGTTTAGGACCACACCTCAAAAAAGACCTGAAGCCCCCTCAAAACAGAAATCCAAACATGAACTCCGTAATGAGTATTGCCACTGTTATCGTTGATCACTTCAAAAATTTGTTGTGGCATGATTGATACAAGCATGTCCAGGAGGCTAGAGAGAACATTTCTTCAAGTGGTAAAGACGACCTCACGAAGGGCATCTACTGTCTGGAACTGTTGTCCATTTTTGTAAACTCCCCTTGCCATCCATCCCAAAGGAACTCAATTGGATTTAGATCAGGGGAGCGCGCAGGATGGTCAAAAACAGTGATGTTATTCTCATAAAGAAGTCCTTTGTCCTGCGGGCTTTGTGAACTGTAGTGTTGTCCTGTTGGAAAACCCAGTGGTTCCACAGACGAGGGCCTCAGTCATGAGGGATGCTCTCTGCAACATCTGCACAGAGCCAGCGGCCGTTTGACGCCCCTGCACCACCTGAAGCTCCCTTATTCAAGTGAAGGAAAAAGCACCCCAGGTGCCAGTATTTTTGATCCAGATCAAAATGATCCGGATTTCCAAATCCCTGGATTCTTATCCATGGATCAGAGATTTCCATCCCGGTATTTCAAAACTTTGGATAGGGATTTACAAATCCATCCCGTTCGCAGGATCAAGCACAGGAAGCAGGAAGTGATGCGAGCATTGCACTGAAACAAGGAGGAGCTTCTGATTTTCATCTTAAAACATCCAAGACACATACCAAATAAGAAATTTTCAAACAATTTCTGCTGGACAAACTACATTTTCAGCCGTTTCGTTGCTAACCAAACAACTTCTTCAGGGCTCTCTTGTTGATGCAGGTGTGTCCATAGGAGACATCCTTCTCACAGTCACCACAAGAAAAGTACAAAGTTTTGAACAAATAAAAGATTCATAAGTTTACATGTTTCTCATAGTGAACATTTTTATCAATGAGATCTGTCATGGTTTTTACAGTAAGAGAATGACTCTTACTCAGTGGCGCTCATAATATTTACAATTCTTCTTGGACAATGAGACGATAAAGAAATATATATTTGAACTAGATAAAATGAATTAAATAATTTCACTTTTTTAATTTTTAACAATTTTTGCTTAAAGTTCATTTAGATTAATACAAGTTTTTTTAATTTTATTCTGAGTTAACTTTTCAAACTCTGTGAGAAAAGCTATGAAAAAGTAAGAGTTAAAGGCCTTGGATCAGCCTCAAATCAATCTCTGAGGTAGGATCAAAATAATCCTGATTTTCAGGATCAAAATGATTCAGCTTTGGCTCTAAAGTTTAGAAATACCCAAATGAGCAAAAAATCCAGCTCAAAGGCAGGATTGGATTTACAAATTTGGATTTGAATCTTGCGGATCCAATCCTGTTTGAAATACCCAATTTCAGATCAGATTTTGGAAAAAATCCAATCCACCCTGTGGTGCGTACAAAGTATCTCAGGTGGATCTGCTTGTCATGTCAGTAACGTTGAAAACCATCAGGACCATCAAGTTAAAAAATGTTCTCATCAGAGAATAAAACTTTCTTTCACCTTTCAATACCCCATGTTTGGTGCTCTCTTCTGAAGTCCAAGCAGCAGTTGTGTAGCATTCAAGGAGGCGAGGCCTTTGAAGACGTTTTTGGTTTTTGAAGCCCTTCAGTCGCAGATGCGTCCGATGGTTATTGGGCTGCAGTTGGCACCAGTAACAGCCTTAATTTGGGTCAAGGATCATCCAGTGCTTTGACAGACAGCCAAAACGGATCCTCCGGCTCAGGGCTGGTGTAATTTTTTTAGGTCTTCCACTTGACCCTTTTTTTCCATAACCTTGAGGATCTTTTAAGAAATGTAAAACGACAAAGGCCCTGCTTATGCTGCTCAACAACCTGACCACTTTCAAAAAGAGAACCTTTTTTGCCTTTGCCATCAGAACGTCATGACAATGCGAATACCTGACAGAAAATTACACTGAATCTGCATTTTTGCACAGATTTAAAGGCATGTGGTCCTAAACTTTTGATCAGCTGTTGTTTTCAATCAAATGTTTACTAAAACTTTTTTTTTTGTCTTGCTTCCATTTTTTGTTGCAAAATTTTACTTTTATTAATTTTTCAACTGGTCTTAAACTTTTGATCAGGGCTGTACTATGTATACTGTATACTTTGTTGTATGTTAAAATAAACAATGTGGTCTGTTTTTCAAGGTTTTGACTAAACCTTCAGCCCCAGAGGTGCCCAAAGAGCCAACCAGGCCTTTGCCAAGCTCCGCCTCCTCTACCTCCAGTAGGACCTCTCTGGAAGATGGTGGCAGTGAGAGCGGTAGTCCTACGTCCTTGTCCACGAAGCAGCTGGTTTACATTGCGGCTGATGTTCAAAAGCTGCAAGAGCAGGTATGTATAACTTTTTTTCTTTTGTTTAAATGAAAAAATGTATCAGTCCATTTGGAGTTCATCAGTTAATTGATCAGAACCTGACAAATGAACTATTTTATTTATAATCTGTTTTTCTAGATACCACAATTGTCAGAGATGGTCAGACAAAGATTGGAAGTTCTCAATTTTACAAATGTCTCAATAGTGGAAGGTGAGTAATTGCACAGCATATAATAATAATAATGATATATATAATAACATTGTATTGCAGTAAACTGTAGTGTAAGTTATTCTGCTTTGTTATTATACTAACCAAATGGATCTTGTGACAGTAGGTATAGAAGATAAAAGATCACTGAAATGTTAAAGCCTTTGATATGTGTCGATATCATTTTTCAGATGCTCTTATGGATTCAAAGGCTTGTCTCTCCAGTAGCATTCCCAGTCTCAACACTCGTATGACACAACACCTCACAGAACGATGCTGCCGCTTTTTGAAAAGTGCCTCTGAGGTTCCACGACTCTATCGCAGAACAAACAAGGTATGGATTTTGTGTAGCGAACATATACAAGTCTATTGAACTTGTGCGGCACTTTGGGGCAGTGTGCTATATAAATAAACTTGACCTTGACCTATTGTGGCTTTATTAGATCAGAAATGATCTGTCAAGAATTTGCTCTTGTCAGATTTGGAATAAATGTTCTTGTCCATACAGGACCTGCCTGTTCGAGCATCTGCTTACATGGACAATGCCCTGCGTCCTTTACACCAGGTGCTCACAGACTCAACAGAACTGGTTAGTCCCTCCACAGCTCAACAGTGGTTAAGAGTAACACTGTGTGACTGCACACAGAGGTAAGATGAGAAGTGATCTTTGTAATACTGCAAGTTAGAGGCTTTCGTTCATTGGTAATTTCTTGATTTTTCAGGTACTATGAAACCATCTCAGAGGTGCTGAGCTCAGTGAAAAAGATGGAGGAGAGCCTGAAACGCCTAAAGCAAGCCAGGAAAGGACCGAGTGCAGCTGCTACAACTGGAGCAAATGGTGGACCCACAGATGACAGCAAGATCCGTCTTCAGCTGGCACTGGATGTCGAATACCTCGGGGAACAGGTAGATAGTAGAAAATATGAAACATGCATCTAAAACACGTTCATTACTTTTGTATTACTGCTCTGTGCCCTGTGTTTAATGTATTATGCTTTAATTTGGTTTAATGCACAACTCCTCTTTGTCTGTATTCCAGATCGAAAAGATGGGTCTACTTCCAAGCGACATCACAATGTTTTCTGCTCTCCATGATCTGGTCAAAGAAGCCAAAGAACTGGCTGAGCACAGCTAGTAGTCAGGTACTTGGACTTGCTGTATCATTAACACTGACAATTTGACATGTGGCATTTGTTTCATTGTTTAAAATCTCTGGTTTCTTTGTTAAATCTGAACAAACTCCTTGGTTCATTAATATCTCTTTTGCCCACTCTATACAAACTTTTAAAAAATGATTTTATGTAGTATTTATTGTCTGATTTTGTTTCTGATCAAAATATCAGTTGAGCTGGACATTTAAAACACATTTCATGCAGCCTTTAGTGCCTGATGCTAGTTGTTGTCAGATTTGCTAATTTTGACTTATTTGGGGTCATTGAACAAAAATGTGATGATTATTCCATTTTGTTAAAAAGAGCAAGACTGATGCTATTGGAGATTATTGTGTAACACAAAATTGTCAGCTCTATGTTTTCTATGGCATGGTGAAGGATTTCAAACAAAGAAGACATATATTGTAAAAGAAAAAGTGTGTTGAAATTATATATGTAATGTGTCAATAAATTTTGTTTATTGGAATATTGACACTGATTGTGTCAGAATTTAAACTAACCTTCTTTTATTGTACATTTTTTCACACAATAGCCTTCATGTTATTTAAATTATCAGTTCATCAGTTATCAGTAGAATTGTATTATGATTGTATTATGTATATATAGTATATATAATAGTATTGTGGTGTTATTGATGCTCTATTAAATGTACATGCAAGGATAAAATATTGCTGCCAATTTACGTTTTTAGAAAACTTTTATTTTAGAAATCACACATCATCAAAGAGCAGATATATGCAGTAAGCACTAGTACAAAACCATAGTCACAGTATCAGAACACTGTTGTCACACATAAAAAATAAACTACTTACATTTAGTAGTATTTATAAATATTTTAAGGTTATCCTTATGTGCGGTACATTTTAAAAATAGTGCTGTAAGTCCTATTTAACTTGTATAGTTCATTTAGAGGGAAGGATTTGTGACCTTGCCCAGCATCAGAATAGCACCAGAGTCTCCCTCTATGACCGAGAACAAGAAAGGACGGTTGATAGAAAGTTTCAGAGGGATGCCTCCTTCCTGGGTCATAGCTTGAGCTTCATTGCCCTCTTCTGACATTTCAAACATCACCTTGTTTAGGGCCTGACACACAGGTAAATTACTTCAACAAATCAAGATTTTTACACACATTAATGGAATTGCTTCTTACCTTATCTACAGTGAAAGGTTTAGTGTTGCTGAGTTGGCTGAATTCAGCCTGAACACCCATCAGTCTGGCCTCAATCTCTGGATCCATGTTGATCAGAAGGTCACGCAGATTATTCACAGCAGACATGGAAAACTTTGGTATTGACAACTCTAGCAGACTGGATGAGAAGGCAAAATTACTACTTAATTATTTTTATATACAGTAATAAAGTTAAAGAATAGTAACAAATACAAAAAATATATCATTACAAGGTGAAGAATTTGACAAAAAAAATCTCACCCTTCCTGCATGTTTTCGTTCCAGTAAGATATAACGTCAGTGCGCAGCTTGGACTCGATTTCTCTCAGACCAGTGCCTTCATGGGGCAGGACCAATAACATGTAGGATCTCTTACTCAGAGACAGCTTTACCACTGTGCAGCGCCGAGCCTAAATGATGGGAGCAGATAGTGTTTAATGTGAGTTAACATCAAAACGTTTTTCTTTCACTTTTGTTGTTGAACATTACCTTATCATTTAGATAGTGATATGGCCCAGTGTGCGTCATCAGTGGAGCCATGACAGTGGTCGTCTCATCCACATAAAACTCTTGCTGTGAGGTCTTTTCTGGCTGGAAGACTGTTTTCCAGTTACCTGAAAAAGATTGGAAAAGATGCATCTAATGATATGTTGTCTTGCCAAATGCAGCCCAATTTCCATTAGAATTTTTTTTTTTACTGCTCATTTAAAATCCATCTACTATTATAACTTTAACATTTTGGTGAGAGAGACTCAACATTAAGGTTCCAAGCCTGATTAAGGGTCTAGTGGCTCAGGCAAATGCATACAGTTAAATAATTCACTATTGACCACCAGGCAATTGCCATTGCAACATGCCCTCTCATGTGTCTCATATGTGACCCTTGATGAAAAAAGGTTTAAGATACTTATAATCTTGTTTATTTATATTTATCTCTCAAAATTATAAATTATACATTTCTTGACTTGCCTTGAAAATTGAAGGAGCTGAGAAACAGCAGGTTGCTGCTTGTGTTTAATTCAGTGAAGATATTTTGTACTTTGCCTCCTGATGTCTTCTCTACAAAGCTGTTGACCCTCTGCTCTGCCTCCTGTGTGTTGGAGAAGTCCAGACTGCGGATGAAGGAGGAGTCTGAGAAATCCTGTGTGCCGTGGACAAAGTCCCCCGACAGCTGCGTGTGCGCTGGAGTGAACACCCACACCTGAGTGGTGATCTCGTCCTTAGGCCCATCATCCACCAGAGAGTTGATACTCTGCAGGGTCCTCAACACTTTGTGTCCATCCACCAGAGACACACAATCCTCACGATCAGTGCCACTGCTGAGCCCCAGGAGAAGCTGGGGGACAAAATCACAAAACATGTTTCTTATTTAGACTAGAAGCCGCCATATAGTATATTCAATACTAAATAGAATTATTATTACTGCTAAACAACAAAGGATATGTAAATGTGCTACTACTGCAGCTCCTTTAACTTTTACATTATAAAAATAATTTTGGTGCAGTTTGTTATTCGGAAAATAGTAAATACATGGTCATGTCTTTTTGTAAGTCAGATAAACTAGACCTGTAATGATTCATGTCAGTAATAGTAACAAAACAGAGATAAAGACCTGGTACGAGCTGGCTGTTTTCTTGGATGCTCCTAGATAGAATGTGAAAAGGGACCCATATGTGTTAACGGGAGATAAGAGCGTATTGCTGCTCTGCTGTTTCCCACTAAGTGCCTGGTACATCCTCAGGCCCAGTGAGTTCAACAACTCTGCTAAAACGGCTGTCCTCTCGGTGATGTTCTGTCTCTGAGTGTCCACTTGGGACAAGTCCCTTGTGTCCGGTGTCAGGACGTCCATATCAAGGGGTGCCACTGCGAACGTCTCCAAGGGCTTGGTTTGGGTCTGCAGAGTCTCACAGCTGACATTTTCAGCAGCAAACAGGTTGAAAGGGTGAACGTAGACTCGGTTTGCTCTGCTCCCAACAAATATACAGCAGCAGAGGATGAGGATGGTGAATGTCTTCATTTTACAGCTTGTTTGGTTCTAGGAAGAGAAATATATTTAAAAGAACGAAGCAGAGGATGAGGACGTTGAATTTCTTCATTTTACAGCTTGTATGGTTCTAGGAAGAGAAATATATTTAAAAGAACGAAGCAGTTTAAATTAGGTTGAGTTTTCTTTTGGTGCAATCTAAATAGTGTGTCGTTGATAAATGGACTTGTCTTTGTGTGGCAGTTCAGTGAATGTGAGCAGGCAGTAGTCTTAGCAACAGAGGTCACAGAGCTCTGATGAGAAGTATGTGAAGGCATCTGCTGGACTGGGCTCGTAAGATTACTTTTCAGAGAAGTTAGTGTCTAATGGGCTATTCCTTTAAAAGTAATCTCAGTAAAAGAAATAATATTTTAACTTTGACCTTTGAGCAACCAATAAGAAAGAATAGTCCTGATGACATTGTTACGTAAAATTTATCTTGTGAGTTGATCGAACGGTGGTGGACTGCTGGACTTTTGGAAGACATGAGCAAACATGAGATATTCCTGTATTTAAGCTTGTAGCACAGGACATGGCCTTGGTGCTTAATCAATAAAATACGTATGTATCTGAACAGTCTTATACAAAATAAATATATAATCCTATTCCTAAATGAATTAAAGTGGTCAATCTTGGTAACTTTACTATAGTGATAGTAAAGTTAAATACATAATTCTCTGTGCCATATGACTATATAATAAATCAAACTACATCTTTTAATACCTTGAATAAAGGTATTAAAGAAAACAAATTGTTTAACTGGTCTTATCTCATGACTCAGTTAGATATGTAAAAGGAAACTTTGCTCTTACCTTGCGATGCTGGCTAATTCTCGGGGTTGAATGAGCCCTGTCTGGCCTGTACCCACTTTTAAAGCTTGCCTTTGCTGTTACTGATTAACCAAAAATCTGATTTGGGGCTGGAAGCTGCAATGACTCATAGGCTGCTTTGTACTCCCCAAGTTCCAATCAATACATCCGGGTGAAAGCTTAAAAGACCACCCAATGCCTGTTCCCCTGTTGACGTGAAGGCCGAGGTGGTGACCCGACAGCTCTGTGAAAAATGTGTGGGAGAGGACTGACTCATGCAGTAGATGGGCAGTTTGTTTGCAAGAACAACCACCTGATTGATTACGTGTGTTCTTTGTCATTTTGCTGTTCCTAAATTGTACTGAGGTACTTGATAGTACATTCTTGCACCATACATGTATAGTATATTTCCAGCAGTGGAAAAATACCAAGGTAATGTTTGCAATTAGAGGTGGGTAGAGTAGCCAAAATAACTTATTAAAAACAATAAAAGTGACTGCTACTTTAAAATAATAATACTCAAAACAGAATTAGAAAGTAGTGAGCCAAGTATAATTTCCTGTTGGATAACTGTTTGGATCTGATTTAAGTTTTTAAATGAATGTAATCTAACATAATCTAAAACAATGAATATTACACAGATACTAGTGATCACACATGCAACATATTGGTAAGTAAGGTGCAAGAACCCATATACATTTAATATGCCTGATAAAGCTCAAGATTGTAGTCACAATGTGCAAAGAAACATTACAAGAGGTACAAATCAGAGGTAAAAATATGACTACTGCTTTAAGTAGTGTAAAGATAATTGAATAATATCCACCTCTGCATATACATTTTATTGCATTATAAAATGATTTATTTCTTGATATTGATCTTTTTATCCTTTGTAAATAGTATGCTTTAAATGTCAAACATGTTTTCAGTTTAGTTCATGTGTAGTTTATGCTTAAGTTAGAAGCCATACATTAATTTCTCTGATGGATTTACTTCGATATGTTTAGCATTAAACCATTGGATTTACAAGCAAATCACTCTGTTGTATGCTGTATGAGAAATCCTCTGGTGACCCCCAAAGAAAAGCCTAAAGAAAACCAAGATAAATAAATATAGTTGTTCTGAGAGCTTGTCACCACCATGACACATTACCGTAAAGTGGGTAATAAGGACATCCTGTTTGTCCTGAGACCAGAGCAAACAGGTCAAATGTGTCCAGCAGCTAGTTTTGTTTACTTTTGCAAATTACACATCAGTACATTTTAAAAGTTTTTTTTTTGCACCTGACTCAACACAGATCTTCTCAGCTTTATGGTCAATAGCCACAAGGGGTCACAAACAAGTATATTTTGTGCCATCTATGAATCCTGGAGTGGTGTATGTTGGGAAGGGCATCCAGCGCAACACAAACAGTTGAACGGTTTTACACATGTAATTTGGTGATGTGAATTTAAAGAAATCCGAAAAAACAAAATAATTGTATACATATTTAGTGCAGTAGATTGTGATAATTTTATATTATGATTATTCATTTAACTAAAATTGAAAGAAAAAGTAATTTTGCAGTTTCACATTCTTATCAGTGAATTAGGATGTTCAAGATACTATAAAATACTGAATGTTAAACAGAGGATAATGGCTTGACTGAGGGCATTCTTGCTCTGGGGTAATTATTTTAACCAGTAGTGAATCACACCAGTGTAAAATAAAAAGAAAATAAAAAATACATTTTTTAGAGACTTTATTTGACTGTTTTGTTCAATTTGACCATATTATTTGTAGTTTATTTACTAAGTTGATTTATACAGACGTGGGCTCTACGTCCATGAACATGCATGAGTTTCATCACATGAATGTTCATTGAAAACGAGCTGGATTATAGCAGCCTAGTAATCATCAACTTCATCTAATCTTCTGAAAACCATTCCACACCTTTATCTGCAAACACACATTTTAGCACCGCCACATGTGTGTGTTTCTCACAGTAATAATCTTTTGTTTAACTTATTCCACTGTTTTCATAATGATAATATAAAAGCATGAAAGGTTACAGTATATAAGCTGTCTCTTTTTGCGTTGGGGACAAGTTGAGGGGAAAGAGGCTCCATCATGTTGACTCTACTGCTTCTCTGCGCTGTCATAACCTCTAACGGGGCTCAAGGTAAGATGCTGCGTCTATGACTTTAATTATTGCTAATTTCAGGGTACAATTGTGATCCACCTCATCATGTTTGTGTTATGTTTCCAGCTTGGGATAGTTGGGGAACAACAGGTAAAACATTTGTACTATTGTAGACAGATTTATTATCATCAGTGGCTGTCTTTTCTTTCAGAGCAGCCTTCATGCCGTTACAACTGTGGCTACAATCTGGGAAGCTGCTCCTGCACCAGCTCCTGCAAAAACAATGGCAACTGTTGCCCTGACTATCACTGTGCGTAAAGTGGTCTGTTTTTTCATGAGTATAGATCTTTTAAACGTTTGTAAACAAAGCATTATAAATTCCAAATGGGAGGCAAAAACTTAAATGGAACGTAATGTGATTTCACTGGAGAAACTTGGAATAATCTCAGAATATCATAAAATATGAAAAATGGTTTTGTAAAATGAAAACCACTCAGGTGATATCAGAGCTGTACTTATCCCACATTTTTTCATCTAAGCTACAGATATATTACATACTTTCACAAAATTTACTTTTTGCAACACTCATCAATATAATTTCTAAGGAGCAATTTCCACCCTGGAAATTCAATATTGTTGCTTATTTTTGTAATAGCGTTAATAATTGGAAATGTGTTACTATCTGCTTAATTTTCCCTCCATTCTGGAATTTTGAACACTTTGGTGACAAAGCATTTTAAATGGTCTGTATGAAGACAAATATTGAACAGACCTTATAACAATTCTTTGTTTGTGTAGCTTACTGCACAGAAACAACTGAAGCCCCCAATGGAGGTATACAACTTTATTTGTTTATTCATCAATGCAATGTTACGGTCAAATTTCAAGTAGCCTAATGTGAATATCGTTTTCTGTGGTTTTGTTGCCGGACTAGCATCCACTCAAGGTAGAAAAAAAACAAAAACAAGTAAAGCTATTTCATATTAATATGCTCCAAAAATGAGGTGATATTTTGTGATGTGTCTCAGGTCGTTCATGTCGTTACAACTGTGGAGCACACTTGGGAAGTTGCTCCTGCAAAGACTCTTGTCAATACCAAGGCAACTGTTGCTATGACTACTACTGTAAGTGTGATCAATTGGTCCTGTCGTTTGACATGAGTGTAAGAAAAGGATCATTCAATTAATGAATATTGTACTTTCTATAGCTTACTGCTCTCTACAGACTACAACCTCAGCAGAACCCACGACAAGACCAACATTTACAGATGTAACTCATACAGGTACGACAGCCCTCACTCATTCTCATTTGAATCTAAACTTTGAGAAAATAAATGTCAGCGGCCCTTCGTTCAGATCATTATTCGTGTCGTTACAACTGTGGGTATGAACTGGCGACCTGCTCCTGCACCAGCTATTGTCAATACTATGGAAACTGTTGTCACGACTACTACTGTAAGCCAATACAATACAGGAAATAGATTTATTTTTTATGATAATAGTATTCTTTAACCTTGCAACTGTTTTACTCTACAACACCCGTCCTCTCATTTAGCTTACTGTGACAGTGCAACCACCCCAAGCCAAACCACTGGTACAGAATATTCTCTTGACCCATTTAAGTGAATCTTAATAATGACAAAATAGAATTACAACATCCCTGATTCTTGTATTCCTCAGAACAACATTCATGCCGAAACAATTGTGGCCGCGACATGGGAAGCTGCTCCTGCAGAAGCTCCTGTCAATACTATGGCAACTGTTGCAATGATTACTACAGTAAGTCCATGGCAATCTATTATTGTAATGATTTATAATGTAGATCTAAATTATTATACTGTTTTCCTCAAAACACATGTAGATTACTGCTCATATTCTACGTGGGAGCCAACGACTACAAGAGGTAAAATTTTATTGCATTTAGTTTTGATAATAAACATAGTCTAGATATAAGTTGCTCAAGATGTGATTTAATACTACCCAGACAAAGATATTCCATTTATTTACACATATCCCACATTGTGACTTTTAGATAACCCTTCATGTCGTTACAACTGTGGCTCTTCTTTTGGAAGCTGTTCTTGTAATAGCATTTGTGAATACAATGGAAACTGTTGCAGGGACTACTATGGTGAGTGCATTACAAAAAAAAAGCAATGTCGGTTGAAAAAATTGGTTTTCTTAATAATTTCTTATTTCTGTCTTTCAGAATTCTGCTATTACCAGTATAGCACCCCTAGTCCAGGTATTAAAGAAGTTTGTAAAATGAATGAAATCAAATCTTTCCAGTGTAATGATTTTTGATGCTCTTTACAATTAGGAAATGATTGTGGAGGTTCTCTTTTTGGCTCCGGCACCTTCTCCAGCCCCAACTACCCTAGCTACTATTATGACAACTCCTACTGTGTCTGGCAGCTTAGGGCATCATCTGACCAAAACATCTATCTATCATTCACATACCTGCAGTAAGTACCACATCATTTAAAAAGAGAAAATCCCATTACCCATCCTCATCCATTCTCATCTCAACAGACTGGAAAACTGCTGCTCTTGTGACTACATTGCAGTCTACGATGGACCATCTGTATCGTCTAGGTTCCTGGGAAAAGTCTGTAACGACAGTCTGAGATCGTTCCACTCTTCTTCCAACTATCTGACTGTGCTCTTCCGTACTGATGGCTCTGTGGTAGGACATGGCTTTAACGCAGAGTTTTCAAGCTCCCTATCATCAGGCTTAGGTACCAATGATAATGTTCTTTTTTATTTTTTTATTTTAGACATTTATTATAATATGATGGTTCTTCAATAGGTCGAGTTGACTGCTCCTCTGACAACATGAACATTGTGATTTCCAAGAGCTACCTTGATTCGCTTGGTATCGACGGCAATGATCTGTATTTAAATGATCAATACTGCAGGCCTGACATCTCCTATTACAATGTGGTCTTCAATTTTCCCATTAACACGTGTGGTACTGTCCGGATGGTAATACTGAACTGAGGGATATTTAATTTGATGACTGAATTTTTATTGGAAATTGATTATTGTACTTTTTATTTCAGTCTGACCACGGCCGAATTGTGTACACCAATGCTCTTCGTGTCTTTTCCTCCAACTATGGGGAGATCACTCGCCAGTCTCTGTTCAAGCTGAATGTGAGCTGCAGAATGGAGCAGGACTCTGTTTCTCAGATAATTTATGAAGTCAAACATCATGATAACATTAGCATCTCCGGCTCAGGCAGATTTAACACCTCCATGGCCTTCTACACATCTAGCAACTTCTACTACAAGGTACAAATTAGAAGGACTATGTGATCATCTTTTCGATCTAGAGTATGAACTTATAGATTTTCTGTTAGGTTACCCAAGTGCCATATCTGGTGACTCTCAACCAAGACCTGTATGTTGAAGTGAGCCTGAGGCGTGGAGATAGCACGCTGGTGGTCTTTCTGGATACTTGTGTGGCCTCGCCCTCGCCCCATGATTTTCAGACCAGATCCTATGACTTGATTCGCAATGGGTGAGGGAATAATGTTATTCATGCAATTCATTGGTGGTGAGACAAGTGAAGTGTAGGGTGAATAAATGCTGACGTTTTGTGATGCTTATGCATTGCAGTAAAATTATATATTTAAAAAATAATTATAATTTTAATTATAATTATCAATGCAATGCATATAGTCTATATTTATAGGAGAAATTACTAATAAGCAAGAATTTAATGAATGGCAAATAATAATGTGTCATATCATCAATAAAACACACACATAAGGGAAGAGTTAAAAATTTTGATTCTTTAAAATGTAATTGATTACACATTGATTGACGTAAATGGTATTAATATTAGGTTAACAAACCTTTCTTGACCTATAGGTGCCGTGTAGACCCCACCTTCTACTCGTACTCCTCTGGCACCATGCCCTATGCAAGATTCAGATTCAAGTCCTTCCAGTTTCTGCGTGCCACTGACCACGTGTACATTCAGTGTAAGGTGCTCATCTGTCCAGCTTCTGACAACAACTCTCGCTGTCGTCGCGGCTGCAGCAGGCGAGTGGCCAGAGAGTTGAGCTCTGAGCATGAGAGTGAAACAGTGGTCCTGGGACCCATTCAACTACAAAGTAAGCTACATTTTTAATTATTTTACATTTCTTTTTTAAATATTGAGATCCATTTTTATTACTTGTTACTTGGGTTACTTTTTCACAGAGCCAGAGAAAAAGGTAGAAGAGGCTCAACAGAGGACCAAGGATTAATTTAGGACTCATTAATCCCAGTACTAATCATCCCTATTCTTGAACCATCATTTTATCACCTGATTAAAAGCATAATGAAGACAAAAAATCTGTTATGTTCTATTTAATTAAATTTGGGTTAACACATTATTAAATATTTCACATCAGGTTTAATATTATGTAGTATGACTGAACTAAATTCAATTTCTCTTCTAAATCTATGCAATCCCTCTGACTGTTCATAAAAGAAGAACCAGCAACAATGGGTTGAAAACACTTTACTTATAAATTAGGTTTGTCAGTCCCACAATAAAATGATTTTCAATCCCAGAGGGATAGAGGATAGCCAAAGGGCATCAACATTCAGTTTTATCAAGTAGTCAACTACAACACAATCTGTGAACGTAAGGCAGTGTATGGGATGTCCCTATCATTGGTAGGCATTGAAACGAGCATCTGGTCCTTTAATAAAGGGATTCTTAACATTTTTGACCTTGGGGCCCGACATTCTCAGTACAAACTAACATGAGGACTGTGAGGTGAGCAATACGGCAAAAAATATTATTAAGAGCCTTATAGATATTTAGATTTCATCACAATGTATGTACAATAAGTACCTTCATACTGTGATTGATTTAACCCACTTGTCACTCACTTGGCATTACGGAGCTTGACCAATGACAATATCTCCCAAATTGTTACATGGATCATATCACAATTACATTTTTACTATATTGCTCAACCCTACTGTGGACCATTCACATATTGAGTGTATTGTTATATTACACAGGAGGCCCCACCATGGGCCCCTCTGGTTAAGAACCACTGCTTTAGTATGTTGTTAAATGCACACAACAGGTTTAAAGACACTCTGTGAATAACCAATCTCACTGCAACATGTTTTGACACATAACAACAATTAAAACAATACAATACTGATTAAATATTTAAAAAAGTACAGGGCTCCACAAATTCTGGTGAGTGATCACAGAGGATAAGATGTGGCATCCCTGACGCTACGTGGCAATTCTGAATGTGAGAAACCATACATGAAGCTTCTGTCCTAGCTACTGGATACTTATTAACGACATACAATGTCAACATATAGGTGACAGAGGTAATGCAACAGGATAATATCTGACCGAAAAAAAGTCTTCTGAAAATTGAGAAATAGGTTGAGCAGTAGTTCAAAGCAGGCAGCATCATAAAGAACAATATTTGTTAAAAATAATAATAATAAAAAGACAGGAAACTGCTATCCCAAAATATCCTCATCATAATTAAAATAATGGAAGTATAACTTTAAACAAGTGATGTTCTATTTAGGCACTGTAACAGAAACATTTGTGCATTCAGCACTGACATAATTTCAAAAAGGCTTAATATAACATTTTTTCAGACATTTAAATGAAGACAAGCTACACAGGTATCTCAAGATCTCTTAACTGAAACCAAAGCTCAAGTAAAAATCAAATCAGAACAGTTTTCATTCACTCTAGACATATGGACTAACTAACTACTCTGGTGTTAACAAGTGATTTGGGTGTGACCTATGGAATGCAACCCATAGAAAACTACATTTTCTACTACATAAAGACAAAAACTACAGAAAATGGTCTTCAATTATTAATAAAAATGTGTAAAACATTCTTAAACACCCCAAAGTAATTTCTTAACTCAGAACACTGTTCCTTCTTAAAAGGTGCATTGGGAAGATTTTAAAAGGATTAAGTCTCAGCTTGCAGTTTACACATGTATCTAGGTTAGAGGCTAAAATGTGTACATTTGAAAAGTTACTCATGATACATGATTGCAATGCTGAATATAGAATTCTCAGATAATAGATATGCACAAATCTAACACGCTGCACCTTTAAAACACTTCAATGGTGATTGTTGAACACATAAAGAAAACAAGAATGTTTTCTTGTGAAAGCACAACATGAAAAGGCTAAGCTACATTGAGGCCAAGTATAGGACCAATAAATAAAAAAAGACTATAAAATTGAATAACTGAGAAGTCTGAAATGTTTCTACTGCTTGTGCTGCCCTCGAGCAAAGTGGCAGGCAAAGTCGTACTTGCTCTTGCACTTGTAGCCACAGATGTTGCACTGGAAAGGGTTCTCGTAGCCATGACAGCCCATGTGGATGGTGTAGAGGATGTTATCAGGAAAGTAGATGTCACAGTGCTGGCAGTGGTGCAGTGCATGGGGGTCCTGTAAGGGAGCTGACAGGCCGGGAGCTGGAGTACTGGGCTGGCTGTTGGAAATGCTTGGGGTACTGTTGTGGCCACTGTGTTCACTACAGGGAACTCCTCCTGGACTGCAGTTGCTGTGAGGAGGGGCGCGGGGCTCTGGTGTGATTGGTGAGGACGAGGAGGCATGTGCCATGCTTGCAGAGACCGCTACAGGAGCTGTAGCAGGATGAGGCTGTTGGATAAGGAAGGGTTTCTCATCCACAACAGATGCTGCTCCTGGTGACATGGGGCCCTGTGTCTGCACCTGGGCCTCTGATGGGAGGCTGGCCAGTTGTCCTGCCAAAGTTGACAGCTGGTTCAATGGATTTTCCATAACCATATCATGGTGAAGGTGACTTTGGTTCACAGACAACCCTTCCTCACCTGGCCGACTCTGGTTATCATATGCATCTTGCCGAAGATGTGGCAGCTCATGTGAATAGTCACTAACATTGTCAGCTTTATGTACCACCATCGAGGGTGGGCTGAAGTTGATGAGCAGCCGGCGACCGTAGCCAAGTGAACTAGCTTTCTTTTGTAGGACACTCAGCATCTTCTTGTGAGAAAGTGAGCGAGCCCCTTTCATTGGCAGAAGTTTGTGTCGTCTGCGTCGATGATGAGACAAGTTACTGCGGTCACTACAGCGGAAGGAGCAGAGCTCACACTTGTAGGGCTTTTCTCCTGTGTGTGACCTCATGTGGGCTTCTAAGTGTCGCTCATATGCTGAGGCGAAGGGGCACAGGTGGCAACGGTGAGGCTTCTCTCCTGATTTAACAAAGCAGAGGTTCAGACTCATATTCATCTGTAACAAAAAATTCAATGAACAGACCTGTATGGATTCGGATATGCTCAATTAGACGTGCAGTGCCTCTTGTAGCATAGTTGCAGTAGCGACACTTCAGCTTGCCATCATAGGTCCTCTCAAAACCATCTACCAAGATCCCTGAGCTGTCCTCTAGAGACATGTCCACAGAGGCATGCTCCAAGCCATTCTGGGCACAGTCTAAAAAGATCAACAATTACTTTGTGAATAATTTTAAATACATGATTCATATCCCATTCACATTACTATACATTTGGAAATTACATTATTTGATTGATTCTCCTCATTATTATGGAGCCCTACTGTCATACTCTTGGGTAATAGTTATAAAAGAACAAATTTACCTGCTGGTAGTTCTTCCTCCTCTTTGACGCCACTCACGGAGCCTGAGATCATGTTGACGTGTTGAGTCTGTTGACTGAGGTACTCTTGGAAATCTCTCACGAAGTCCAGAGTGTCTGGCTTTTCCTCCCCCATGGATGCAGACTGGTGCAAACTGAAACCAGTTACATTAGTTAAAGCTTGAACTGTGTTACAAAAACAGCGTGAACCAAATACGAACAGGAACAACTGTAAAATAAAACTATAAAGTTATATTGCATCATCAGGTATTGGCTAGCCACTTCTTCAAAAGGTTTGTACTCACCTCTTCAAAATGTTGAACAGGTAAAACTAGCGGTGTTGGATGTTTATATGTTGTACAGGCACATTGATGATAATCCACGATATCAGACTGATAGATGAACAGCAATGTCTTAAGGCTGGCTCACACCTCTCGTCTTCATTATTGTATTACAAACGCTGTCGAAGCTAAGCTAGCGCTAATGCTAGCTTATCGTGGACAAAGCATCTATAAAATCTATACAGACGAAGGGCTAACCAAACCAACATTTCTCATTTACCACCAAACAAATGAAAATAAAAATAAACTAAATCTTCTGACGTTTTAAAACAATTAATCGAAACAAAAAACAAAACAAATCCTGTTTATTTGGGGTTAAAGTTCGCTAGGTTGCGTCGGCATAAATGGTCCCCGTCTTACTTCTGGTTCCCACCACAAACAGGTTCCCACCTCAAAATCGTTTATGAAAACATAAACTTTATGATGGAGGAAAAAAACAATGTATCTATTTTTTATGTTTTTATTTTTTCTATTTGAAAATGGTGGACCTGGTTGTATTGGCTTCAGTAACAAAATATTGTATTAATTCATTAAGTCATAATTAATATTAATACAATTAGAAGTGATAATAAAAATAATAATCATCATCATTATCATCATCATCATAATGGGGTGCCAGGTTTGAATCCTGGACCAAACCAACATCACATGATCATTCTGGGTAGAGTCTGCATGTCCTCTCCGTGTTACCGTGGGTTCTCTTCGTGTTCTCTGACTTCCTCCCACCATCCAAAGACATGCATGTGTAGGTTAACTGGCACCTCTAAATTGCCCATAGAGAATGAATGTGAGAGTGAATGGTTGTCTGTCAGTAGAAAATGAATGAATAGTAATAATATTACTGTCTCTATCTCTATTCACCACCTGTCTTTTCTAGTGTGCTTCCATCATGTTCCATCATCAGCAGTAAACCATGGTTGCTGTATTAGTAAGGGCATGGGCAATGCTTAAAAAATAGGCTATATCACAAGGTTTTTTGAGGCTCATGCATGAGCCAAGTTTCATGAGCCTTAAGAAACTTGTGACATAGCCTATTTTTTAAGCATTGCCTATGCCCTTACTCATACAGCAACCATGGTTTACTGTTATTGTCCACCACAAAGCAAACTAAATATGTTTTGTTGATGCATGAAAGTGTATAGGCAAATAGCTTCTCAGCACTTGAATGTAAATCTTAAATTTTTAACACTTGCCACTAATGATGTTAACTGATACCTTCTACTAATATCTGTGACAAGCACTCTTGCAATTACATGTAAGTGGCAAACGAGGCACAACAATTGCATTGCTTTCAAAAGCGATTGACTCATCCATGTTTTATCATAATCAATAATTTACCAGAAGGCACTTGGTGATATCACATCGCCCCATTTGTGTCAGAGTTGTAGGAAAACCACCGAGGAGAGGATGACAAATGGCCAGGTTGAGTGAGGCCCCCATATCCGTTTACCACATTACAACTAGTACTGTCAGCAGTCAAGAGTTACAGCAGTAACAGAGTACCTCTGAACTCCCACTGTAACATAAGCGACCAGTTGTTTGTATATGACACACTACTGACTGGTGGAATGCGAGGAATAAATGTATATTTTGATTGTGTTGTCCTGTACTTGATTTGATGCATGAACCCCACACAGTTGAGCTTTTTTGATGTGCAACATAACTACAGCACTGCTGCTTGCAATAGCTTGGTGTTGCCTCACTTATTATTAGCCTATAATTTAGTTTAACTCCAACATCGGTATTCACGTTCTATAAAGAGACCAGCATGTTTTAATGCCTATATTTGACTGTTTTGCTCTGTCAGCTTGTTTTGCTTTTATTATTTCAAAAGACACATGGGCCCCTGTGTCTGCACCTGGGCCTCTGATGGGAGGCTGGCCAGTTGTCCTGCCAAAGTTGACAGCTGTTTCAATGGATTTTTCCATAACCATATCATGGTGAAGGTGACTCTGGTTCACAGACCTTCCCTTCCTCACCTGGCCGACTCTGGTTATCATATACATCTTGCCGAACATGTGGCAGCTCATGTGAATAGTCACTAACATTGTCAGCTTTATATACCACCATCGAGGGTGGGCTGAAGTTGATGAGCAGCCGGCAACCGTAGCCAAATGAACTAGCTTTCTTTTGTAGGACACTCAGCATCTTCATTGGCAGAAGTTTGTGTCACCTGTGTATAATAATGCCTATAATTTACTTTAACTTCAACATTAATATTCACATTTTATAATACTGCTTTGCTAGATCAGCTTTTATTATTTTACTCTTAGTGTGAGTGTTTAGAAGAGCACTAATATATTATTATATTATGCAATGCATATAGATTGTTCTTGGTTGATTGATTAATAAGCATGAGCTTGATTGCACGAGTAAACATGTTTGTTATTTTGTATGTTGTTAATTATGCATTTCTTTATTGCAATACCCTGTATCAAAATTACACGTCACAACTATACTTCCAACACTAGAGGGCGCCAACACACCACTGCTGAATCACATAGCGCCTCTAACCTTATTGCTTATATTGCATTATTATAATACTCCTCCTTAAAGATTCGAAGATGGGATGTAGACCTAGTTGCTGTGTTTTAGTTTAAAGTGACAACAGTTGTTAACACCTTCACTGCTTGCACTGTGATACTGCTCCAGACGACAGTGTAAACCAGCCCTGCCCTGTCTCTGCTGTCCCACGGGATCCAATGCAAGAGACAAACAGGAGGACACATGACAGTCGACCTCATCATTTGAACCATGACCACCAGAGCAGCCAATTACACCACCTTCTAACAGCCTGTCCACACTAATGTTATTTTATTGCAATTTAATTATGCTCAGGTTTCCACTGGAGCCAGATCCTGTTGAATAATTTACCCCCAGTCACAATGATTTGTCGCCAGTAAAAGATAAAGTGCACCTTTCTCTGCGCTCCCATTCTTTTGAACAGTTGCAGTGTAATCCCAATCAAATAACTCTTTAAACAATAAACATATTATATTAATCCTGTTTATTGCAATGCCCATTTCTGACGTACAAATGTGAAATATTGGTTTTAAAAATTGTCAAACTTAATTTTGATTAATTCATTAATTAATTTGATATATTTAGCTGTTCTGTAAAGGCCAGTGCATTAATTAGACTTGGAGAATAGAACTTAGAAGGGCTGGCATTTAGAATCACCATGACAGTGCACTGATGCGTAAAGAAAATTATTCACTGTGGATTGTTGTTGGACTTGGATATGAATAATACTGACAACATCTAATGTGTCATATCTTATTTGGATTATACTGGGTGTTCACCTGAACAATAAAATATACTGATACGCAACACAAATGCACAGCACATGAAGGGTCAGAGCAGGCTCTATGCTGACGCTCTATGCCGGGCTCTCTGTGATGCTCCTGAGGAGACCTCAGGGAGAGGAAGGAGCTGGACAAGGTCATCAAGAAGTCAGCTCTGTCCTCCGTATTCAATGCATTATGGGGCCAAATAAGAGATTCCTCAAATCTTCCCTCTCCTTTGTTGTCAGGCTGGACTAGCTCTAAGGTCCGTATAATAATGTGAATCACCACCAGTGCAATACACTGCACACGTATAAGAAAAAAATATAAAAATAATAAAGATATTAAAGATTAGTAATGATTCTAAAATTCTTTATAGAAGCAATTGTTATTCCACCACATTACCTATTTTCTAACCCTTGAGAATCCTTGGGGACCTAAATTTGGGTTCTGACACTCAAGTTGGGAATGACTGCATGTATCATTTATAATATAATAGTTTTAATCTTAATCTTATTAAAATATGATTATTTGTTTATTGGTGGGTACATTGCATGCTAATGAACATACATGATATCCATGCTGTGCACACCGAAATGTAACCTTGGGCTCATTCATACAGACATAAAAACAGTATGAAGTACAGTCACTAGTCAACCAACTGGCACCTGACATTCCCAGCAGTCTCCCATCCAAGTACTAACCAGGTACAACCCTGCTTTGCTTCTGAGCTCAGACAAGATTGGACATTCTCATCATTTTAAGGCTGCGCAATACTCTTGTGAAATGGTTTTACGTCCCATTTTTA
This sequence comes from Rhinogobius similis, assembly GCA_019453435.1. Classification (NCBI taxonomy): domain Eukaryota; kingdom Metazoa; phylum Chordata; class Actinopteri; order Gobiiformes; family Gobiidae; genus Rhinogobius; species Rhinogobius similis. The sequence continues at coordinate 24,292,580 of CM033634.1, forward strand.
GCATATTTTTAATGTCTTTTCAGACGCTGATTAGATACCACTCAGAATAGGTGTCAGTAGTGGCTCTAAGCAAACTTAGGCAAGATACTTAACCCACCTTGCCTAGTATGAGTGTCGTATGTGATCATAGCTATATGAGAGGTTCTAATTTTTCTCTAATTCTGACTTAGTTTGGTGGGAAGGCACCTGTCTTAAATATTTAACATAGTTGACATCTGTGAAGTAGCAGTTTGTGAAGAAAATTTGAAGTTTAAAATGACAGGAAGTAGTGCTGAGTTCCAAAATGGAATCCCTCCACCTATGTCATCACAAAGTGACATACAGTTGAAAATAAATACTGAACTGAAACATCTTTCTGACGGTTTAAATGACCATTCAACAAAATAAAGGTGTTATCGGGTTAATTTGTCAAATTATTGTGTAATTTATATGGATTTTAGAAATTGTTGTGGAATTACCTCTAAATACATCATAAATCATATTTTCTGCCCATGACCAACTAGGAAGTAACATTATAAACTTTACAAAAATAGTCAAACTAGGGACAAACAGGAGTCTTAAATACAATCATCTTCACTATTTTGGTGAATTGTGACGTCTAACCTGTCATATGGACTTTAAGTGTATGATGGTGCTTGGAGCGACCAAACATGCAGATTGGCAGCCTTGCTTCTGTCAGTCTAACCCAGGGCAGCTGTGGCTACAGTAGTTTACCACCACCGAGTGTGGACTGAATGAGTAATTCAAAAGTGACTTTGAGTGTCCAGAAAAACACTGTAAGAGTAACACATTATTATTATTATTATTAGTAGTAGTAGTAGTAGTAGTAGTAGTAGTAGTAGTAGTACTAGTAGTAGTAGGCCCAAGCCAAAGATGAGAATCATTAGAATTCATTAAAATTCTGTATGTAAGTAGTATGCAAAATGTAACATGCCAACAACTGGTATCAAAAATTAGAGCGTAAGTAGTCCCTAAGAAGTCCCTTGTACTTTTACTTTTTACTTTTACTGAAATAAGTAGTAGTAGTAGTAATAAGTATTGAAATAATATTTGACCACTTGCTGCAGTACTTTGACCACTTCAGCACTTCTGGTTAAAAGATAAAATAATCATAATAATAAGCTTGAGACTTAAAAAATGATTTGAGATGACTTTACACTGGATGTTTTAAAATGTTGTATTGTGGCAGTGAGTGACAAACAAGGCCTCTGTTTAAATTCATATCCAATGACAGAGCAGTAATAATTAACACTTCCAAAAGTCAACAGTATGCACAAAAGCAATTAAGTCAAAACTCGTTTTATGCAATCTGCACATGATCCAGAAACTTAATTTTATCTGTTTTTTGGTAGTTTTGTAGTGTACTGAAAATTGTATTTTGAGAGACCAGATTAATCTTGTTTAAATGTGCGTATACTGGGTTCATGGACAACACCTGTCTTGAAGAAGGTTGCAGTGTTATCCACTTGCTCTGGCTCACAGCTGAAAAGGGCCTGAATGAAAAGGTTCCCTTGTCCTCTTAAGCGCTTGATTTACTGCCTGTTTGTAGTTTAACACCACACGAGACAATTCATTTGCTCCTTCTTTGGGAAGGAAATGGGAATTTAATTTAAGGCAGGTTTTAAGCACTTTTTAAAAGGCCCCGGTGTCATTTGTTGGCTGCATTAGAGATTACCCTTCTAAAAAGCCTTTTTAATCCCACACAAGTGCGACCATAGTAACAGCAGCGAGCTCTTGGAGGGAGAAAGGTGAAGGGGGGTTTGAAGGAGATTTATTCTTTATCTTCTGACAGTGTTTCTTTCGGAGGTCTGTTGCTCCACGTGGTGTGCTGTGAAAAAAGACACTGAGAGGTGGAGGTGGGATAAAGGAGGTATATATTAAGCCTTTCTTTCCTCTCACCACTTAATTTCCTTGCAGGCGCACCTTGTGCCAATGTAATGAATGTAATTGCTGCCTTTGATGAGAATGCTATTATCTGGATCACACTTTACATGGGCAAACAAGACCGGCCCTCCCTCTGTCTCCTCCTCCCATTTAACTTAGCAATGAGACCCCCCAATTATGCAGGGAACAAGTGCCTTTTCATAAAGCCAGCGTGTTGCTCTTGATTGGTGAGGCTTGGAGACGGCTCCACGCGGACAAAGGATAGATTAGACGTGATATAGGCACCACCAAAAACCCCATTTCCTTGATTAATTTCCTGCGTGCGTTGTTGAAAGAGCCCACTCTTTCTCCCTTGACTGAATCCTATCTCTCCCTTAAAGACAAACTTTCATCATTTGATAGATGTGGAAACTCAATGGACAGACAGACATTTTATTGACCTATGTTTGACCACAGCCTGGGCTGGATGAGCAGGGAGAGAAATGTTTTACTTCAGCATAGGGAGGACAGTCTTATTTGTCATTTTAAAAAGCTCCAAATCTTTGTTGTTTAAGAGTACACCTGTCCTGACACAGGATCTGCTCATTCATCACAGCAGAGCGTGCTTAACACCTATTTGATATTACTGATATGATGGGGCTTTATGAGGCAATGCACAATAAACTCGCTGTCACCTCAGGAAGTCAGTGGGTTCTCCTGACTGCCTTATTACCGTATTAAAGCGCCACTGAAATCCCAACACACACTGCCTGATCCATTCTAAAATTCTGTCCCATAATGCATTGCACTGAAATACTGCGGCCAATCACACCCACTGTCACATGTGACAAATTATACTATTACTCTTCAAAGATTGTCACCCTTGAAATGTATTCATAGCCATTTCTTCTTTATTGGTGAGTGATTATTCCTCTAAGCAAGCAGGTCTATGGTGATAAATTGGTAATCAATTCATTTGACTAGAGTGCTTTAAGAATGGCTGCCAGGGATCTGCAGCACTGGCCATTCACCTGCGCATACATATATCTCCTGCTTAGTCCTCATTCTATTGGCCTGTGATAGATGCCTACTGCTTGCCCACCTGACTCTTACAGCTTTTAACAGGTTGCCATCCGGACCGGGTCGCCACCAAGAACGAATTGGACAATATTTTTGACTGAAGTGGCATTTTAGCAGTATTTATTTGACGGCATGCCTACCAAAACCACGGGTCACAAATAAAGAAGATGGTATAATAGCTTTTGACTGGCCCGGCTAGCTTCCCCTGACTTGAAATGAAGTGTCCAGTTGTGAGTTATCGTGGCCAAACGTCATTTGTACAGCCTGAAAAGTGGGGGCATTTTTCTAGCCTGTCGTTATCTGGCTATAGCTCATTGTCCTGAATGATGCCTCCGAACCTACAGTTGGACTAATACGAGCATTTCAGTGGCGCACAGAAGAGGCGAGCAAATGGATTAGCCTGTCCATGGCAGATAATATAGTGCATCTACTGAGGTATCCTTAACACTAGTGGGATCCTGTCACACACTGTGGAGCGACTGTGTGTCACTGAGCTTTGTAGTCCACATCACAGCGAGTGGTGTGTCTTAAGTGCAACTGTCAGAGGGTTGTATGTACTGTCATTTTGGCTCATTAAACACAAAACTACCTGAGTAATCAAACTATGTGATTCAAATTTTGTGGCCTTTTGCAGCGAATACATTTTTTTTAAGTATATGTTTTTCAATTCTGATAGTTGACCCATGTTTTTGGATTCAAAAGTTTAAGTGTCGAAATAAAAAGCATTATATATATTGGTAGAGTCATTGGTAGAGTCATTACCATTGACATGGTATTTCTATGATATAAAGTGTGTATAATGTACATGTGTGTATATAAAATGTCTGAAAGTCATGCAACCAAGATTATTAATTCAGATCAGTATCTTTTTCCAAAACACAACAAAATAAAAGTAAATTAAATGTCCTTTTTACGCATACTTCCACACATTAATTCTCATTTGTTCTGATTTTTCCTGAAATTTCTCATAAATCAAACTAAAGCTGTTCCTGAACCCTTTGCAGTATGAACAATTGGCTCGGTTCTTTTTTTGATGCTGCGGCTCCCTAGGTGCCTGATGTCTGATTTACTGTAATTATTTGTGGTTAGAAGCACTGCACAGTGATCTGATTTTAAATCTTGCCTAGATTTTTTGTTAAATATAAAGAGGAGTAAATATAGAAGGTATAGTCTGATTTACATTAGTTTGGGCATTTGATGATTTTGACAATTCCTTTTTCAATGCTGAAGCTAATTTAATTAAAAAATGAGATTTAGGCAGAATGCCTTTATAAGGCCTATTACATTTTTTCCCTGCAAACTGACCCTGATTCGTCCTGGAATGTTTGATTTTACTGAAAATAAGTGGGTTATAGCTTTCTTTTTATAACTTAACAGTTTTTTCTTAGTAGATAGTTGATCATAGGGAATAAAGGCAGTAAATGTCAACTGGGTTTGTACAGGTACAATTTACTTAACCTTCATTTTTCATGATGTGTGACTTAAAACAATATGGAAAACAAGCTACCTGAGATGCCGCACTTAGGAATAAAGCGGTTTTAATCGTACTAAGAATAGTAGTAGTCAATGTTGTTGTTGGTTAGAGAATGAAACATGATCGCTGAAATGACCAGAATCTATATTTTTAACTATTTACTTTATGGTGTAAGATGAGATAGGCTTGTCGGTGTATTCGGTGTATATGTTTTCCAATGTTAATGCTACTAGCATGTAAATTAATAATATAACAACTCGCTAAATGTTACTTCAGTCATTCTCCAAACTCCAGCGGACCAGCCGGACTCTCATGTCCCTGAGGCATTGTTAGCCAGACGACGATGATGGGCTGCCTCCTCCGCCATAATGGGAGGCTTGACTGACCTTTGACCTTGTATCGATCCGTGGGGCCGTGTCCAGCTGGGCCTCCCAAAAGCCAGTCATCTGAAGAGGTGTTTAAAAGCTACTGGCACTGGCTTCCCATTTCGGCTGCTTGGCGCTCATTAATTACATCATTTACCTGTGACAGTGACAAACCTGCCCGGCCACGCCACGCTTTATTAGGGTCACTGTATGGAGCCCGGGCCAAGGCGGATCAAAAGTGTGTTTAGCTGTGTGTAATGGCCAGTGAAACAGCCTATCTCATACACCACAGGCTTATGAGTATAGATGCACACTCGCAACACTGCTGTCCTGTTTATTCTGATTGATGTGATTTGCTTGGGGAGAGAAAAGTTACCGGAGTCCCTGTAAAACACCACACAGACAACAGTTTGTGACATGTTTTTGGACGGAATATAAAAATGTTCAGATTTAGGGCCGTCATCTTTTTACAATCTTTCTGTGTTTATTGCCATTTGCTGACTCAGTTTTGTCTGAGCTGGATGTTTGTGGCCTCTTTTAGTTCATAACTTTTGTTACTTGACCTGGCTACGGTTTCTTTGAACAAAACCAAACAAAAAACATATTTTTTGTAATAATATTAGCAATCACTCACACCTTTTAGACATTTTATATTGCATTATTCATCCACTCCACACCTTAAGAGACAAGCTACTTCAGCTGCCCTGGAGTAGACTGACAGAAGCAGTCTGTGCCCTTCTGACCTCCTCCAATCACTCACACATACGCTACATTCATACATAGGCAAGTTGGGTGACGAGTCTTGCCAAAAGACAACAACAATAGTATGGGCCAGTTAGAGCTTGGGTCAAACCAGCGCACTTCAGGTTGGTGGGTTGATACACAAACCAAGGCATGTCCTACATAAGCCAATTAAGTCATTCTTATAGCTGGACCCCAGGAAGAATAGCTGGCTGTTAAGCTCAGCTAATGGGGATCTTCATGGGAGGTGCTTTTATTGCACCCGAAAACCTTAAAAAACATGCACCCTTGCTGTTAGGGGCTTGTCTCATCGCAGACATGACTTGTAACCTTACTGGTGGAGAGTCTGGTACCTGCTGTTGTTCTTGCATTGCTTGAAGCAATACACAGAATGGTAAAATGGTTAAATGGATCTAATGCGATGCTACTTTCAGTTAAGCATTAGTAAGTCTGTTTTAGAGTACTGACTCAACAATTTGTCGTACTGTAAGTGTGGAAAAAGCTACCATCCAGATCCACTATATTCATAAAGAACATCTTATAAAAAGAACAGTCAAAAAGTGCTGCAGACACAAAACATAAAAAACAACAAAAGGTATAATAAGTGCTCAATTTGATCTTAGTCCTAAAACATCGAATAAATCCTATAAAATCAGAACAAAGCCAAATCACAAAATAATAAAATAGCAATAAATAAATAAAGATAAAATCAACAGACACATGATGAAAGAGAATCTCAGTAAAGGTTCGGTAAAATAGCCAGTGAAAAAAGGAGCACAGTATTGCCACATTCTACACATTGTATGGACTAGTTTGCATGGCCCTTCATTTGTGCAGGTGTCTCTGAATGTATCTGAACTTAACCCTTCCCCCGTTGCTCTCTCACTATCCCTCTCTCCTCAGTGTGGCCCTTAGCACAATAAAAGAGTATTGGTTTCCTCTTGCCGTACCCTTCCCTCTGCACTCCGGTGTTTCAATCTTGACTCAATCGAGAAGGCCTGACCCTCTAGACATAAAGAATTGGCTTTAAGGCTTTGGAAATGGGGCTAAATCTGCTGCAGGTCACACTGGGGGAAAATAAGCAGCAAATGTAAGTAAGCATGAAATAGTTATTCATAAATAACCCAGACGACAGCGGGCTCTCTAATGGTGCCAAGAGGCTGTAAAAGAATATGTTGCCAATTCCTGCCCTATTAAAGTGAAATAGAAAAGCCAAATACATAACGGAAAAGTTGGATATGCGGCTTGGTGGAGGTGAGATTGAGGGTGCGTTTGGAGTGTAAGCTGTATAGTGGAGGTGGAATGATTGCGTATAGTGTTCGAGTCAAGGTCTCTCTGGTGCGTAAAACAAATGCACCCTTTTCACATCAGATCAATCGCTCAATAACTGGCCTCTTTCTTGTGCATGTGTGCAGGTAGGCCGCGCTCATCTGTCCCTGTGATGTCGGTTTGATTTGCACTTATGTTTTTACAAATAATCAATGGACTGTGTGGACTGATGCAAAGGGCCTACAGCAATGCACCTGGTCAATATGACAAGATGGGATTCAAGCATGGGATAAACAAATAGAATCGGGGAAAAAAGTATGTATGAATTGGATTTGATATTGTGACAAGGCACCTTTACCCCAAAATAAATCCCAAATATTTACTTCAATGCAATTCAAAATAAACAAAAATATGTCAGGAATTGAACAAGTATACTGTAAAATGTTGTAGCCTAATTTAGTTAAGTCAATATGCAAATTGTAGTGTATTTAACCAGCACTAGCAAGTGATAGCCTTTCAACAAGCTCTGGCCATGTTTTGTTGTCTAAAATAGAAGAGTTCATTCAACTAGCTAGATGTGAAAAGTTATGAGTTGGAAAAAAAATAAATAAATACAAAAGATGGGAAAGGGTTATGTCTAGTTAAAAAAATACTTTTACCACATCTAGTTCTCTTAGCCCTCTTAGTAATAGTTTTACAAAACCTTTTACTAGTTTTACATAATGTTAGCCTTGTGGCCTAAGTCATTTTTCAATGTTTTCATGAAAAGGAAAAAAAAAAAAAAACTTAGATAGATTACTTACAGACGGTGTTTTTTGGCTGTAAAACCATGGGATACCTATGGGACACCAACAGGGTCTGGAAAGTAGAATGAGACAAAAAATTATTTTGGCCAATATATGACAAGACAACTCAGAATGAAGACTCTCTTTGAAACAGCTTTGATAACTAGCGTGTGAATTTCTTTGCATCTTTGGCACTACCATTATCTTGTTGAAATGACCTACATTTTGTAAAAAGTATCCATTTTAGATAGTTTTACTTGTCCATTTCACAAAAGACAATCCATTGCCCCCTAGTCTTCTTTTCAACAGTTTGTGGGTAAAAAACAAAACGCTATACTTAAATGTTTGCTTGTTTGCTGAACCTGTGTATAACCAACACATTACTAAATTGAATCAGTGTCTTTTACATGAATCAAATGTTCTCTATTCAGATGTGAAAATAGATGAATAAGGTGCAGCATATGGCCTGATACTTTTGTGCAGTATGAGCGAGAGAGTGGCAGAGGAGAGGGAGGGGTCTGATTTGGAGTCCCCTTGAGTCACAATCGGTTATTTATTGCTATTAAATGGTTAATTTTCCTGCTTGCCCTGAGGACAGTGGCCTGTTTTAAGATGTGAGTGAGATAGACTTGTCAGGGCCAAATGCACTGAATTCAAGATGTATTAAGAGGCCATTTTAGCAGATCCATTAGGGGCCACATGGGTCCCAGTGTTACTTTTGATTAACAGATGGAACCATGAAACGTTTTTATTTACATTTTGGCCTCACATTTCAGCCAAATGAATTGGCTTAATCACATAAACCTCTTGACAGGCTTATGAGGTCACCCGGAAAATGACATACAAGGTTACAGCTTATCGGTTAGTTAAGATTCTCTTCCATCTATTATATTTTAAGCACTAAATGCAATATAGTATGGCATTTACAACAACAACACAAAACATTATGTCTTAAAGTTAATTGACGTAGGCACATATTAAACCGTGGTACATAAAAACTGCCTTGAGTGTTTTTTTCTTTTCTTAATTTTTTTTTTTTTTTTATTAGATAAGGGTTGTAATTTATTCTTTGCAAAGCAATGTTTTCAATAGCAAATCTTTGCATTAAGTTTTTAAATGTATTTATGATATTGTTGCGATTATATCACAATTTTAGATCTCTTTCATAACAAGCTTGATTAATTTATGTTTTTTCTCTGATCTAGCTTATGATCTAGCAGATGATGCTTTGCTGTTTTGGGTGTTTGTTGCTATATAAAGCAGCAGGAAGAGCTGTGATAGGGACTCATTTTTGAATGTAACTACAATTAAAAGCCAGAATTATACTGAATACAAGTACAAGTACTAGTTTAAAATCAACTCAAAAAAGTACAATTACCAAAAGAATATCTTCAATTACAATAACATGAGTATTTGTAATTAGTGACTTCCCACCCCTAGCTTTAAATCTACTTGGGGACAGAATCGGCCCTTTAACTTGCCAGAGAGCCTGTAGACCTACACCTCCGTCAGTCTCATTAGAAGCATAGCTGTGTCCCTCTCTTAGATACTGCTTGTATGTTAAAGGGGTGCTCCAGTCTGTGCTCAGGTTTCCTCTCATTACACTGGGCTGACAGCGGCTGGAAGAGGCCTGTACTAATCAGCCTACAGTAATAGCACTCTTTACCCCACAGCGACACAAGAGAGGGAGGAAAGAGAGCAAACAAACACCAATTACTGTCTGTCAGCAAGAAGATGAGGGGCGGGAGGGCGCACATGTTTGGGTGTTTGCTATGATGCTGATGTTAACACATAAACAACACGCGTCCACATACGACAGCAAGATGTCAGGACTCATAGAGATCACACTTTAATGGAGGTTAACTATCTTTGGGTGCTTTTACGTAGCCTATTTCAGGCATTGTGGGTGGTAAAAGGGTGCCAATTGAGCTGTGATTCATACCAGTTACATGTAAAACCATTGTGTTGGGTTGTGAAAATGGCACTCTTAAATTTAAATTTGATTCCATATTTGTGACATAAGAATCATAGACAAGTGAATGTAACACTCCACATTTTGTTAAGAAAACCAATTCAAAATGGTGCAGTACAGTGATCCCTCGTTTATCGCGGGAGTTGCGTTCCAAAAATAACACGCGAAAAGTGAAATCCGTGAAGTAGTCACAGCTTTATTTTTTATTATTTTACAATGCAATACTGAACTATGGAATGAAACCAAAAACCAAAACCTGTTTTAAAGCCCAAAATTTGTTTAAAACAATAATTTTAATATAGTACTACAAGGTTGGAAACATTGTCACTCGCGTATTCCACGCGTATGTCCCAGCTGTGCCTCTTCGTCCTGACTCCGCTCCGCTGTAGCGTCTGTCTCTACTGAAGGCGCAGGTTAGGGGTAGTTGTTGGCGCTCTTTCTTTTTCTGAGCAAGAAGATTTCTATAAACGGATATGCCACCTTCGATTATATTTGAGAACTGCAATGAACGACTCGTCAAAGGGTCCCGTTCTTGTGCCGTGCGCTGTAGTTCGGTGGATGCACTGTAAAAATATCCGCACTGTAAAAATATCCGCACTGTAAAAAAAATCCGTGAAGCAGCGAAGCCGTGAAAGATGAAGCGCGATACAGCGAGGGATCACTGTATGTAACTTTCTGGTTGGGGGTCCACCACTCTTCAAGGATGTGTTGTTGCTTAGCTGAATGCTCCAAAAATATTTGCATACTTGAATTTAGTCAATTACAGGGGTTTTTGGTGCTCAAAAATACCTTGAAAAACATGCGCTCTTACTGTGAGCAGGCTCGTCTCTGCACAGATCTGATCTGCAACTTGGCCAGTTGGTGTCACCTGTTTGTTTCCAAAAGGTTAGATGATTTTAAAGTAGTTGGAGTCCATGGAGAAAAGTTATATAGTGAACCATTAAACAGTGTAGTAAAGTGTATCAGACGAGACATGGGTAATCAAGTGTGATCGATCATTCATCTCACTAACTTATATAGTATATGCATAGAATGGAAGAGAAGGCCTCAAAACTATGTTTAGAAGGGCTCAAAACAGGCCAAACACTAATTTTGATAGCATAGCCAAAAAAAAAAAAGAAACTGATTGGACTGGCTTGTACAGCGTCACCCTTTAGTTTGAAATAAATTGTTCACATTGGACAGTGTCCCATACGTTGTGGATGTCTACAATTGCAGTATTTCCCTGCTTACACTAAGAAAAATAACCCTGAAACCAAAAGGCTATTAAAGTGTCATTAGCTTTGAAAGGCTATAATGGGTGCTTATTCATTAGGCAGTTAATTGATCCATCAGTAATCAATATTGCCTAATTTCTAACCGAGAATCTCAATCCATCTCCACAAAACTTGAGACTTGATTCGAGTCCATGGTAACCTTTGCATGACTAAATCTATAATCCTGTATTTTGTACCTCTTGATTTGGCAGGTGTAAGTCTAGGATGACACTTTCTCGTCTCTCCGGGGACCACTACCTTGATAGTGGCTCCTCAATTATGCAGTGACACAGAGAGATCGGCTGTCCCCATGGATGTAGACAAGATAACATGGTGACACACGGTATACATTACACTGGAGCTCAGGGTCAAGGCTGCACACTGGAAGCCAAGCTCTTTAACCTTCTATGTGTTTTCTGAAGCAGCTATTTGGTAGAGGACAATATTAGGAAGTAAGTGATCCCATAGGACACAGAGTACAAGAGAAGACGTGCAAGTGGTGGTTAGCAGTACTAAAAGTGTTGGCAATGATAGCATGTAGCAATAGTGATAATGGGAGTGATAATGGTCAAATTTAAACCTCCACTCCAAACTCGGTGTTGTATTTCACTAACACACAAATTCACACTTGTGTTTTTCACTCCATATACAAAGCACATATTGGGGATGGTTGGGATGGGCACAGTAACTTGAGTGCTAACTCACCAATGGATTGATGGTTCAAATCTCACCAAAACTGCCCTCACCCTGCAAGACACTTCCTCCAGCTCTTCAGGGAGGATCCCGAGGTGTTCCCAAGTCACAGAGAAACATTGTGTCCCGGGTCTTCTATGGACCTCCTCCCGGTGGGACATGCCTGGAACACTTACCCATGGAGCTGTCCAGGAGGCTCCGGAACAGATGCCCAAGTCACCTCAGTTGGCTCACCTCCAGATGGAGGAACAGCGGCTCTACTCCAAGCTCCTCCTGTGTGACTGAACACATTATCTCTAAGGGAGCGACCCTGCCACCAGCCACCCTGCAGAGGAAACTAATTGTGACTGCTTGTATCCATCATCTCGTCAAAATAAATGTATTCCTCCAAAGTCTGAACTCCAAACCACTTGTTTATACTGACAGAGAATTGGCAGTGGACATCTTGATTAAAACCACCAAAGGTGATTATTTATTATTAGAATTTACTGAATGTCTTGATCTAAATATTCTTAATTGTAATTGCCTTTATTATCACAATATATGTGTGAGTCAGGTGGTTGAGACAGGAATGGCAGCTGTAGTAAAAACAGCCATCAAGACAAAAAGCTGAAAACGCATCACAAACTTCTAATTAAATCTTACAGAATAAGATTTTGTGCTGATTAAAATTTCTACTTTCAACATTTTACTAAACTTCTAGGCTTAATACTTCCATTAACCAAGGAGGTATGAAATAAACAGCTTCCTTCTTTTAAACTACATCCTCTGCTCGAATGGCTCAGCCCGGCCACATTTAGATATTGTTAAGTGGCTTTGAATAGCTTCCTTGATTTCACAGTTCCAAATGACCCGCAATAATCAGGTCATTAAAATGGGCTCATTCTCCACATCTGACACACTTCCACTGCCTGGCCCATTTGAATAACAAATCACAGCTGGAGTGCCTTTCTGCAATGACAAATGGAAAAATTGGTTCTGTCTTTATACTCCGGTTAACCTACTATATAGTGGAGTGTGTGGATAGTAAGGCTTGGGTTTAAAGCAGGAGTCCTGTCAAAAGTGTCAGTGCCGGTGTCAGAGTGACCGGTTTTCTTAATACATCCCTTAGGAGCGGATAAGTCTATCAATCTGTTAAATTGGGAAGCCATTAGCTGCCCTGGTTTATGTGTTTCAAGCTGTTAACTAGAGGCTGATTGATTGTTGTTCCTTTGATGGGATATGCTGATCTAATCTCGCTGTGTGCACGTTTGCCATAAATTACGTACAATTCATTTCCCCCATTTAGAGCGTGTGAGCGTGGGGGGGTCACACCTCCAGGCATGCCTACGCTCTGCAGGCAAAAGAGCAGGAAACCTATTTTATGGCGCCATTTAGGCAGCAAGCTTTCAGCAATCCCCATCCCCTCTCTCTCGCCCCTCTCTCTTTCCTCCTCTACCCCTCCGAAAAAATCGAAGCATAATCAAGGTGTATGTTTAGAAAATTTATTGTTATAATTTGGCCCCATAATCTCCTCCATTTTCCAGCGGGCGCCATAACATAGATCATCATCTAAAGGGAGAAAATGGATAGCAGTTTAAAATTTATCGGTCTTTGATTCTCAATTATACGTGTTTATGACTTCATCTGTCTTCTGCGACTTCAACCTTTTCCATTACGCTGGAATATTATTTGTACGGAATCCATTAAATTCACAAGGCAGAGGGAGCCAGTAATGGTGGTGCTGCTGTGGTGCCGATTTGCGGAGGGAAAAGTTTTTTGAAAGGGTTGGCTTTAGGAAAAACGCGCCTGTTATGACACTAGAAATTGCTTTATTGATGGTGTGCTCTAGCGCCCGTGTATTCGGCCATTTGTTACCCGGCCCATATCTATATCTCAGCACTGACACTGATGAGAACTTTTCTGTTGGCCTCTTCAGATTACCCAGTTGTAATGACACATTTCAGGGCACCACTTTGGACTTACACACAGGCGGGGTATTGAAGCAGACCCTGGCTAAGCTGCTCTTAATAAAGAAAGAGGGATACATCTCTCACATGGCTGTCTCAGAGTTTCATCTTTTCCACCAAAAAAAGCTCAGGAGTTGATAGAATGTGCACAGATTTGCTCATCCACCCAAACTGTGAGACAATATGTCTGATACTGAAAAGGCGATGTAGCCAGATATTCTAAAGGCTGTTAATGACTCATATTCACATAAAAAGAGAAGACAGACACTTTCAGGGTATTTATAAATGCATACAATAGTGTAATGGAAGAAAAACAGGCTATTGGTTCTGACGGCTGTATGTGGTTACATTTGTGGTTGAAATGTCAAACCTTTTCTGGATGTGTTCATATTTCATACTAAGGAAAAAGAGCACATATCATGAAACATACAAGACAAAATAACTTAACAATTCCAACAAGTTTCAAATTTCTGTGTTCATGTAATAAACTGTTGTTCTCACATTAATACTTTATAATTTATCAAGAATGTTGTTTAGACTTGTGTGACTGGAAAACTGGTAAGTCATTTCTAAAGGTTTTTGATTTTGTATTGCTCTTTTGAACCTTGATCCCAACCAGACATCTGTTCATACTTTTAATTTGTAGCATTTCATAAATGATCACTACACTCACACTATCAAGCAGCAGTTTCCTGTTTACACAGGAAGTTAGTGTATTCCCAGTAGTTAAGTGGAGGGTGAAGTGCTTCAACCTGTGTGACATTGAGCTCATTGGCCAGGCCCGAGCTAGGTGCCGAGTAAAAGCTAATCAGGCTGTAACTCAAGCCGGGCTGGCCACTCACCAATCAATAGCTGCACAATCCCAATTAAAGCGTGCTGGGTCAGTGGACGGACACCGATGCCTTTACAAGTTTAAATACAATACTTAAATCTCGGTGTGGCCTTGGCTGGGTAATGGCTCGTCACAAACTGAAGCGTCCAGTTTAAAGTGGACAGAGGACACACAGTGGACCGGCTCAGTGACAGATGAGGCTGTTTGTGTTGATGCAGTTGGACACTTAGGTCTCCAAAAGCCCTGGGTAAACGCTCAGCTTGATCAGAGTGTCCAATTTAACATTACATGCTTGGACTCACAAAAGATCAGTAAATTGCTTATCTAGACTAATTTAACATTGGATAAGGACGGGGCCCAAGTTACATTTGTCACTATTCAAGAAACTCTTATCAGAGCTAACTGCTGTTACCTCTTTTTTTAAAGCCTCACACAGCTTTACTTGCACACGTTGGAGTGACCAAATTAAACCAACAATGCGATCACAGTGTAAGATGTGAAGTGTAATATAGCGAACCTAAAGATCAATATGATTGTAAATGAAGCTGATATTCTCCCTACTTGAGTATTCTGTTGGCCAATATCTTATCCAGGACTGAACACACACAAACAAAATTGGATTTGACCTTTTTACAATTGCTAAGTTATAATGCCAAGACCTGTATATATTAGATGTTTTCTAGTATAACAAAAGTAATTTGGGTAAAACTCAGTAAAAGTTTGTTCAATAACAAACCATAGCTTTTGCCACATTTTGCAGAAGTTACTAGCAGCTTCTGGCCACCTATTTCTCCCATTCCTCTTCTAGTTATCGCCTTTTGCCATTGTATCCACGTCCTTTATCACAATTCTGAGCCACTGAAAGGAATTCTCACAAGATATCAAAACAAAAATCTATATTTAATATGGGAGCAATTACGCAGCAAAGTTGGCTGCACGGGGCCATTGTCACCAGACCTCGTGTTTTTCATCAGGCCAGTCATTAGAAGATGATGGATGTAAACCTATAAAGTATCTAAACTGGAGCTTTTAACAAACCACGAGCAACACTATCATTTCTCTAATAGAACCTGCTGACCGTGTCATTCCCTGCTGCCATTTGTCATTTTTCCTGGTGAAATAATCAATATCTAGGCGCTTTGAAATAAATAATATAAAAGTCATCGTAACCTACCCGAGGAGCAACAAAAATAGACTTATGGAACATTGCGAGGGTCTGTATGGCCTCTGGGCACTGGCCACTATATGTTTGTGATCAATGCAGAATAGATCCAAGATCTTAAAGGGGCAGTGTTCAAAGGTTCAAGGTTTGGTTATATCAACCCCAGACACATCATTTGTCATTGTTATTAAGAACTAGTAACACATAATGGGATGTGAAGATTTCTGTGCTGAGATTTGGATGAAAGACCTCTGGGAAAACCAGGTGCTAACTTGTCGTCGTGTCCTTGTTGTGGTGGGATATTTCCCTCACATTGCCTGGTATGAATCTGTGTGCATGAATGATTGGTGTTGATCAGAGGGGCCAGTGACACAGACTGGCAGCCTCACTTTGGTCTGCCTGCCCAGGGTGTGGAGTGAATAAATGGAAATGCAATGGAAAGCATCTCTGAGTGTACAAAAAAGCGCTATATAAATCAACTGCATTATTGTTTATATTATTAGAGACAAACCATGGCTTTTCTGTTTTCTGTCAACTAGTCCAGTGAGTTGAGTTCACCTCGTGCCTATGGCTGCAAGGATAATCTTAGCCATCTGCAACAGGAGTATGCATAAGCTCATACAATGAACAAAACAGAAGCAAAACATTCATATATTGCCGAACAAAAGCAAGACATGTATATCTTGTCGTTCAGACTTTATATACAGAGCCCTCCATTAAAAGTGCTTTATGCATGAGGTCAATACAGGTCTGAGTGGAGAAAACTTGCTCACAGAATATAGTTATTTATTAATTTAGTATCAAAACAACTACAATTAAATTCATGCAAGGCAGAGAAGTTTAATGCCACATGGCTGTCTCTATGGAGGCAGACACCCCATTAAAAAAGTCAGAGCTGATCTTTAATATTAACATTCCTGACCCCACGTCTGTAGCTCTCCAAAAGTAAACATTTGATTTTTGGGGGCACAACTCCCTTACAGTGTGTCAGGACAAGGTAGACACATTTCATTTCCCAAATGATTCATAACACATGCAGTTTTACACATTTTCACTTGTTTATTTGGTTTGATGTTAGTTACTGAACATAGAAGAGAGACAAATACCTGACAAGTTCCTGAGATTAGTAAATATCTTTAGCTAAAGATCTAAAGATCTGAATAAAAATGACATTTCTGACAGTGTTTTATTGGAGCACTGCAGGACTTTTTAAAGCCCCTCTCATCACAGAATGTAGTTCAGCGGTAAAGACTCAGTTGTGCTTGTTAAGTGCTGTGATGATGAGCATGAGGCAGTAATTACATTCGGTAAGAAGATATGTGTGCTCAGGCAGCTCATCTTTACTTACTCTGAACCACACCAAACTATTAGGAAATTTAACACTTCACTTTAACATTATAAAGTCAAAAGTAACCAAATCCTTGTTAGAAATAAAGACACTTTTAAAATGTAAATCCTTGTGTAAGGAAATGAATAATATTAATGATGACAAACTTAGAAATATACCATATATAAATGGACTACTGATAACAAACCCCATGCATGTACTCTTCAATGCCCAAAGAGGGCGCTGTCTCCCCGCTGTTCATACACCCCACTGTTTCCACTCAGCTCAACTAAATTCAAATCACTGAGTGAATAAACACAGAAAAAAATCATAAAGAGTACAATCGATGAATAAAAATCCTTCATCGATTGGTACAAAAATATGTCCGCATGACCCTGAAGCATTATCTTTAAAATAAATGTATACATATCCCATTTGAATATAGCCTAAAAGCCCTGTGCCCGCTCAGGCCTCTGCAGAGTAGAGCAAGAAGCAAAAGAAAGCGCTAAAACTAACGAATATATCAATACAATAAACACACGTCTGTAACGCAACTAACAAAACAACACAGCCATTAAACCACAAAACGCGCTCCACTTTTACGCACGACTAGCCTAAGAATAATATATGTTCATTTAAGTGAACATAATTTACATTTGAATGAAACACTGGCCATGCAATGCAAATAAATAATATCCATAAAACAGGGGTTAATTTGTGAAGCGAAATGCTGAATTATGTAGCTCCAGACGATTTGTTATTTAAACTATAGGCTTAACTTTCTTTCTTTCTGAAAGGCCTAGTTCTGTAGCCTGTGACTTATCTCGAGCAACAAACTTCTTAAACTTGTACATTTGTCCTATTGTCACTTCATCGTTATGGTACTCGTTCATCCTTGGCGCTTATCCCAAAGCTTCCTTTCAGCGCTAAAAGCCCAGTGTTCATTTGCTGCCTAATTGGACTGTGAGACCAATAACAGGCGAGCGCCCTGCAGGGGCTGCAGCCACAGAGTGCGCAGAGAACAGGGGGACGGCCTTCTCTCCTTCCCTCCTTCTCTCTCTCTCCTCACAGTCTCTCCCAATCCCATTTGCCATTGTACATGCCCAATCGCCTATACTTTCCGCATTTAACTTGGATGACATTTTTATTTCATCATTAGCATCAGACGCCAGAGTGACTGACACAGTGGACAGACTTTGGTCCTTTCATGGCGAACCGGGGATGAGCTCTCTGCTTATTTTGACGCGTTTATGCGTAAATACTGTTTTCATCGCGTTTTAAGCCAAACAGGACACGTCTTTTACGAGCGACAAATCTCCTCTCCGCTGAAAGTCAACCACACAGTGGCACTCGGGATACAGGCTGTGTGTAAGTGACTTTTATTATTATTTGATTTCGCATCCGTTTCTTTTTCAAGAACAGCCGAAGCAATGCCTGAGACGACGCAAGAGACTTCTGCCAAAGACTCGCCTTTCTTTATAAAGAACCTGCTCAACTGTGACAGCAAACCGTCCAAGCCTAAGCCGGTGTTGGCTGCAACGAAGACGGCTTTGGAAGGGGGTTTCTCCCTGTCACAGGTTGGAGACTTCAGCTTCCCACGCTTCGAGTTGCCCGCTCAGAGGTTCAGTCTCCCGGCGCACTATCTGGAGCGCACCTCGGCATGGTGGTACCCTTACACCCTGGGCACTGCAGCGCACCTGCACCGCACTGAAGGTAAACCATGTGCAAACTGTGCATGTTGTTAAATTAATGTGTGTTCATGTGAATTATATTTTCCTCATTTAAAGAGAACATTTAAGATAGCGTCTGCCGTCACTAGGATTTATATGTGGTCTCAACGAATTGTGCATTGTTGACAATGTAGGAAGACAACCAAGCCAAAACTAAACTAAGGCTTTTAAAAAGGTTCCCCTATAAACTTGTTATTATATATTAATAACATGTTAGTGGGCTACCATATAGGAGTGAGGTTATATTTTTGCGAATATTTATTCAAAACGTTCTCGTTAAATACAACACCAAAACAATTTAGTAATTTAATTTATTAATTTAGAGTCCACAGCTTGTGATTTACTCGACGCCAAACCAACGTAGTAGGGAAGGATTGTTCAGGCACTGTCACGTTCAGTAATGGATCAATACACAGCCGCATAAAAGAGCAAAATCCTCAAACGGGAGTTGGGTGTCTTTTGGCACTGGCGCTGGCGCACAGTTACTTTTATGTTCGTGTGGTTTGGACGCATGTGATTTGAAAGTGGATAGGCTTTGTAACAGCAAATAGATTATTGCCACTGTATAAAGGAGAATCAACAGGCAGCGAGTAACGAGATACGAGAGTGTTTACGTTGTGTTCTCTGTTTTAGTGAGTGATAAACCCGTGGCCAGAGACTCGTCGCCGACATCAGGCACAGACCGGGACTCGCCAGACCTTCTCCTCAAAACCGAACCCGACTCCAAAGACGAGGACGACGAGGACGAGCACAACAACAGCAAGAGCGGCGATGAGATCATCCTGGAGGAGAGCGACGCGGAGGAGGCCCGCAAGGACGACACGGAAGACTGGAAGAAGCGCGGCGGCGGCGGCGACGACGACAAGAAGCCGTGCCGCAAAAAGAAGACGCGCACCGTGTTCTCCCGCAGCCAGGTGTTCCAGCTCGAGTCCACGTTTGACATGAAGCGGTACCTGAGCAGCTCGGAGCGGGCAGGTCTCGCCGCGTCCCTCCACCTCACCGAGACGCAGGTCAAAATCTGGTTTCAGAACCGGAGGAACAAGTGGAAGAGGCAGCTGGCGGCGGAGCTGGAGGCCGCGAACCTGAGCCACGCCGCGGCGCAGAGGATTGTCCGGGTCCCCATACTTTACCACGAGAACTCTGCCTCAGACAACACGAACGCATCTGCCAGCGTGCCCGCCAGTCAGCCTCTGCTCACGTTCCCACATCCGGGCGTGTATTACTCCCATCCCATAGTGACGTCCGTGCCGCTGCTCAGACCCGTGTGAAGAACACGACGAATAATAATAATAAAGGACTATATTTTTATATTCACAAAAGAAAAAAAACGGAGGCAACTAATTGTCATTTGCCAGGACTGATTGGACTTGACAACTTAACGTGTCATCACCTATTATTATTATTATTATTATTATTATTATTATTATTATTGCTATTATTATTATTATTAGAACACCTCAGACCTCAGGAGTCCACTGCCTACACTGCCTGATGACACGGGGCCCACTCATGTGTTTACACTACTACTGACCATTTTTATTTCCAAACGTCCATTTTCAGTGCGTGCAATACAAGGAAAAGAAAAGCCCGCAAACTCAAACTCAAATCAGCACGTCATGATGTTGAAGCGTTGTTGTGACATTTTTATTTCCGGAGACAATCAAGACAGAAGTGTAAAATATCCGTAGCTTTATGTTTAGGTCGTGAACTCTTTCAAAGCACAACCGAGCGATCAGTGACTCTTCTTTGTGTGTGATTTTGTTTTGTTTGAGCAGAAAGCGGCTGGACCACAGCGGTACAAATGTAAATGTATATATTTAATGAGGGGCTGCACCTGCCGCTTCTCCTTTGTACAGTCAAGACACGTTTTGATATTGTATTGCCGAACCATGTTGTGAAATAAATGGAGAATATTCCTTAAATTTTAATGTTCATCCTCTAATTATAATATTTTGCATATTTTGATGTTTGTGGAAAACCTCAGCCCTTGCACCTCTGCACTCGGGCAGGTGGTTTATTCATGGCTGCGCTCTCAGACAATGTCATTTTGCATAAACACGGACGCACTCAATTAGATGCGTAATTGGCACCATCTTGCAAAAAATGAGGGCTAATGCATTCACAAGAGGACACACGCGTCGAAGGTATGGCATGCAATGGGACATCTTTCATTAGCACGTTGGCACACCGCTCACAGATTTGTCATTATTTACTTTTAATGCACGTGTTGGAAGTTTGTTATTCTTTTATTATTTAGAACTGAATTTAAACACCTTAATTAAGTTGCGCACCGTTCTACTCTTATAGTGTGTACGTCTTTTATTTGATAAATATGTAATAAGCAGCCATGAGGAAAAATGACATTATTTAAGGCTGTGTCAGTGCACACGTCCTGGCCTTTGTTTGAAAATACATCTATAAATGCATGACATCAGGGGAAATATTGACCATATCTCTGAGCCAATGTGACACAAAGTATATCACAATGTGTGCAGGAATAACATGGGCACGGGAAAAAGACAAACTTAAACTTTATAGCAACAGCCAGCGACGCACTGGCCAAAAAGACATTTAAGGAAAATAAAATATTGAAACAAAACAGCTGGATAGATAGGACACAACGTTTTCCATTTTAAAATCAATAAACTTCAGAAACTTCACACGTAATAGTTTGCAGGTTCGCTTTTTTCATTTGTACGAAAATGTGTAGCCTACTAAACAACAGATTAATAAATGTTAAGGCCTAAGAATTAAATTGCAATGAGTAAAAACTAACCTCTCACAATAAGCAAAGAACGCAGCTAAAGAAATTACGCAGTGGCCTTCTTCCTATTATGTACAGCCAAATATGACCAATATTGGAAAGGTATAAGTCGGTTACATATTTCCCATTATGACCTCTTGGAGACAAAGGGTTCATTCAAATATCACCCAATTATTGACGTGCACCTAGCGCGCACGCTCATAACAGCCCCATTATTGCAAATGAATAGATTGGTATGGCATTATTCCTCTGGCACATATCGATCTCCAAACGTCTACGCCATATTGCGTCAAGTAAGAGCAATGTTCACGGGTCAGTTTGGCACGGCACATGACCTTGATTTGCGCGCATAAATTGTAAAAATTACCACTCAATAATTTCCATTTGTGCGACATCTTTATGTAAAAGAGAAAGAGAGCGGGGCCAAAATCAGATAAAATACATTTGCAGGAATGGGGACAAGCGGACGTGACCGTGGAGCGTGCGCATCCGCGACTACCTTCTATTAAAATGGAGAGCTGAATGGGTAATTTTAAGCCCCCTATCAGAGGTTTTAGTAGCAGTTTGGAAACACACAAGTGGCACGACCACCTTGCGTAATGCACGGCTCTTGTGCAGCCTCTGGCATGTGTGATGGACAATTATAGGAGATGTTACTCTGAAGTCAAATCTGCCATGCGCAAATTGGAGCATTTATACAAAGCTTTAGAGTAGAGAGCACAGTTTTAAGCGCTTCCACAAGAGAGGTTATGATTTTCACTTATGGAAAGCTGCAGCAGCGTATAGGATACACAAGTTTTGTATCATGACCCATAACATTTCTTTATGTAACCACGTGCTGAACCACCCTGAAGGATTTCAGTGGCAAAAACACAATGGAACACGAGCGTAAAATCAAAAAGAGCACGTGCGTCAAGAACCTTTCAAAAAGTTGATTGGATTATCAGTGGCGTAATCAAATCAGCAAATTATTTTAGAAATAGGATGTTATGAAAATGTACACAAAAGAATACAATATATTCATAATATTTTCAGATTTTCTAATATAACCACCTATTTATTTCATAATATTACTATTAGTCCTTATCAAACGTATAGGTCCTCATGCGGCATTGCCTGCCGTATATTGCCTTTATTTAAAATAAAAATCCTCGATGAATGCAAACGAAATCCAGGATATAGCATATGAAAATTTAGACATCTTGAAAATATTTAGTGGACAGTAGGCCTTTCATTACTTGACTTCCTGTGTCTGTACGATCAACAATAGCAACTTCTTCTCTCGAACTTTCACATAGCTCATCTCCAAGAACTTCCAAACAAGTTCACATCCCTGAAAGAGGGAAATCTTGTTTTAAAAGCCACACCATTTGCTTTTCTGATTGAACGCAAGCATCAGTTTTTCATCAAAGTTCTATTAAGTGAAACATAGGTTGCGGGGCACCGTCTGATTGGAACAGTTTAAATTTTAATTGTGTTTTTAATTTGACATATAGTTGCTGTGAAGAATGACAGTGAAACGCCGAGGGGCGGTCGATTTTCTTAATTTCTCCCTGAGGAATTGATGAGTCTATCAGGGCAGTAGATTGGAAAGCCATTAAAACTCAATGGTTAGGTTGTTAATTGGAACTTGATGGATAGGAGCCTTTGGATAGGCTGTACTGATCCCATCTTCCTGACTTTGTGTTTTCCAATAAATTACCCAGTTCATTTCCACAGCCACATTACATAAATTGTACACCTTGAGGGCTCGCGCTTTGCTCGCGTTAACAACTCTCTCCTTTACACGCACGCGCACAGGAGGATGCGCGCGCGCAAAAACGCCCCCTGAAAAAAGAGCAGGCCCTGCTTCCTTGAATGAAAATCGAAACATAATCAACGTTTATACTTAGAAAATTTATTGATATCATTTTCTCTGGTAATTTCCTTATTCTAGACTTGGACACGCCATATATCATAATACACACGAATAAAAGGGCTTTTTGTTTAATATTTATCGAAGCTTGATTCTCAGATCAAAGCTCCTCATAACTTCATCTGTCTTTCTCCGGGCTGCTTTTCCGAGATCTTGTTCTGTTATTGCGGTAGGGCGCGCGTACGACACATATCACTTTGACGGAAGCTGCACTTTGGTGCTTTAAACATCATAAAATCACAATGAGACGCAGACACGAACATTACCATACCGATATACTGTCACCCGGACGAAATAAACACTACGTATTTTACGCACGCATTGTTACTTGTTAGATTCCTAACGAAAGTCAAAGTGATGGAGGCAGATACAAAGGTCTGTGATAAAACAAACCCATTTGAGTGTCATTGTGGATTTCACGCCTTATGTGCAAACGCCATAAATCCCGTATCGTGGCCTCATATATTCACCCTCTTTCACCAAAGGCCTCCCCCGCGTTTTGGTGAGACCGTTTAGCAGCTGCCATCTTTGCGCGCGTGTCCAGGTGCTTCCGTATGGCACGATAAGAAACACATCATCACAAACCTACAGTGTCCTGTCAGTCTACGATGACAAGTGATTAAAGTGTGTGATGTGGACCCTTCACAAAAGCAGCTGTCCCGCCACGGAACAAGAGGACACAGTTGGGAGGGGGGCCTCTTGTCTCTTCTTTACTAACAGCACGCTCCCGCACGCGCTCTCGGCGCCCTCCAATCAATTAGTCAATCAATTAGCTGGCCTCCACTCCTCTCCACACGCGCAGTCATCATGAGGCAGCACTAATGATCAAATTAATTCTTAATTGCAGATAATGGACAGAGAATGAGTTTATTATTTTCATGAAATTAAACAAGGTCGCTGTATCAGTTCTCATACCTGTGACATGCGTAACGCTGCGCACGTCTCATAACAGGAAAAGCGAGCGGGGTCATGTTCAGGTGACATACCCAGCCTCTTCATTTACATCAGTTATGGGAAGAGTGTGTGTTCATATGAGGCAGCCTAACAATGAAATAGGGACAACAAAAGGGAAAAAAGTCATGTGAAAATAAGCACATAACCCCCTATATCCGTCGTAAAATGTGAACATTAATAAGTTAAATTGCGTTTCGAAAAGGCAATGTACATTAAATAAATGAATAAAGAAAGTCCCACATTTGTTTTAACGATAGCAGTTTAAACAGACGCGTAATATGGCCCACACGGCGCACATGAGTCTCTCCCTCTCTCGGCCCGTCACGGACTTGACAGCAGTTTGAAAGTTCCGGGCTGGAGCGCGGAGCCGCCATTGGCCCAGGAGGGGCTTACCTACATGCAAATGAAGCCGCGCAGCCCACTGCTGGAGATCAGAGCGAGAGGAGGAGGACCGGGATTACACTCATGTTCCCCGAGCTCTAGAAAAAACAACTCCTTCAATGTAAAACTCCACAATTAACAGCCACACGAGACAAAGGCAGTATTTTAGGCACTGAGACAAAAGCGGCACAGCGCGAGGACTGTTATGAAGCTACAATGAGCGGCGCAGAAGACAGCGGGAGCAAGGCTTCCTCGGGCCCCATCTCCAGCTTCACCATCCAGTCCATTCTGGGCACGAGCTCCGAGACGCCACGCGCCCCCAACAAGGAGCCTCCACCGCACGCGCCGCCGCGCAGACGCTCTCTGTCCGTGTCCTCGGAAGACTGCAGCGGAGGAGAGGACTCTGCGGACTGCTTCTGCTCCTCCGACACGACGCACAGCGAGCCGTGTGCACAGACGCACAACTTCTCCTGTTTAGGTAAGTTATTCACCTGTTATTGTTATGATTATTATGATGATTATTCTTACTATATTATTATTCTTACTATATTATTATTATTGCTATTATTATTATTGCTATTATTATTATTATTATTATTATTATGATTATTATTATTAATAACAATGATAACAACAATAAGCCCCCATTCCATTTCTTTGTTTTCGTTTTTTATCATTAGACATCTTAATTGTTATTTTAAATTGGAGAGTAAACTACTTTTCCTTGCATATGTGCAGTGGTGTTGTTTAGTGCACGTGGAGGCTGTTAATACTGCGGAGGAGGGTTGGATGCTGCCGGTGTAGTATTAATAATTAGACCTCTGGCCTTTCCTCTCATTTCAAATTCAATTGAGCTAGTCTAATTGATGAACCACGTTTTTCAAAATGGCGCACTACACGTCGCCAATCGAGCGTTAAATAGAAGTGAATTAAATAATAGTAGGCTACTCAGTAGGCGTCACAGTCGGGTGGTTGTTTATCTAAAAGTCACCGAGGCAGTTCTCACTTTCAAACAGAGCTTCTCCGCTAAACCTAACAGCACCTCTCCTCTTTTACGCACAGGTCCGGGGTCCAAAGGTCTGCTGTCCACTGCAGGCGAGGCGCGCCGGCCACTGCTGCAGGACTACAAGGAGGAGCAGGGCGCGTGTCACATGTCCCCTCTGTGCGAGGAGCGTCAGTCTGAGTGCTCGGACAAACAAGGCGCCAAGAAGAAGACGCGCACGGTCTTCTCCCGGAGCCAGGTGTATCAGCTGGAGTCCACGTTCGACATGAAGCGGTACCTGAGCAGCTCGGAGCGGGCCTGCCTCGCGTCCAGCCTTCAGCTCACAGAGACGCAAGTCAAGACTTGGTTTCAGAACCGTAGAAACAAATGGAAGCGGCAACTCTCGGCCGAACTGGAAGCGGCCAACATGGCGCACGCCTCGGCACAGACACTCGTGGGAATGCCGCTGGTTTTTCGAGAGAACTCCTTACTGCGGGTGCCCGTGCCGCGCTCTATTGCCTTTCCCACCCCGCTGTATTACCCCGGGAGCAACCTGCCAGCGCTACCTTTGTACAACCTGTACAACAAACTCGAGTACTGACGCAGCAGTGCGCACGCATAAGCCCTGTATAGTACCACTTCATTTGTTGAGATATATATTATGCAGCAACTGTATGTCTCCCTGAAAGCAATCAGCTTCCCAATGTTAAAATACACCATGTGTATAATTATTGTAATAATTTTGTACCGTTTATTTTTTATTTTATTTGTTGCCTCAATGACACTTATAGCCTACTTCTAATCTCATATATTATTATCACTTCAGCAGAGGACTAGGTCTTTTACGTTGTTTTTTACCAAACAAGTGGTTTGTCAAAAATATCAGATGTCACCTGACATGAACCCACTGCAACAGGACCAGCTCAAGCTTCCACTCACAGGAAATATAATCCTTTCTAATGTTATTTAAACTTTCAATAATAACTGCCATTCAATAAATTTTCTATTTCAGCGAAAAGTTTCTTCATGTCATTTTGCAAAGCTAAGATTTTTATGAATAATAATCAGTCACACAATTAAATTCATTCAGTTAAATAACATTTCTATTTGCCAATAAAAAACAGGAACAAATAAAAAAAAAAGATTATTATGAATATTTTTAGATTTCTATCAAATAAAAATCAGCTTCAAGTTCCTCTAACAGATGTATTGGACAAACCCTGTACTTCGTGGCACTGAGGTCAATAAAACGATGAGAATAAAAAAGCAGGTGAGACCCACGTCATCTTAAGCCAATCAGCCTTTGGGCGGCTCCTCTGTGCATTTGAAGTGTGCGTCTTCAGGCTTCTCAGGCATCAGGCCTTGTAAGACGACGCCACAAAGAATCTCACTGTATCAAATGCATATTAATACACCGCTATATCATTTACACTGGTATCCTGGGCACACTGGGGATGACACAGTTTGCATTTAGGGTTGAATTGTGAGTCATTATATTTCTATTTGAGATAAAACTGTTATTTAACTGCTTTCCTTATAGGTGTCATTACATTTAAGGGAGCACCACATCTCTTCTCCTCTCCCAAAATCTCTCAGTGGATGGGTGCTAATGGCTACATTATCTAGCATGATCACAAGTAGCTAAGCTCTGCCGCCCTGTAGATTATGCCTGACCCAATTTCTGCAACAGCCACCTTGTGTTTCTGGGAAAATGGATAGCGTTCGACAACAACCGTGATTTATGGCTAACTCCGGAGAGGTGCAGAGGGGATGAATTTGTGACAGATAGTGAGACAGGGAGAACAGGGGAGGGGAGCCGCTTATGAAAAGGAGCAATAGCTTTGGTTGAATGAAGCTGTTTATTAGTTTCCAAGTGGTCATTATGTCATCAGGTGTGACGGCAACGCGCTGCTTATTTTGGGATGGATGTTTGCACCTTGGTGACTGCACGAAAATCTGCATGAGCTGTCAAACCGAAGTCGCTTGATTTAGAGATGCGACAGGGACAGAAGGATGAAAGGTGGACGTGGTTGGGCAAAAGATTGGGCAAAAAGAGGGTGGAAGGTGTCATGTATCAGCTCAATGGCAGCTGTGAATTACAAATTTTAATAGCGAGGCAATGAAAATGATTTGAAGAGGTTTAAACGGCGCAGAGACGGCGAGCGGCGCAGTGATGAAGATTTGTTGAGATGATGTGTTGTGCCTTAGGATTCATCAGACCTGCCTGCTAAGGTGAAAAGCAAGTGTAATTCACCGGCCTGTAGTAATTTATGATGGGCGTAATGGGAACTGTGGGCTCACACGCAGGAGGCAGAGGAGAGGCAGCGCTGGACAAATTGATACTAGGGGTGTTTCAAGGAGTATTTACATGAAAATGAATCACAGTAAAACCTGCGGGTATCACCCCTTTAACTCTCTGGAATAACATGGTGTAGATCAAAAGTCACTGCAAGTCGTTTTAAAAAGTGTTAAACCTGCAAAGCTAAATCTGAAGGCATCCTGAAATTTGAATGGTAATAATATTATGTTCTAGTTTTTAATCATAAAAGGCACCGCTTGGATATTCAGATGGATTAAACCTCCACCTGGGTTTGTCTTTCTCAGCTCTCAACTGCCTTTCCAAAATGAAATATAAATAACATTTGGTTATTTTTATACTACAATACAAGCAATCGTCGGTGTCAAAACTTGAAGATTTTACATAACAATGGGACAAATTGTGATTAAATTAAATATCTTGGAAGAAGTAGGCAATATTGAAAAAAAAGAAAAAAAAATCCAGATGAAAATATTTAGACAATATTTTTGCAATCCAACATGTTTTTAAGGGTACGTTCACAAAATTGGGACTAAACCTGAAACTAAACCTCAGGACTAAACAAGGACTACAACACTTGGTAACAACAAGTGTGAACGTACCCTGAGTGTATTAGATAAGGTTTAATGTAAATTCACTTCCAAAAGTGCAACCCCCCCCCAAAAAAACACACTTTTTTTTATCAGCTGTTTTTGCATCTTCAAAATAACGTTCATGATATTATCTATTGTTTTGATCATCTGACCAACTGTACTTAAGTAGAAAGTAATTAGGGCCCGTTAACGTAAATTTGCTTTAAACAGAAGAAACTCTTAAAAGTGTTGGCACTGCAACAAATGCTGGAAATCATGGCTTGGATGAACTCACTTGCAGAAGTCTCTCTTTTTTTTCCTTTTAAACACAAATAGCTGTATGCGGCATGCGCAGATACAGGTACATGTTTTGGCATGTGAATGAAAAATCTGTTATTCATTTTTGTTCAATTTCAAGCTTCCTAACCTCTTATTATATTTGTTATATATTTAATGATAACTTAAAACAAGATTTAAAACATTGGGGACGTATTCATTGAAATCTGATCCAATAATTTTCTCCACAACTTCATAATTTGCAAAAGTAAATCTCATCCAACAGTGAAAACGCTATGAAGCACTACACTGAGCAGATGCAGAGTCCAGGGCTTGCCTCCAGACGAGAGTTTTAAAAGCAATCGCCATGCATTAAGCCAGACAACTCTCAAGACCTGTTTGGAGCCTAAATGAATTTGAGAGGAGCGTAACAAGGTTTTTGAGCCAGGCCCTGTCATCCGCTGCCTTTAACTAGCTTCTGTATTTATGTCCTAATGGTTAAAAAGGAGAGCTCGGACCAGAAGTGATTTTTCATGATTTCTGTTTTATATCAACTGGAAATGAAGGAGCTGAAGGGAAATTGTGTTTGTGTCCCCCCTCCTCAATCCCTGCACACCATCTCTCTCTTTTGAGGCTCCATTGCTTATTTAAGGTGTGTTACAAGGCATATACTCCGCCAGTGAGAAATAAAAATGAAGGTTCATGTCATAACTAAGGCATGGTTGTGGTTAGTGTGACTTATAGACCCTTAAAAGTTTGGAAACAAAAACATTTTAAATTCCAGAATGGGGGTAAAAGTGAAGTGGAACATAATGTGTTTCAATCAGAAACTGGGATTAATCACAGAATGTCACAAGGTGGTTTTGTCAAAATAAGACCAATCAGATATTTGAGTGATATCAGAACCTATTTTAAAGATATTTACAGTTGTATTTTAGTGCATTTGTTTATTTAATAGCAATTTTTACAGACAAGTGTCTATAATGACATTTTTGGTTTTGTTTTACTGGACAAATAGTTGACATGTTGAGCACACTATATTTTTATTTTATTTTATCTAAAGATATATTATACCACAAATGATTTTTTTTTGTGAAGCTCAAATACAATTTTAAAGGTAAAAAATATCCCATATATTTCCATCCTTTGTAATACTACAGAAAAGCAAACAACACTGGAAATTTAAAATTGTTGCTATTTATTTTTCTGTTATAAACATTTAAATCATTAGCATTTACATGAAATCTAATTTAATCAGTGAAAATGTGTTACAGTCGTCTTCATTTAGCCTCCATTCTGATGACAGCACATTTAAAGATAAGATAAGAGAACCTTTATTTGCCCAATGGGGAAATTGTGAAAATAAAACAAACAAATCAACACAGAGAAGGAGATGTTTGTGACTTTAGTGCAGTTAAGATTTCTCCACTAACATCTTAGTATGACTATAGACTATAACTTTCTTTGAAGGGTCAAATAAAACCAGTTAATAAAACAAAGTGTAAATGTGTAAATATAGTCTTGTACATTTACACATGACATATTTCATATAAGTACTGCATTAAAATGTGCTCCTGATAATAATGTTGCACCTTTTGTACAGCAGCCCCTGCACTCTTTGTTGATTGGATTTTCCTGAATACCACACCTGCCTAATGCCATAACCTATAACTATTGCCTAAAGTAATAAATCACACATTTATGACTAACAAAAAGGGATGACTTTTGCAGCTAAAGGCTTCACAGGAGTACCTTTTCTCCTCCCAAGTTAAGCTCCTTAAGAACAATATTTAGCCCCAAAGTCTGCATTTGGACTTTAATGGAAAAAGCATTATGCTTCATTGGCAAATTACCAACCATTTCTTGAACTGCCTGCTTCAAGTGCCATTCTCTGCGCAATGTGCATCAAACTATTATAGGCAACTGTTCACATGGAGAAATCAGCTATTATTCTAGAGATAAGTCCATTAGCATTACCTTTGACACAATAATGGATGTGACGGACAATTTTCTGCTCTCCATTTTGTATTTGTAAGGATAATAGGGGGATTATCTTGAAGGCCTTATGCTACTTACTCAAGAGCAGGCCCACGGTGAGCAGAGAGGGCTGCGCAACAGTTGTTTTCTGTCTCCTCCACAAGCCCCTCTCAGGCACAAGATAAAGCATGTCATTATTCTATTAAAGACCTACAATTTTTGTAATGGGACTTGCAGCGGTCGGCAGAAGTGCAGGCAGCTTCTTCAATATCCTGGACATTATTTGCTCGTTTAGTTAAATGATGTTTCTAATTCTCTCATAATTACTGGTAATGATGCTGTCTCCCTCGTTTTGATGCGGCCACATCTTAATATGGCATGGCATTCTTTTTAGGGATAATTACCTCTCATGAGCCAACAGAGAAGAGAGAGAGAGAGGCTGCACACGTGGCAAATTGGCTTGTTTCCTGCCATCTTGTCTTCCTGCAAATTGGTAAATTAAGTTTCTCGGCTGGAGCATTAGAACTGTTAAATTTGCTTTCTCGGCTCCTTCAAATGATTGGCTTCAGCGGCAGACGAGAGATGTCAGTATATCCTGCTTTGTCTCACTGACATTGTGAGATTGTTTATTTTCACAAGATGATAAATGCAGGAGCGGCTGCATTATCCCATTAAAATGGAAGGACATTAAAAAGAAACAGGGTTATTGCAGCTGTGTGGTATGTAAATAAAGCTATACTATATGTACATTTTATAAAATATACACACAGCATTCAAAAATACAATGTTTACTACAAATTTAAATGTTGTACTTGTACAACATTTAAACCAAATCGCATACACACCAAATCGCATACACCAACACTTTTGCTTTAAGATTCGCTATCTTTTAATTTAGATAATTGAGGCGAAAACTGTTAAACATTATCAAATGGAGTATGATTTTGTAAGTTACTATTAAACCATATTTAAAGTGTTTTTAACTTTAACGTATAGTAACATCTGCAGCAGTTAAGTATAAGTATATTTAACCACACAAGTTTCAAACATATGTTCCACCATGACACTTGCGTTTTTCCTCCTCTTAAAATGTTTACATGTTTGCTTGTTTGTTTGTTTTGAAAAACAGCCTTTACATGAGATGTTAACAATTACGGTCCTGTTGAGAATATGTCTGCCTCAAAAAACAAAACAACATCTACAAAAATCACCCTAAAATATATGCACAATTTCAACACACAAGAAACACGAGGGACAACATGAGTGTCCTGTGATGTGTCTGAGCCCAGAGGCAGACATTTGTGCGCTCAGGGCAGACGCGGCTGTGTGGAGTGACCGCAGCCATCACTGGGTTGGCTGAGGGGTTCTCATTTCTAAGTGCTGATGTGTCGCAGACAGTTTGGCTCTACAAGGGCCTGTTACGTGCCGATTAAAGCCAGGGAAGGAGCGCTCCCGCAGGGCCGCCTCGTACATTTACCCCGACCGCAAAAAGGTCTAGCGTTTACTTCCCGGTGCTGACACGACCTTCAAACAAGGTCCCAGAGCAGCCCGTGTGGATACTGGAACTGTCTGGAGGAGCGCAAGCACCGAAACACTGCAGACAGAGGGGGAAATCATATCTGTTGTCAAGAGTCGCCTCTACATAAAGAGTAGCTTTTTGGGAAACACAGTAGAGTCGATAAAGTTTTCTCACAGGAAAAAGATAGTAAAGAGATAATGCTACAGCAAAAATTGTCTTGTTTGGAAGCAAAGGACAGATTGCTAGTACCGCCAATCCAGATTTTAATAAAGTGGGCACCAAGCCAGGATGGTAGACTCGTGAAGGGCACCTGGTATAAAATCAATAGTACACATTTTTGGTCCTACTAAGGCTAAAGAGGAAATATTTACCCAAAATCTACTGAAATGCTAGCATTTTATTTGAAAGTGCTTAGGTGAGATATGATAGCGACTTGTTTTTAATATGTGAGTTGGGCTCTCTTTGTATGGACAAAGTGGAGTCTTTGAGCGGCTGGGGGCTGCTGTATAGAGAGATGATCTGTCACTTTAGCCTGAGACTGACTGAAGACCACATAGCCTGCAGCGCAGCAGCGGGAGCAGCACAATGAAAGCCCCACGCTATCACCTGACAGCTAATTAGGGATCACTCCCTCCTAGGGAATATACTGTCTTTAGGAGCCTAAGAGAGGGAGCAGGGGTCGCCCCAAACCGTGTGAAGTGTCAGTCAAAGCCACAAGCCACCTGCAATATCTTTAGGCATCACAGAGGTGAGATGAAATGAGATTTGAATGAATTTGAGCCCTATTGTACTTTGGATCAGTCCTTTTGTATTTAGACATAAGGGTTGAGTTGAGACATGATTGGAAAAAAATCTCTTATTGAGGACAATGTCATGAAATTGTAAAATGATTGTTGATAAATCACCAACTAGTGCGGTACAATGCTGACAACAATATATTAATAGAATTAAATACACACTTTAAAATAAAATTGGGTTAAGATACAGACTTTCAATTTACTAACCCTGAGTGTGTTAGTCGATCCATTAAACCAATTGGCTGTGCAGCTCAGAGCAGTGTGAGTTTATGGTCTGTATGGGAGACCTGGGACTTCTTTGAAAACACATTTGTAACCATTAGTTGAGTGTAAGGTTTCATGTGCAGAGTGCATCCTCGGCTGGTGTCAGACTCTGTGCTGATGTGCTGCTTCTCTGTGCGGGCTGACTGGTGGAACAGTGCTCTGAGCAGGAGGAGGGGGCAGTGGAGCCTGCCCGTCCCACCGACTGTGCACCACGGCAGGCAGGGCGTAATCTGAGCTCCCCCTCTGGCCCCAGTGTGGCCTGCCACAGCTCTGCCTTCTGCACCCCCAAGATGCTTTTAAAAAGATTTGGTCAGCAGCTCTTCAAAAGAATCGTCGTCACATTAGAAAGTAATTAGCCGCGCCCCGAGCAAAGGATTCCCTGACCTGGCTAACTCTGGCCCCTTCCACAATCCGTCTTGCACAGAGGCGACTGGCTCGGCACGTTCTCGGTACACACAGGAGGGAGGCTCCAGGAGTGAGACATTCCCGTGGTCTGCAGGTGGATAAATACTACAAAGGTCATCGGGAAAGGTGACGGGTGTAATCCACCTGAGCAAAGGTCTTCTAATACAGACAGATGTATGGAGAGATTATGGACCCAACTGTAAGGGTCAATGTCGATCTGTTCACTCCTGTAGGTTTATTCAAGCACAAGATATGGGACAGTGACAAATCAGGGAACAGCTGTTGGGAAAAAATATAAACCAAAAAGCAAACTTGATTATAACATATTTCAAAGATTAATATAAACATCCAAATATAGAAAATAGAAATGTTTTCTTTTCTCTTGAGAAGCAATTTGAGCAGTATTTGGCCACCTGTTTGTCTCAAGCCTCAGGGCTCAGCTACAGCAACCTTTCCTCTCAATATATTAGACATAGTAATCTGATTGACGAAAAGATGAAGGCGGGAGAGGCAGAAACTTACAAACCAAATGCTGCAGGGTGGGACCTGACACCAGCAGTGCTTTCTTTATGGTTTAAGAGCTACTGTAGCCTTCAGCATGTTAGGCCACCACAGGAGGAGACGTACACAGCAGAATACAATATGCTCCTGGAGTACAGTGAGCAGAGTGGTTCAACTCAATTAAGACTGTTATGTTGCAGGCAAAAGTCCAACAAACCTATTTTAGTCTTTTGACATATAATCGCTCACACCGTCTGCACTCACTTCAAAGGCATCAAGGCTGATGTGGGCTGACACTGGAGAGTGGTTAGGAAAACATACACTTGTAAAACCAGCAAGACCTAAAAAGGCTGCTGAGCAATTGGCCAATTAGGAAGTGGTTCATCATGTCAAACTCATTTGCCAAGGCAAGGCTTAACCCTCAGGGTTCGAAGGTCGGGATCAAAGGGTGTCCCCGATGGGACCGTGCAAAGTTCCTTGAAGAAACGCTGTTCCCAAGCTTTTGTAAAGGAATCTTCTAATTACAATAAATCTCCACTGCGAGCTAAAGACGGCAGAGCTGGTACAGTGGCTATACGATAGCGGGGCCCCGGGGCCTGCAGGTAGCCTATAGATGTCTAACACAGGACTGATAGACGATAGTGCCAGTGATCACAGCTCCAGCGGAGCAGGCTGACCAGCACCTCTGAGCCCGATAGCCTCTGGTGTGGAACCGCCTCTTTGACCTTGCCCCAGATTAGGATCAGTATCAGTATTAGCACTCCATAGCCTCTGCTAGAAGCACTCTTTGACTTTACTCCACATAAAATCTTATTGTCTGCTAACACGACTGCATAACATTACTCTAGTATCTTAAGATCATAAAGGTTCCACATATTTTCTGTTCCAAATTATAGATTATTATAGATTTACAGACTATTTAATTTAATAGAAAAACATTAACAAGGTTTTTATTTCTACACATTTATTAATATAAAAACCGGTAGACCTGATTCGAATTATGATCTTAGAATTTACAATCTAATCATTGTAGGAATGATTAGGTTTGTAGTTAGAAATGAAAAAAGAAATATTTAGTTTAATGTTTTTAATAAATGTTTCAGTTGGTCTTCATTTGATGAACTTCCATTATAATTGAGCTGTATAAAATTGAAAAATGTGCCCTCCTGTTATAAAGCCTAAACCTCAACTTCAGTTTAACTGAGCTTTACCTTTCCCTGTACCTGAGTCTCAGAACAAACGTCTTTGTTCAGACCCGAGCGGGCTCTGTGCACTCTGTGTGTTCTCCTATGTGCCCAGTGAAGGCCAAAAGGGGAGGAGAGAGGAAAAGGAGGGGAGAGTAGCAGTTTGTTCTTCCTGCAATTAGCATTCACGGTTAGCTAAGCAGAACTAATGCAGCGAATCTTTGAGTCTCGTGTTACCTGCGCTGCAGTGCTGGAGAACCTGCAGGCCAGATTAGACTGTAGCGACATGACAAACCCCCTCGTTGTATCCATTACAGGCCCTTTATTATTAGTTGTGTTATTGGTAATTCCTTTTGAATGGCCACCACAAAAAGCTCTCATTGGTTACAGCAGGCTTCAAAAAAGTCCCTACCACATGGGTGTGGGCAGTGCGCTAGTGATACTGTCATTTTGAAAACAAAGTGAGAGTGAGAATATCTGCTCTGATAGCGTGCCTTTGTTTGGCTGCACTGACGGGGAACATCACTCCCAGCGGCACATTTTGATCTGACCTGCTTTAAAGTGACGCCTTCCCATGACAGCATTTAGCGCTGCCACATGTCAACACAACAGGCTTGCTGACTTCATCTATATTTTATACCTCGCTTCCTTTACAAATGCCTCCCTTCAAATGGACCAATAAACGACAATCCCCATCCAAATCCACTGTACTATTCTAAATATAACTTTTGTGGTTGCCATCTCCGGTAAGTTCTATAGCATGTAGGTCAGACTCAATGATCTCACTGCCTTTAGAACTGCAACAGGAGCAGGATATGGGTTCACCGTGTCACCTTTATTGGATGAGGATGAAACAGCGATGATCTCATGAGTCTTAAGTGACAAAACAACACCTTCACGGGCGGTATCATTTAAAATAATGTACCGGATGCAACTTTGTATTGAGTGGCCTGGACTGAATAGATGGACCTGTATCTTATGGAAACATTCTTTTCTGTCCAATGGCGATTATTATCCGTGTTTATCCCTCCATAATCATTACCAGTTGTCTGAAGTGCTGTCCGATCATTTACAAGCAGGTACAAGTGTTTCCGATTGATTCGCAAACAGACTCCCAACAGGGGGAGTGCCGCTGTCTATAGTCACCGTCGCACAGCTTAAAGGAAGGAGAAACTGGGCCCAATCAATAAGTCTGACTGCGACACGAAGCCTGCTAAAGTCTACACTTGGCGAGAGAACGTGTAAGAAATCACTGGAGAGAAACGAGAGCCAGTGCCATCAGACAGGCCGATACAATACAGTGCCATTGATGAGTCTACAAGTTGAGACGCAAGCAGTCAATATTATTAAGTACTTTTTAGAAAGGTGACAGTATACAAGTTGATTTTCATTGGGTAAATGCTCTTACTCCAAATAGACAATATTTCACAATTGGGATAATGGATAATGGTAATTAACAAAAAGTTGCTGCGTTTCGTGTTATATTCAAACTCAAATTGAGATAAAAGCTCAAAATGTAACAGTTGTTAAATAAAACATATTTAAAGCCCGACTGTGCAAGATTTCAGTCAATAAGACACTGATAGAAAGGCATTATTTCATTAAGGGTGTTTTTATAGCACTTTTAGCACATATAGCACATTTCCCCTTGACTTGTAACTTTTCTGTAACTAGTCTGGAACATGCCACAGAATGGTATAAAACTGATCAATCTCCATGGAGTCATGCAGGTGACCAAATAGAAACAACCCTCATTAGTTATAAAAACATGTCTACTTCCTCAAGCACAGCTCAGTAAGATGGCAGAAGTCAGACGTAAGTGAACTTTGGCTTTGTTGAATAAAATTTTGTTTGGAAATGTTGGATAATAGAAAAAAAAGCTCATAGAAAACAGCATTTCAGTCAAAGGCCAGACCCATTTTACCAAAAGCTGCAGTTTAATTAAGGTGGCATGTCATTGGTGGTTTTAACAGAAAATTGTGAATGTAGCAGGGCTCAGAAAAGTGAGGCCATTTTACCGAAGGGAAATGGATCAAAATAAAAAGACAATCCAGAGCAGAGCCGTTACTGCAAAGTGGACACGCAGCCAGTGCATTTGCGCAAATCTGCCTGAGTGAATCGTCCAAACTAAACATTTTTCAGCTAAAATCAAGACTCGTTTTGGAGTGCTCGTGCTTCACTTGAACACTTCTGTTTGTGTCACCCTGTCTGCCTGTTGAACCGCCTCTACTTGATGTGCAATCTAAATAAAAAAGATTGTCAAATAATAAAGCACCCATAGTCCCTACTTATATGGTAGTTGGCAAGTGGCACATTGAGATTCATAGGACTCCTCTCCACAAGACCGAAGGAGCGCAGCCTGAGTTTCAGTGTGATTGGAGGAGAGGTTTAAGGTTACCCGCTAATTTCCACGTTGTTAGCCGCCGACAGCCCCACATCCGGTCTGCAGGGAACAGTACAATCTGTTATACTGTAG
This sequence comes from Rhinogobius similis, assembly GCA_019453435.1. Classification (NCBI taxonomy): domain Eukaryota; kingdom Metazoa; phylum Chordata; class Actinopteri; order Gobiiformes; family Gobiidae; genus Rhinogobius; species Rhinogobius similis. The sequence goes on from CM033634.1 coordinate 24,330,362, forward strand.
TGATCATCAGCTCTTCCCTGACCAATGATTACTAGTAATTACCTGTTTTTTCTCTCTCCCTCTGCCCCCCTCTATCCCCTGAGCTATTACCCTAACTGGCTGTTGTGGAGCAAAGAGGAGGTGTGCCGCAGAACAAGGCAGGCTTTTATGGACTCCCCACCAGCGCCACTCCACAGCGCTCCATTTGGAAATTATCGGGTCCCCATCGCTTTTGAAGTCTCGGTAAGCGCACCCTCCTATTTACGAGATGGCTGTGTACTTAAAGGTCACAGATTGATCAAGAGGTCCTAAAGATGGCCTTTTCACTGAAAGCACTGCAATACCATGGCTTCCACCGACTCCATCTGTGGGAAAAATAAAATGTATCACTCCCCCAAAGTCAGCCATATTCAGACTGTAATGTACAATTCCATTTACCCTGGAAAATGCCACAATTGAGTATGGAATTCACAATGAGGAGCGCGATCTATCAGTGCTTTTTTGGCCATTCTGTTGGCTCAGGCTTAAGCATATTTTACTTAGAGATTACCTGCAGGTTATTCTAATGAATGTACAAAAGTCCAACTTTTGTGAAACACGAGACCTTTACGACACTGTTCTGTCCTCTTTGAAATGCACTAGATGCAACAGCAAATCTGACACCAACACAGCTCAGGAAACATCACAGGACAGCAACAATATGCTTTCAGTGCTTTCATTTTGTGCAATAAAACATTTGGACATGGTCTTGAGAATGACTAAATGTAAATGTATATCGATAAAGTGATGTTCATTTTGTGTTGGGCTTTTCTATATGTTACTTTGCCTGCCTAGCAAGACACATCAACCGCAAAGTCACTATCTAACTAAATAAACAAGATAGCAAAATTCTGCTTTTTTAACGTAGCAATATGTGGACTCTTTCTATCCAAATAACAAAAGTCCAAGACATAATATATCCTCTATATCTCTGTTCGCTATTGATTGTCTCAAATATGCCCTGCATCATGCCAAAAGCAGCTGTGCCAGACTTAGTATTTATACATAATGTGTTCCAACTGGTTGTCAAAGAGTTGAAGAATTGCTGAATAAATCTCTTCAGAAAACAACAGTAATGGTAAAACTATTAGCCCTGTAGCCAGAGAAGTTTGTTGTTTAAGACATTTTACTTGTACATACTGACACAACGGTGTTGTATCAGAAATATATGATTCTGATACAGTTTTTATACGCATTTATAAACATTAGATTCGATCATTAGAATGAAGAACTGTACAGAATGAATGACTACAGCCATGTTTGTTTTCTATAGCTTTAATCAAGACAGACATATCAACAGAGCAGATGGAGTCAGTTGCACTAGGCCGGGATTCAGCGGGTTATTTGTTTAAATAATGTAATCCCATCCAACATATAGTGTATGTCAGCACCAAACAAAGCCATACCAAAAAATGCTGCCTCCGTTTATCATACGCTCCCAAACTAAACTCACTCTATCATTATAATTGATGGCCTGTGCCTTGATTTGTCCTATGTATTACCCAGCTAGGTGGATGTATGGGAGCAAATACAATGCAATTTAGCCTTGAGATTTAAAATATACATAAAAAACTTGTCAACATCGGATTCAGAGTTATACTAATTGCACCATTCACCTATTATGACCAATGTGACATTTGACAGTGAATGAGAATAGGGTCAGAGCCATAGGACTAATGGAAGTATTTTGAGAGGGGGAAACGGGGAGATGGATGTTGTTTTCTACTACATTAACTCTGCAAATGGCTGCCAGAGAGCAACGATGCCTCATGAACATATAGTCTCAGTGCTGACAACTTTGTGATATTTGACTTTAATAAAATGCCCAGTCAAAAAGTCTTCATCATTAAAACCCTTTGTAATCATGCACGGATGCAAAATTGATTGTATTAGTGTAACAATATTGCCAGCGGTGAGGCAGTGGGTTATTTGGAAAGTGTCGCCTTGTTGTCTGACACTGGATGACGGATGAGGTGGGGATGATGTAGCGGGATCGGAGCAGGTTTAGGGAGCAGCTTGGCGGGGAGCACATTCTGATTTAAATCCCTGTGGAATGAGTAATCTTACATAATAATATCCTCATGTGTCTTGATAAGAGCAGAGCCCGCACAATCCGACGGCATCCGTCAGCGCACACTATGAAAACTCTCTAACAGCCATATGGATCCTGAAAGCTGCTATAGCCCTCGCAAATATGCTCTGTGAACCTCTAATTTGGCAGCTATATCTTCTTTAACGACGCCATTACCGGCGGCCATCACCATAACTGCATCCACATCAACAAGGCTCACAAAACACAGAATGAGAAACCCAGTTAAGATGGCTCCCATGGATGCAGACATTCTGCTCTACTGTTACATCCAACTACAAAGTAAAAACTGCTTTGTGCAAAAGAAATATATAACTACAGTCCTTTATCACCGTGTTAGTATCAGCTTGCCACAATTTTGTTTAGTCGACTAGTTAACATATTAAACGTAACATATTCTTGTTCATCGTCTCCCCATAGCCGTAGTACCCAAATTAATATAACTTTAAGAAACAAAATTTCTTGTCAATTTGTCCAAATTAATAATAATTTATTTGCAACTAGTAAGCCATAAAAATCTTGATTTGTAATAAACTGATAGAAAGTCAATAGACTATTTTAATCCCATTGTGTTATTTTGTCCATTTCATTATCCCACTGAAGACCATTGATTTTTTCATTCTCGTTCTGTGTATTGTGTGCTCTTAGACCTGCATTAATCTCTAAATGTGAGCACAAGATCAGTTGATGATGCAGTGACAAAACAGACTTTATAGAATAATGGTTGTCAGTTGTATTTATGTATGTGAATTTCCATTTAAAACCTGTCCATGCTAAACGTATTGTTAATATAATTGAATTCAACCTTAAAATGTGTCAAATACAGCAAAAATCAACATCGTATTATAATGCCAAAGTGCTCAATGGGAAATCCTAGCACAAAAGTGGCTTTTAAATGCAATAGTCTCTACATTAGAGTCATGCAATTGTTTTAAGTGTGACCTAATTAACTGACTTGGTCAATAGAGGGAAGGAGAGTTAGGTGTTTATAGCTCCCACGGGTGCCAGTCAGGGTGAAAGGCCACCTCTGGGCCCATCCACACAAACCAATGGCTTCACAGATCCTACATACAAGGCTACATTTTATTATTAATCACACTAAACTTTTTACTGCACAATTTTGTGTTCATTGTATGTGTAGCTGCATAGATGTGTGTTAACCACCCGAATGTGTCGCACAGAAAAAGCCACTGCTGATCAGTAAATGGCTCGCTTAGCTAATCATCTCTCTCTGGAGCTCCGAGATGAGAGAAAAAAAAGGCAGAGATAAATGTTTAAGCGGAGAGGTTGAGGGCGCCCTCTTTGCAGCCCTACCCTCACTGTCTGCTGAATAAAAGCCTGAAAAGGAGCCACGACGTTGGGGCTAGAAGTGAGTCCAACTGGGCCTTTTCAAAAGCGCTGCCTCTTCTCCGGGGCCTCGGCGCTAATGCATCTGACTCAAAGGATGTGAGGCGCTACGAGGGAGAGAAAAGAGGAAAGAGGAAGAATAGGCACGAGGAACTGGTGCTACACAGGACAAAGAGCTCCAAGGTGTGCGCTGGGTATTCAGTAATTGGTAAAAGAAGCTTCATTTCTTGCAGTGATTTCCTGTCTTTTTTACCGCCCCTGACAATCCCCATGCTTTTAATAGGAGTATGAGTAGGGGCTATTCTATGTGCCCACCGCTCCATTCTTCCCCCTCACCAACACCAACCTGTCTGGCTGCCGCTCGGCCCGACAACCCCTCCCGCAGCGCTCTCTCTCTCTCCTCTTCTGTCCTCTGCAAAATGGAAAAAGAGAAAAAGAAAAAAAAGCATTAACCATATTCTTTTCTGTCATTCTCTCCTTTTGAATACCTCAAACCCCTTTAGCTTTAATCATTTCTGGATCAGGCTCAGTCCAAATAAGCCAAGCCATTTTCTGCACTCAATTACTCCCTTAACAGCATCAAAAAGAGAAAGGATTCAGGTATAGTGAGCAGAGAAAGAGGGTGAGAGGGAGAAAATTGTGAAGCATCTTCATCCGGCGAAATGCTTTGAATGCTTGGAAAGGCTTTCTTTTTTAATGAAAAACCAGTAATAAGACATGGTTCGGACTATAACAAAATGTTTACTGTCTGCGCGCTATCTGTGGGCTCTTCACTCTCCCCCGGATAAATTGTTGAAGAGGGAGAGGGTGAATAAAAGGCTCGACGAAATGGGCCTCAGAATGACTACATTTCCACCGAATCCTGCTTTCATTACCAAGGAAAATATATCAGGGGGTACTTCACTGCAAAAGGTATTTTAATAATACATTACTTCTCTCATAACTACTTTTAACCTTTAGATACAATGCATTTTGGATGAATACAGCTGTCACGGCTTGGTGTTCAGATAATGAGACATCCAGTTCTTATTTACCACGAGCTGCTGCCGATCTCACTCACAATATGCTCAGTGGCTGGCTCACATCATACGGCTATATCCATACTGCAAAGTCAGTCCCAACTGCAAATACACTAGCTTTGAATCAGGGCACAGCGCCATCATTTGCCTGTCATAAACTACATTCGGGAAGTGCATCTAAATAGGTTTTCATAAAGCAGCTCTCAATCTATAAGTATGGGCCTTCAGGCTTCAAAAAGCTGCCCTGTTTTTCCTCATCGTCCCAAATTGCAGACATTGTTCTAAATGCCTTCCAGTAGATACAAATCAAGTACGAAATGCGCGAACACCAACAGGGGTCAATAAAGCATGTCCACAGTAATATAATGTGATTGATTTTTCTCTGCAGCTCTTTCCATACACCGATGATTACTGCAAAAAGTGCGCATGGTTAATCATAATGGCTTAGGGTGAGCACTTTACTTTGGCGCGGCCTCCTTTTCGCTCGTTTCCCCTCTTTGCAGATGATGAGCAGAAAGGTCAACGTGACACACAGATGGTGAGGGTGCCTCCACTGGTGCCGCTAGTTTCTGTCATTAGATCACTAATACTACAAGGGTTGGATGGTGAGCATGGGAGGGCACATCGATGGTGCTCAAAAGTGAAATAACATCTTGCAGAGGAATTCTAACGGTAAACAAGGAAAATAAACATTCAGAAACAATGATGCTCTTGTGTTGAGTATAATTACAGTTATAAACTAAGTGGTGATTCTGTTATGTGTCATGGTTTGGCTCAAAACACTTTAGTGCAGTGTTTCTCAAACTGTGGTACTAGTGGCGCACAAGCTCCTTCTGGTGGTACACAAAGCCCTCTGCAGATCTAGTATTTGTTTAAGTTTTTCATCCTTTTGGCCCTTGTTTAGAACCATTTTAATTATAGTAAGTCTTTTTTAGACCTGGCTCAACTCTAGCTTCAAATTATGGAATAAGTCCTGTCACTGGTTTGGATCTGGTAATTGGAAGGAAAAATATTTGACCATTTGTTTGTTTGGTTGTTTTTTTGTTTTATAAAATACATTTGAATAGTGTAATGTCTTCAAAATGGCGCCTATAAACTGAAAATTGAAACTTCTGAATAATACAGATGCAGTGCTGCAAAAAAAAAAGAAAAAAAAAAAGACTTTAGGCTCCATCTACTGGTTGCAGGGGAAACTGCATAGGTGAGATAAACAAATGTCAGCATGCCTAATGATCATGATCTGATGACAGAAATGCTCAGAATAAGTCTGGTGATGATTCATGTAATTAAAAGCAGTGCAGAAGATATCAGCTTGACCTACGACATCACAGATTGGGGTAATTCAGAATGAAGTGTTTTTCTGAGGCTCAGAGGGGAGAGGACTTTGTAAATAGGATTCATCAAACTAGCGTAAATGAAGCTATACAACAAAAAATACATTTAGCCTAATATGTGTTCTTAAGTAGAAATATTAAGGTGAAAAAAAAGACATGTTAGGGGCTGAGAACACCAGTTGCCACAAGATATACCACAGCCACAGTATACCAGCATTGAACAGAGGGGTGTGGGAATGTTTTTATTTTTAATTTTGATGCTAGACATTTTTCTTTAATGTTATCCATTTGGCTTAAATGCAATACAACATCTCTTATTAAAATTTCATACTGGTGGCTTGGGGTCCTTCTGCTTTGTCCACGTATAGGGAAGGGCCAGCCCTGTATGGACGTGTTCCAACCCTAAGCTCTAACCATGATAAGGAACCACTGACTATCATTGTTTATGGATATGCTACTTTTGAGGGTCATACATTAAGGTAAGAAAGTTATTCTCGGCATAATGGCATGCTTTACTCATCTGAATCAAGGCGAATTACAAACAAAAAGATGCTGAGTCGAAGTTTTGTAGTGAATTCTACAGTGTGTTACTTTTGCCATCAAATTGGTTGCAAATAAATAGAGCATTTCAGCTATAGAAAGAAAATGGTCAATGCCACGCTATCTCAAAGCCCCTTTTAACAACATACTCAAAATAATAGCTGCTCTCTTCACTAAGATGATCATTTACAACATGGGAACAAAGCTGCCATCCTGAGTGTTAATTAAATCTAGCCGCCTTTTAATGCATTTAAACACCCACTTTATACTTGCCACTTTTCATCTGTCCACAACATATTTTTACCATTCCCTTATGCTTTTGAAATAAGAAAGTCTGGGCCAAATGAATGCTCACAGAAAAGAACAGAAGCTTTGACTCTTAATGGGTGCGTTTGCTCGGCAAAGTCGCTAATGGACGATGCTAATTATCACAAGCTTGGAAGGTCCACAAAGGAGTGGATCAATATGTGACGCTGCACGCTCCACTCATTCTGTTAGATGATGACATTCACTCCAAACATGGCACTAGACTCAGGGCATTGTAGAGACAGGAGCGCAGGGAGGGTCTGGGCCTGCTACCAAGAACTCAGCTCTTTCATTTCCACAGCGAGTTGGCTCAAAAAGGACACCTAATGTGCTCATTAAAGAATACAACACGCACAAATGCACCAGCAGAATCTTCTTACTGAATCTGGCTGCAAGGTGGTTAATAGAAAGTGACTGTTAACTCAAATGAACAGAGTAACAACTTAATTTGTTCTGCTCATGTAGTCGGTTAGGACCAAAAGTGTTCTACTACTTTCAGCGAGGGCTTTAGTGTGAACACTTTGCCTCCAGGTATCCCAGCAAAGAACACAAAATGTATATTTGACACATCATAGGACTACAGCCTTGACTAGGTTATGTATTTTATAAAGAAAATACACAGTAAGCTTGAATAATAAAAAAAAATATGTGTGTGATTTCTGGTTGATTTACTAAAAGCTTTGAAAAAGTTAATCTCCTCAGATAAAGATGGACAACTACTTCATGTAATGATAATGAATATTACTAGAATCAAGTCAAAAGTTTGGTTTAGCCCAGGCATTCATCCAAGTGAACATTCAAGCATATACCATGAACAAGAAACAGGACCCCCACAGTTCTGTGGCTCTTTTGGACACGCTGTGGCACACTTTTCTTGACCAATATCCTGCAGTGCTCCTCCTCTTCCTCCTCTTCCCTTGAGAGAGCATTGATCCTCTGTCTGGTGAGCATGCAGGGTCCAGTATCAGGAGAATTCCAGGAGGGATTGGTTTTCCCTTGTTACCTTGTAGTTTGGAGCCCTGTTCCTGCCCCTTCCTAATTCTCTCCGCCTTTAACTTCCCAGTGGCACCAAGCACGTCCACCGCACAAGGCCTTCTTTGTGCACCTGTGGGAGGCAGGAAATGGAAGATATTTAGATGAGGTTAGGATGTAGCACAAATGTTCAGAGACACTGGTCTATCACCAAAAACACCCACCTTTGGATATTAGAGAATACATGCATGGAATGCAAGCTAGCTTTGAGAAGGTGAATTATTTTATGTACTTGCTGAAACACAATACAATTCCATCCAATCATTTCTAGCCCATAATTTGTTTATTGGTTTGGTTTCGCCTTGATTGCTAAACTAAATCTATTTCCTATGTACTGCTGTCTCGTCAATCCTTAAGGTACAATGTTCATGCAAGCGAAATGGCCCAATCATACCCTCGTAGCACTCTAGACTGTTTTGCCAAAATGAGAATTCGGGCCGACAGACACTCATTGCTGCTCCATCCAAACCCCTGTTCCTTTTTGCCCTGAAATAATCCCACGAGGGGTGCCCTTTAAAAAGTTCCCAGCGTAGAGGTGATTTTTTATTTCCCTTTCCATGTGGCTGCCGGACAACACCAACAAACAAACAAGGCTGAGAGAGCATCATTTCATTTCCATATAGATGAAAGTGCACAATGAAACAAGCAAGTGTCCATTTGTGCACAAGGAACAATGGTCTTCATCTTGATGCTTCCATATTGTTCCAAGTGCTCGGCAAATTACCTGAACAAAACACTAGATAGGATGATATTCAGGCCATTGTCATTCTAAAAGGGGACTAATAGATTTTGCCAGTGTCCAAGCACTTGAGACATGAAAGAGGTTAAAGCAACACGGATCCCAGATGATAGAAAAGCACTTCAGCCTTATTCACCACATATGTCATAATACTCACTTAGCAATGAGTGACAAAACCCAGGACTCCTTTGGTTGTCTTGTGTAGAGCTATAAGGGTGAATTTGGAGAGTTATGGAAACAGAATGAAAAGTTTCAGTGATTGTTCAGACTGAGTGGGCATTCATCCACAGGAAGGAGATAAGACCATATTCCTACAGGGTTGTCACAATGGATTGCATTAAAGACAAATAATGTCTTTCAAAGAAGCAAGGATAAACATCACCTAACACACCATCTTCATACAAAAGTATTATACTATAGTAAAATTTTAGTTTATTCATTTATGTGATTACAATTGATTAGGCATTGCAGACTGTCTTCAACACGGCAGTTCCCTTTGAATCTAAAACTATGTCTTTTGGATGTAAAACAATGGAAAAGGCTCATTAAGTCAGTGTACATATTTGCAGTTGAACCTTTTGTGTACACATGTTTAGCATTCAGGTTGTATCCTTCTCTAGAGCTCAGCTCAGTCCTACGGCATGATGTCATCTGATGGTTAAACAGACAGTACACATCAGTGTTTTCTTGCAACTTCACCAGACACATTTCGATAATCTCATTGCTCAAATTCACTTCACTAAGCAGCAAAAAACTTAAGCTGCTACTATGTTTAGCTTGTTCATATTGCTTCACTCCAGAGTGTGCTACCAGTCCTTGTGGCCTCTGCAATTTCTGTACAAGTACCTCAAGTACCTGTTGAGGTATGTATGTATGTATATATACATACATACATATACTACCTGCATTAATTCATGACTTCATGACATAGGACAAGTAATTAGGAAAAAAAGATTTTTAGTTACATTCCCCACCAGAGTGACGAAAACAAGTTAAAATGTTCTCCCTAAATGAACAGAAAATGTGTTTATAAATATATAAATGCCAAATGTGTGAAAGTAGTGCACAAAGAACGGACTGCAGGCGAAAACATCTTACAACTCTAAAGCTGAACATAAGAAGGAGCAAGAATTGCATCCAAATGTGCACTTAACTAAAAACCTCGGTGTGAATTTGAATGATGACATTATTTAATCCTTACACAAAGGCTGGGTGCATTATGGCCAAAACACCTCTTTAATCTGAAAAGGGTTCAGACCACATAAAACTAGGTGTAGCCATGATAGCTATAATGATCAAGGTTTATATTCCTTTGATCTGGACAACCCCAGTTCTTTACCAAACCTCTCAAGACCAGTTCTCCGGTTTTACACGCCTGCGCCTCTCATCTTGTGGAGAAAAAAAGCTTGTGCGTGCGGTACAAACAGCTAAACAATATTTCACTCCCAGGTTCCAGGTCCCATTTGAAGAGATCACATCGGGACATGAAAGCCTCCGTGCTCCTTCTATCCCTGCTCCACTCACACTGGCCCGGAGCGTCGTGCTTCTGATGGTGGTAAATGAGTTAGAGACAATCCAAGTCTTGGCTAAATGGGGATAGTGAGCTGTTAATGCTGCTCGAGTGCTTGTAACAAAGGAACTGAAGAGACATAAAACGCAGAAATCAAAGCGCCCGCCATACCGTCTTAGACATGTTGGACGATTGCAGAGTACGCACCTACAACACATTAGCAAGATGTTCACTAACTGGAGAACAGCTCAGCATCCATTATGGAGTTACTTTGCATCACATTTTAGTTTCAATGTATTTGGAACCACACTGTGTATGATTTACTGCAAGTTTAACTTGAATTTGTTCAAAATGTGCCAATACCAAAAGTTTTGTTACTGACCCCTGCAGCTTGAAAGATCAAGAACTTCCACCACATCAACAACTTTGAATACATAGGTGCTTATAATCATTTGCAACTTGCACTTTTAATGTATTTTGATATGCAATAATAGTTGCCAAAATGTGATCATAATTATTAAAAATTGTCCCCGCCTTTTATTTATTTATTTAATATTTTTATATTTTTTCAATTCTCATTTACTTGTGTGAACTGTGAATTGTTGTTTTCTGTCTCGATTTAGACTCTACACATTGTTCCAACTTTTGCAGAATTGGATCTGTGCCTCAGCGATCCACCTGCCGTGACTACTCTGATAGCATCTAATTAAACATTGTCTGATAAATTATGCTAATGCGACTGTTGAATAACTTCTGTGCTCTCGGAAGAGGTTAGTTGTTTTTAATCTCACCCAATTAGCACATTAAACACAAAGTGCTACAGAACCGGGCGGCACTGGAGCAAATGAGCCCACCTATCTAATTGGGAATTAATGAATGCTTTAAAGTGTAAGCAGCCAGCGCAATTGTAATTCAAAATAAGAGAAAATTAATCACAATAATTTCTGGGAGAGAAAGTTAGCATTAACATAATTGAAGCTGAGAGGATAAAAAGCCATGGCAGCGCAGGGAGCATGGCTAATCAGTAACCCTCCATGGAGGAAATTGTTTGTTATTCCAATTAATTATCCACTGTACTTAATCACCTAAATTGCAACAGATTTTTTTTTTCCTCTTTTGTGCTTTCATATCAGAAAATGAACTGTCCAAGTGTACTGGTGGGTGGGAGAGAGGTCGCTAAAATGACTTATGACTAAACACAATGACCAATGTTTAAAGGGATGGCCATAAAAAAAATCTATTCTTATTTGAGAAGATGAAAGTAGACATTGTCAGAAAACAAACTGATCAGCCATAACATTATGATTACAGGTGTGACGTAAATTAAGCAGGAAAGTGCCATCTGTTGGGAAATATAAAGTAAACGAATAAGTTGGCATGTCAAGCATGAAAGGTGTAGAGAAACATTTGAATTTGGGAGATTAAATACACCAAATAAGGCTAGAAAAATAAATAGGAAAATCATTGGTCCAAGGATGGAAAAGTGGTGAACCAGCAACAAGTGATACTTGTGAAGGGTAATGGATGAATGTAGATCAAATCATTGAACATTATTATTTAAAATTCGCCTAAATAGTCATATATAATTGGTTGTTTGGTGGTTGGTGGTTTTATTTTATTATTATTTTATTTTATTTGATCCCCATATAGTTTATTGTGGGGTTATAAAATAGGCAAGTGGTCACAATATTATTATTTTGGGTCTATGGTCAACAAATGCACAATGTTTAACTGGGAACTTTTAGTGTCTGGGTTTATTTTTAAAAGATCCATGGGTTAGTGCATCACAGTCATAATACTGGTATCAAAGCGCTACACAAACAACAACATTTATCCTGAATATGGGCACGATTGTAGTGATATTGGAGGAGAATGTAGCTGTTGTTTTCCAAGCATCTGTTGCCATTACAGCCACGATCAGCATTAGCGGCAAAAAGCCACGCAACATTAATAGTTCCCAACAGAACTTCCAGATGGATTCAATTCTAATGGCTCATTATATGGCAAATTAAAAGGTGGGCAAATGGAAGCTTAACTAACCCTAACCCTAAAAAGGTAAATGAGAAATCGCTCTAGCTTGGGGTATCTGATACTGGGCTGTCTATTAGATCAGTGGTTCTTAACCTCTGGGCCTTGGCCCAAAGTATGGCCATGAACACATCCAGATATTTAATACAAGATTGGGTCCCAGGTTAATTTGTACAGAAGAAAGTCTTGCCTCTTGGTCAAAAAGTTTATTTGACCTGCTTAGGCAGACTACCCCAGTTTCACTTTGCAGTCAGAAAAAAGCTGTTCTAAAGCTATGCCATGTTAATGATGATGAGGATTTGTGAGAGCTAGACAGATTTTAATATCTACCTCTGGTTCTGTGGTGTGAAAAGCAGGCACTCCAGCTTTAACTGTGTTAATTACTCATTGTTGAAACATACAGTACAAACAATTCTATTTTTACTAAATCAACTATGCATTTATGATTCTAGTTTGAGCCAAAATGCCCCTTTTGAAATATTTATTGCCCATACTTTAGTGTTAAAGTTATCTTTCATCTGTAGTATAGCATCTCTAACGCACCACAATGTTACCTCCATGCATCCTAATTTTGTTTGACTAACCCTACACCAAAACACTGTGACCCAACATACGTGAAACATGTGCTTGTAAGTCCAGACTCGGGGTCAGCGCAGGTCTTGACCCTGACTGAGACCTTCTGACCCCGTCTGGCCCTCCACAGACAATCATGGCCTTAACCTTTACCCCCTGACAAGCTGTTATGTCCTGTTCTATACTCACCTCCCTTGTGTTCGACCACTGGCTCCTTTTCAAAAATCGATAAAATGCAGAAAGGAAGCACTACTTTTGAAAAGAACACGGGCCATTGGATTGCACCGGATCTCTAACATCACCGCGTCTGGATACCTGTCTGTTAATGGCTGCTGTTTTCTGAATCTATTTGCTTTATCTAAATAAGGCAGGGTAATTGAGTTTTTCCACTGTGGGTGTACGGGTGGCACGGTGGCGAGGGTCGGTTCCACTCAGGCTTGTGAAGAGGGACAAAAGAGAGGGAGTTTGAGCCGCTCGCCTCTGACCCGGTAATTAAAAAGGGAGAGATTTTCCACAAAAACGCCATTATCAAAACAACTCTCCTAAACCCATTTAACACGACTTATTCGCAGCGCACGGAATGGCTAATGTAACCGAGCAACTCTCACTGTAATCACCGCCGCTAATGTTCATATTGTCTGTATTTATCAAGCTATTTTTTAATTATGAGTCATTTTCCATTCGCAATTCCGTCTTTATTTCTAAATTGTCAAATGCAACTTTCCAAAACTACTTGCTTACACCTCTGTCAATTTGACTCTGGCTCATCCACTTCTTTTAACCAGCCCTGTGCCATGTTTGTGCGCCTTGACAAAAGATTCATTAGAGAGCCACAGCCATCCACGTAATTGGGGCCCATTTATTTCAAAGGTACATTTAATGGTGTCTCTTATTTTTCCCCCCCGTGGCGTGCCGAGGATTACGCTTGATCACAATGCGCCTTTTGTCACGCGCCTATTTTCTTCATTTTGAGAGGCGGGACAATTATTAAATTATTTCCACTTTTTTCTTTCATCTGGAACGTACAATGAAGTATATAGAGCTCTTTGGTTAATGGCGATGGCGCGTTGTTGCGTTTTATCCGTGATTCCTTGTTGTGCGCTTATGTAAGAGTGCCGTTCCTGTCCCTCTATCTCCGTGCTTTATTTCCATATCTACTGTACAGATGCGAAAGGGTCAGGGCAGGCACCTCTCAATCCTTTTATAACATAGCCCAAACATCAAAAGCCGCGCAAGCAACAAGGTGGGGAGATATTACTTTGTACCCCCGGACTCTCATGTCAGCTCTCGCCTTTATGTGGGTAATTGTGGGTGATTATTTTAACCGTGAAAGGGGTAGCAGGTAATAGACGATGATTAAATCCAGTGGACAGGAGCCCAGGCGCCTCTTAAGACACAGTAGTGTAATAACATTGAGAGCCGGCATCACCTCCGCCAGCCGGTCCACTCACCTTATTTTCCGTGACACAGGGCCACACGCAATTTAATGCATTTATTGTGGTGTTGGTCCCCATATTGACAGCTGTAAACAGTTGTGATTAAATTGAATCTATGGTTGTACTGTTGCACTGACAAAATGCGCTGGCAGAGAGTGAAATGGAAAGAATGTGCACAGACAGAGAATGATATAGTCTTTTTGGCTGACACGATACATATTAGTGTCACCGCGAAGATTGTACGCCTGATATGGAGTTAATATGAAAACTGTTAATGCCAAGAAACGTGCCGGTCTTGATTTTTAGACATCTCTAAAAGCTGTTCAGACTTGTTGGAAGAAATGACAGGTGATGAAGTAAACACCTTTATCACACTGATTACATTTATTTTAAATTACTAAAGGAATATGAAGATAATGTCTTTCTTTTATGGTGCAAAGTCGATTAGTCTAAAGGTATGTGATGTGAAGTGATGGCGTTACAGTATATGCTAAAAATATCCTAAATATTTCAGTCATTGGTGACCCTTAAAAATCCTTAAAAATGCAATTGGAATTCAAAATGTAACAATCATTGACTGCATGACAAAAAATATATATAGCTTTTTTGATGTTTAGTTTAGTTGTAGTTTATTTTGAATTACATAATACATTACTTTTTTTTTGTCCTGTAGGCTTTGACAGGACAGCACTGTATAGCGTGAACACGGATGACCCTGAGGAAGGACATGCAGCAAATTATTGCTTTTAGTTTTTAAAGTAACATTTCAATCCTTCAATTCTTTTTGGCCCATTGTCTTAAAATGGCAGAACAGAATACAGTGAAATGGGTGTGAAGAGTATGAGGGACATTCAGCACATTGCTGAAGCTGGAAATCTAATAGGGATGTTCTGATATGGATTTTTTGAGCCAGTACCGATTCGATATCCGATATTTGACTTCCTGCTCTGGCCGATAACCATGCATTTGCTGATACTGATATTTGGATTTTACATTAGTAATAATAAAAATGTATTTATCTGGGATATAAAATCATTTGTGTCATGATTATGTAAACATGCTGCCATATTTTTAGCCTAATTTGTCCTCTATTTCCATTTGTACGCATAGTCTGTTCAAAAAGACAAATCTGATGCACTGAGGCATCAAATATCGACAGATTTTTTGGTATTGTCCAATACAGATATAGGTATAAAAATAAAAATAAGTCAGTATTGGCTGATATGGATACAGGAACCGATATAACGCCCATCCCTATATGCGGCACAGAACCTTGGAACCAGCCCCTTGGTCGTAATGTTACATCTTGTCAGTTCAACTCGCAAAACTTCTACTCTCTGTTTGGTTTATCTGCCGCCAAAATGCTCCCTTAAACCAAATATTTCAGACCCAACACTTTGAAAACAGAGCAACATATTTAGCTTGGAAACCTTTCTAGAAATTAAATCACCACATGCGATGAATTTGGAGTGAATTTTCAATGCGACGGTTATTGATGATCAGGTCTGGTTGAGCTGGCCAAAAGCGCTGAGGAGTGAATGTGTTGGTGGCTCAAATATAAATCACATCTCCTCTGTGCTATTAACTTGTGGAGCTATGGGCAGGTCTGGAGTGGGGCCGCAACAGGAACATCCCCTACAGAGACCTTTGGTGGATGGGGGACCGAATACCCAAGTAAACAAGTCTCCCTGGCCAGAGGGCATCACCAACAATACCCCATCTATTACAGAGGGCTCAGACTGAGAGAGAGGGCCGGGAACAAGGAGGCAAAGAAACAACAAACATTTATTTACTGTCGCTCTTCGCAGCTCTTTTTGATTTATGGCGAAGTCTGCGAAGCTTGAGTTAAATTGATTGGGTCATGTGAATTTAAGAAAGAGGTATTGGTCTTGTATGAAAGCAACTTTGAACAGTTTCTGATGGAACTCCTACAAAGCAATTCTCTATAAGGCCCAAACTTGCACAATGTTATATCGCATCAGAGGTCTTTCAGGGGAAAATAAGTTAGCTCTCTTACCTCACAGCCAGAAGGTTCTCTTCCTGGACAGTGTGTTCTCTTCTGTGGGTTCTCCGAATGATCCATTAACCTAAAACAAGTACAATGGGTTAATTTTTTCAACTAATGCACCTGAACATGACCCTGACCAAAGGAAGGACCCACAGAAGTTGGTGTTAGTGACTGATAGCTTGGTATTTGTTATGAACAAATATAATCCAGTCAGACTAGATTTTTGTAATCCATCAGAAATGTGCATGTAAAATGTTTTTGTGGTTTATGTTTATTAATGTGTTGCTCAAAAAGAAAAAGTATTTCAACCCAGGGGGCTGCACTGTGGCTGTCCACTGACTGGCAACTTACCCAAACAAGGTTCGAAAAGTACAGAAAATCAGGAGCTAATCGATACTAAAACTAGTAAATTAGATACAATACTTAATTGAATAAATACCAATACTGACAAAAATCACATAAACAGACAACATTTGACTTTTCAGTTTTACAATTATTTTGAGTTTTATCAGAACTAGAATAAGACCACATGGTGACAAAGAAAGTACTATTATTTTATGTTCAAAATTTGTCTTTTGCTCCAAAGAAATCATTGTGGAATTGAAATCAGTTTCACATCAGACCTATTCCCTGGTATATTTTTTTTTTGTTTTGTAACAACACAAACCTATACCTTGTTTAAATCGTCAACAGTGCTTTTATACCTTTGACAATTTCATACCTTAGAAATTATTATCTCCCAATCAACAAACCACGCAACCAACATGAGCTAAGACCTGGATTCTTCAAAGCACTGTTTTGTGAAGGACATTGTAACTGTAGAAGAATCAGCTTTGTCAGTAATAATTACATCTGCTTAACGTGAATAGGAATCATTTTACAACATAATTCAAATGCTAACAGTTATTACCCTGAGGAAGACTCCACACAGAATGCAACGTTTGTGCTTCCCTAAACCAAAGCCAGAGAAATGTCTTACGCAAAACAAGTCAGCTCATTCATGCACTGTGAGCCACTTGTCATTCTGGTTCTGGAGGGAAATATAATTATGTCTGCGCTTAGACAAGACACTAGTATGATGATTCAAAAGTGATTATTTAGAAGCCACTAACCTCCAGTTTGGTCCTACAACTCTATCTACCACAAATCTAATTCTGAAGATGAACAGAAGGCATTCAAGTGCCTATGAGGAACATAGTTGTTTTGTGACGCCACACTTATTCTGTAATGACATTGTACTATTAGATATTTGAAACTCTTCAATCTAGATAGTTTTATTTTATTACTGTTTTGTTTGTTTTATAATCAGTACCCTTTAGTAATAATAAATACAATCTTATTCTTGTTTTGTTATCTTTGTTCAAACCACCAAGAATATGTTTTAGTCAGGATGACATACACTTCTGCTAAATAAAACCAAATATGCCTCACATAATTGGGTATATTTTACCAAAGTTGAATTTAGTGCTTTAAAATAAATGTTTAACAGAAAACCAATGTAATTTATTGAAATATATATGATTTATTTTTAAGTCTGCCTTTATATTGGCGGCAAGGAACATTTAAGGCAGAAATGAAAATGAATAGAATCAAAACATAATTCACTCATAACTACTACAAACTGTCTTGTACACAACTCAAGTTTCGAGTTCTGTTACTACATTAAGCTTGACCTGGATTTGAATAATTCCCTGCACTGGCTGTTCTTTTGTCTTTATTTTGCTCATTCATTTGTGCATTTGGACATTTAACCTTTAAACCAAATTTGCAGAGGAAAGGCACAATAGTGGCACAGACGGCAGGGACATATCATGGAGTGATTATAGCCAAGACAAAGACCTCGCTGTCTGGGCCACGACAGCAGCCTCTACATCAGGTGCCCCCCGTCCTCCCTCCATCTATCCCCAGAGCTCGCCATCCCATTCCACCCAGACGGGGAATTTCCTCCTCCATCATCCATTTATCCGCTCATTCATCTCTCTTTCCCCGACAAATGGGAATAATAACACCCAACAGCACAACAAGCGACCGTTTCGGGCACACTTTTTGCACCGGCTAGCATCCCAAATTCTTGCAGCACTGACGCATCTTTGATCAGGCCCTCTCAGAGCCGTCCCAGTGGCGGAAACAGATACGTGTGAATCATGAAAAGAATGTCACTGGCAGGTTTGGTGTGGTCTAGCCGTACTGTCTGCCAAATGAATTCCACACAGAGCATGCAGCGCCGACGGTCCAGACGCCAACGTTAGTGTTTGTTATCACAGACAAAGATGGTGTAGAATTACATTTGATTATCCAGTCACTTTGAGACAAGCGGCCAACTCACAATAGGATTTCAGATGATCCTATGCAGGTTTACATTCTTCTGATAATAAGGATAGGAGTTGTTGAGTGTGAGCTTTAATGTTGTCTTGGCATGATTCAAGGGACAAATAACTAGTGGCTTTACTTTTGTTACCTCTGGGTTTCCCCATTTCTTTAATTGAAATGTTGTATTTGAGAAAAGGAGACCTACTTTTTTATTATAGGTGACATGCTGTGTGCATGTAAAATGATTTTTATGAGCTTTTACCACTGGTGTTCTTGTATTACTGGTTCATTAATAGTATTAGTCAAGCATTGTCATGTATTGAAGGTTTGAGTGCTCCAAAATGGTTTTAACCCATCCCCTATCTCCGCCCACTTCTGTGTACTTAATATCAATTATTCAAAAAATTTAGACTCCAGGTCATACTGATTGGGTTCAAAATGTTTCTACTGCCATTTTTAAACTATACATGAGAATGAAAATTTGCTGCTTGCTACGATAAAATGCCACAAAGAAGCAGCAGGAGTTCTCAGTTCTGCAGTTTTGAGCAGGATCTATTATCTTGCTAAAACTACATGAATTTGTCATCAAGTTTTAGATGACTTTTGTGATTTACAATGAAAAAAATAAGAAATACTAATCTGAGCATGACTAAATACCCGACAAAATGCATAATATGTCATCTTAAACAGATCAGAAAAATAAAATTCCCCTTAAGGATGAATAGAAGTAATTCTGATTCTGATGTGTTCAAACAAACTATTGCAAATATCATGTATCATACTTTTTCTAAGTTAGGCAGTGATGGGTAACGTTACTTTGAAAAGTAACTCTTTAAGTTGCCTTGTTACTGCCTTGGAAAACTAACACGTTAAGTTGCTGCGCTCATTTGTCAAGTAGTCGCTGTGTTGTGTGTCCAAGGAAAAGTAATG
The DNA here is from genome assembly GCA_019453435.1 of Rhinogobius similis. Lineage (NCBI taxonomy): Eukaryota > Metazoa > Chordata > Actinopteri > Gobiiformes > Gobiidae > Rhinogobius > Rhinogobius similis. Next base: position 24,349,581 of record CM033634.1, read on the forward strand.
TGGCTTTATTTTGTCTGTACGAGTGAAATACTATGGGAACCACACATCAGCACCTGTGCACATAAAGTCTGCACAAACTCCTGTCACTATCAACCAAGCTATGGCTCGCTTTTTCTCCTCCGAGTTTGTAAATACGTTGTGAGGCCCATGAGCTCATGGAGAGAAGAGTAGGTACATCAGGAGGACGTGTGGAAGGAAGTAACACTGTGTGGATAGAGAAGGGTGAAAGCTAGGAACGGAGGCACGGAGGAGGTTCCGGAGCACAAGGGATGAATCGGTGGAGGAGGTCCTGTGTGTGAGAAAAAGACGTGTAGCGAAGGCTCTGAGGGAGCAGAAGAGGCTCTGCGTGATAGGAAGAGGAGCTGCGGAGGTGCCATTTGGGAGGCATAGCAGGGCGCACAAGGGGAGAAGGTGCCGTGAAAGGCTCCACGTCATAAGCTCGGGCTCCTGTCACTATCGTGCTTTGGAAACGCAAAGCACAGATCAGGGGCACAATCAATCTCAACAACTCAATCTGAGCAACTGGATCTTAACTAAAACAAACTCATTATTGATTTTAAAAGGTAACAAGTTCTGGATTACCTGGGAAAACGAAACAAACATGTTTCGTTCCTTGTAAAAGTAATTTGAGTATGTTACCAACTGACGCGTTACCCCCAACATTGAAGTTAGGTATACTAAAATCTTGTGGTTATTCAGTCATTCATTTTAAACTACAGAATGGAAACTTTATTCTGTTAAGTTTGAGAATGTTAAAAAGTAAAACCATCTTAAAGAAAATAATCCATGCATTTGTATTATGAGCATGTCAGTGCCGTAGTTTTCATCCTCGCCTTAGATCTGGAAGGTCCTGGGTTCAACTCCTGGACCGAGCTATGTGAAGTTTATACTTTCTCTTCTGTGTCTGAGTTTTCCTTTCAGGTGCTGTTTACACCTGTCACTAAAAACGTGCAAGTCTAGCATTATTGCAGCGAAGCAGAAAAAACTCTCCATCTGACCTTGATACTCTTGTGTGCAACTTTTATAATGACATTTTTAGACCAAATCCTCTCTCTCTGCCTGACACATATTATGATTGGCGATGTGGCAGAATTATCTTGCTAAAGAGAACAAGTCCAGCATCCTCTTGGTAGTAAGACCTGCTAGTGTGTTGTTTGAATTATATAACAACAAAAACTTTAATGTGTATGCTTGAAGTGGTAAGGCAAACCAGGTTATCGAGGTAAAAATGTCACCTTGTCCATGAAAGCCCTATTGACATCCAAGTAAAACTTCATTGTACTTTGTCCATACCCCCATACAGCACAAGTGAAGTATATTTGGTACATTTCTCTGGCAGGAGATTGGCACCTGGGGCCCTCAGACAGCAGACAAAGAAGTTTTAGCTCACACTTGTGACCCAGTGAGCTACATGCCCTGCAGCGGCGCGTACAAAGAACACAACACATGCTGCTGTCCTCCTTTTTTCAACACTTTGTGACACCAACCTCTGGCGCTATGACAGTCCCATCCCGGTTTCAATTTACTGCACTACAAATGAGCAGGCGAAGACACACTCCAGGGAGTCAAACTTGCAACTATCTGATTATAACGATAGGATTGAAGCTTAAATTTGCTACACTGAGCACATGAGAACGGCCCTTTATAACGCACAATGGTGACTGACATAAAGACGCTTCATAATTTAGGGGATTTCTGAGAGGATTGTCACCGTCTTCTGTTCTCAGTTTAGTTTCAATTGTTGACGACCAATGCACAATACAATGGTCTCTAGAGATATGCTGATAAGAGGTCATGGTTTGAAACTCTAACCATAAGTGCATAGTCTGTGCTCGATCTAAGTGTGTGAAAAGTCCTGAAATGAGTTTGATGTAGGGCTGTATTATTAAACTATCAAATTATAAAATGACAAAGGCTGCTTTCCACATACAACACACATCCTACCTTTTTATGGAAGTTGATAACCCTCTAGTTTTTAGACCTTTACGAACATGTTCTGAAATGTATGAGATTTTGTCATGGGTTTAGCAGTTTATACTTTGATCTTCCCACAAATGTTACTATTTCGGAACTTGTTTAAAATGTAAGTGAAATGAATTGAGCCCTGATTTGAAAATAGCAAAAAACAATAGTGACACATGTAAGAAGAATCACATTACAGAAGGATAGATTCTGTCAACTGAAAAAAGACAAATGCTATCTGGGTGAAACAACAAGGCTTTAGAGCAATAGACAGACAGTTATTGGTCTGACATGTAAACTGGCATTGAGTAATGATACATACTTTGTGAGGGCCTGGATGTGTCATCACCTGCATGTTTGCCATTCAATCTGCACAGCTTTTTCCTTGTTAATTTACACAATAGGTGAACATGAGCACGCTGGGGGCCGCGATTTTACCTGGAGCCAACAGTGCAGAGTTACAGCTGAACTCGGGAGGAAAGGTAAAGAATTGCTACAGGTCTCCAGAGCAGTGAGTTCACAGTGAGGGTGGTATGATATTTAAAGAATGAAGATGTAAATGTTATTGTAGTGGCCAAATACTTTCACAATTATTGAATTTGATTTAATTTAACTGGAAGAACTGCACTTTATCTACAAACCAGAAAGTTTGATAAATAAATTTTCCAAAAAATAATAATTTCACATATTTTTATTTTGTCGATGATGGAATAACATTTTCTTCTTCCTACTGCATTTACAGCTACTACGGTTTATTGTTTGCATTTACTTGAAACGTTGTGGACATCCATTCCAGGCAACACAGTGGCTCAACTGTTAGTGGTCTCACCTCACAGCAAGAAGGTCCTGGGTTCGACTCCCAGGCGCCATGGGGCCTTTCTGTGTGGAGTTTGCATGTTCTCCATGTGTCTGCGTAGGTTTCCTCCAGAGGCTCCAGTTTCCCCTACCACTAAAAATATACAATAGGCTCCTCCATTTTGGCACCTGGACTCCCCTGAAAAATAAATTCTAAGTCTCAGTGGGACTTTCCTGGTTAAAGAAAGGTCAATAACTGTAGGTGTAATTGTGAATGTATGAACAGCATAATGTGAATAAGGTACTTGTATTCCTTGTCACAACAAATGTGTAACTATTGGTAATCAAATAAGTAAAATTCTCTATCATAAGCTTGAAATAAAGCCAATCAATTAATCAAATGTTTTGCTCAAACACTAGTAGAAATATCAGTAGAAGTAGCAATAGTTCTAATCAATTATGTAGACATTAGGAGCAATAACCTGTAAAAATAACTAATGCTCAGTGGTCAAGTGGTCTAAGCTGCAGCCCATATGCCAGGCTCTGAGGCCGGCCTCAGTGCTGTGAGATCAATTCCCAGCTCTAACAATAAGCAAATGTCTAATAAAGCCCATAGCCAGAAAAGAAAAGAAAACTCATAATAGAAAGCTTCACTAAAAACATCACATTCAATACCACCTATAATGCAACCGCGAAATACCTTTCGCATAAACCAAACAAAGCACATAGTTTAGTGAAGTTTAGACTCAAACTCAAGGCAAGATGGAATGAGAGTAACTGCTTTCTGTCTCACTTCATAAACCAGAACTACACCTGAGGAATAGGATCTTTCTTCTGTGATCTTACGGAAACCATCCCACAGCACTGCCCAGAAACATGATGATATCACCTTAACAGCATTACACCCTCTTGTTTTTTTTCTCCAATCTATTGCCAAATTTTGGTAAAGAAACCATCCTTATTCCATGTTCGGGAAATCCCAGTAGTATTTATGGCTATCAATAACGTCTGGATTGTATAGTATGATAAGCTCGCCACATCTTCTGGTAAACCTGGCAGACACTGACTAGTGCACAAACACAAACACACATTAATCCAGTATCTATCCAGACCACACCACTGTGCATTGTTCCGCATGCAAACCCATCCACTCCACTGCACACCTGCTCCCTATGAGGACTACATCCTGCTTGGAGCTCCAAAAAGACCCTTTGCTAACATCTGTTTCCATCCAGATGTCCATTAGACTTGTGGCGCGGTGCTTTGTGACACGCACCTGTCGCCTCTAATCACCGCATTTGCAAAGTTATGACCTCGATCGTTCGTCCGACTTTAAAATAGCTCTGCCTTCGCTCCGACTTGGCTAACAGGAAACCATTAAAGCATCAGCAATTACCATTCCCATCCATCCACACGCCGCCTATTTTATTTTAATCTGTTTAAGTGCATTTTCTACGTGAGGTTAAAATATGAATTCCCCCTTGCCCCCTCCCTCTCCTTCTCGAGCCACCCGGGTTTTTCTGCCTTACTTGAGAGCACAATTTACGACTGATTTAATTTGGCCTCCGCAAACATTTCTAACGACATTAGCCGCAGTGCATATACTGACTGCCTCTCCCTCTTATTCCATTAAGTCCTAAATCAGGTTTAAAGACCATACTGATGCGGGATGCTATTATGGGTGATTATCAAAACAACAGACAATGGGACAAAGTGTTTAGTAACTGGTTTAGCGGTTATTTTACGTAACCAGGACAGATGGGAACGCCACAAATGACAAATCAATCTATTCAATAATAAAAGACCTCACAGTAAGTTTATGTGGCCCGAGACAACATATGCCAGGAAAATGATTTACTTGTTATAAAATAAAAATGCATATTCTGTGTGACAACTAGAATAGAGCAGACATGAACAGCACTTAAAACCAGGGCCTCTTTAGTGAGTGTGACAAGGACTAATGGCAGGAGTCCATCTGCATACATGCTTACAGCTGCCTCTAGTCTGCACAAAGCCAATCATTGTGTTATTAACCCCACAACCCTATTTCAAATTTTTATTAACCACCAAAAGAGGCTTAAATGTCGGCAAGCTCAGCTAGGAACGGTATTGATCCACAAATGCCCATCAGTCATTGTCAAACAAGCAGCATGTAAAACACATGACATGCTGGGGGCATATTTTGTGAACAAGTGTGTGGAAAAGCCTCTGAGATTAATTCAAGAGAAAAAACAGAAGTGGGTAGACAATATTGATAAAAAGATTTTAAAGGAAATATATGATGCATTTTTCATATTGTTATTATTTAAACATGCTCTTGAGTACCTTAAATTTGCCATCTCATGTTCTGAAACAAAAGAAAAAGTTTATTATGCTCTAAATAAACATGTTTCTCTGCTGTCTGCCCTGGCACTTACTGAGTTTAAGTAGCCAGTAGATGACCAATAGCGCAATACAAATTTTAGTTATGTTATCACTTTAAGAGATGCTATAATCAGGTTATCAGTAGTAGTTTTCGTGTTTAGACGGCAGAAATGCTCAACACGAGTCTGGCGATGATTTAAGGACTTAAAACAGCAGAAAAAGGCGACTTAGAAATTCTGAAAAAAGCAATTGAGGGAGTTCAGTAGGAAGTATTTTTGATAGGCGGAGAGGAGAGGGTTTTCAAACCAACATTCTTCAAAATGGCATGAATGCCGCTAAATGCAACTCCAGATATGTTTTTGATGACGAAACATTGTTAGAACATGGTTCACAGCTCAAAAAAGTCACTGTAGCAGAATATGATTGTCCCCGCATAGGGAAATTTGTCCTTGGCATTTTACCCATCTTTCAATAGCACTGGGGCAGCCCGTCAGGGGCAGTGTTCACCACAGTACAGCGTTTAGGAACCCATCTCCAGATCTTGAGCTAAGTTTGCTTAGGACTATACTGAAGGTGGAGAATGTGAGAGAGAAACTGGACTGCCCAGAGGAAACCCACAGACAGAGGGAGAAAACATGCAACTTCAGAAAGGCCTAGGCAGCCTGGCTGTTGAACCCAGAGCCTTCTTGCTGTGAGGCAATAGTGCTAGCCACTCAGCCACAATGCAGCCAGTTTATCCGAAGAAAAATATATATTAAAATGTGGTCATGGTTGGCGATTCAAGTACAACACAAAAAGTGAATCGACTGTAAAATAAATGACAGAAGTATTATTACTTGAATCCATGACAGTTCTCAGCTATGACAGTTTCTGAAACATATACTACAGTAGATACATACAAAACACACTGTTAAAAAGGCATGTAAATTCAAAGATATTGGGTACAAAAACTTGTTTAAATTTAAATTTAAATAGGTACATGTTCGGACGGGCATGAACGGGCAGACACAATCTAGCTGACTTTAATTATATTAATACCCCTATAAATTACTATGTAAATAATTGAAGACAGACCGTAAGGCGTTTGTGATAAACATGCAAATATACCCTCATTTCACTCCACTTCACTCCCTTTATTTTGTCCAATTAAAGCAAACGCCAGTGAAACTGTAATTAAGCCGTGTCCAGGCAAAAGACTGCCTGCTGATTTTAATGAAGCCCTATTGATCGGCCCTTTATTTGCTATTGCTCACCCAATAAGTTGCATGGGCCTGAAGTTAGAAGTGCAGCTCTCACATTCAGGTTCTACATTGTACTGCTGGGTTTAATTAGAAACACCACACAATTGCTCTAAGCACATTTCGCATCAGGGATAGTGGTGTGTGCTGTGAATGGCCTGAGTGTGTGGCTGCAGATCAGCGGGCGTCTGGACACATGAGTGGAGAGCTCACTGCCTCTGAGAGTGAATGAGGCCGGCTGAACAAGTTTCCAAACAAAAGCACCACAGCACACTCTGTTATTTGTGAAACAGAGATGACCTCGGCCAATCAATAGCTCACAATTAAAAAAAATGCCCAAACCAATTAGCCACATTGAGCTATTGCTAAAGGCAGACTGCTGTGATTGGAAGTCCACTATGGGGACAATTAAAGATAAAAGGTTTGGTCAGGCAGAAGAACAGAGTCAAACTGTCCATTGATTACCATTGGAGAATAGAAAAGCTAAACTTTACCAATCTCTGTGTTTACATGACGCTGGCTAGACTGGGGCACTATAGTTTATACAAAAACAAAAATTCAGTAACATATAACCTCTCTTAGAAAGGATGTAAATAACCTCACTATAAACCTATACAAGATTTGGAACATAAGCAAGCGAGGAAGATAACAACAGACACAATTTTGATTATGGTTATACGTTAAACTGGTTAACTTGAATGTTAAATTGAAGCCGATTGCAAACATTGGCAATGCTACAACCACATCTATCTGAGTTGGGATATGCAACATGTACAAATAAATCTTGGCTAGGACACAGATTTACAAGAAGAACAGGGCCACATTAAAAGCAAATTTCTTAAAGCATTGTGAGGCCCATCACAGCTGAACTGAAGATGCATTAGTTTAATTGCAGTACCAACGCTTATCCACTGAACCACCCCAAACGAAGATTACCCTCTAATGGATGAATAGCTAGATTTGATAAAAGCTATTATCAAACGTCAACCAACAAGGGAAACACAGGGGGCAGGGAGAGCTTCAGAGAAAAAATGTAATGGATTGTCACATAAAGGATGTATTAACAATTCACTTCTTTTGAAACCTTTGCAAACTTCTCTGTTAGATTACGTCTTTTCAGCGATGGAACCTGCTTTGTCCCGCATAGAGACAAATGAAACTTGTGAAGTGAAATGATCAGGGTTAATCCAACTGCAAACCTCGGGAGACAGCTATGAAAGACATCTTCAATAACGCGCGCGATAATGTAACTCTCTTCCTATAACCCTCCCTCCTTGTCTTTACCCCTGCCTCGCCTAACAGATCTTCCGATAAATTAACTGCTTTTTAGTTTGCAGCTCCGGTCCACCATTAATCCATATTGGAAGAAGTGTAGTCAAGTTACACTTAGGAGGAGAGAACTGGTCCATTTTAGCGGAGCAATTAGGACACATTAGTCTTGGCTTTAATTAGAAGGCTGCAGCGTTGATATTTCAAGTGCTGCTTTGCGCCGGTGTTGTGTTTCTCCGCAGCCTGCCCTCGTCTCCGTCCAGCCAGGAGTCTGTCTGGCGCGTGGGCGTCCGACTTCCATTTTTTGGTTAGTTTCTGATGGGTTTTTCTTTGTTTTATGTAATGATACTCAAGTGTTAAGTTTAGAGTTATTTTAGAGACAATTTAAATATCTTGTTGCACAGAATTACTTTCATTGTTTTGTTATGACATGAATATGTTTAATGGGGAATGTGTATTGATGTCAAATTGGGTCGTAAGTTAAATCTACTTAAAGCACAATTAAGATCAAAATGTTGAATAATGTTAATGAACTGATTAACTAATATTAATACTAATGTTAAATACGAGTCTTTATGGCATTATGGTCACAAGAGTAAAAATAGCTAAGATAAACGTTATGATACATATTATTTATTTTAAGTACAATTTAATAACTACTTCAAATACTGTCATTCATTTGCACTGCTGTATGGTGTATTGAAGGTTTTATAGGTTTTTGGTTGTTTATCTGATACAACATATTTTGCATATAAATAGCACGCATGCACCGTTACACGTGACCATGTTAGGTCTGACTGATTTTACAGTGTGTTAAATTACTGTCTATTTTTGTCGAGTTACACAAAAAAATATTTTTATACTTATATGTTATACCTATATACATTTTACAATTGCACAAAAAATGTTTGATTTAACACTAGAGTAAAATAAAGCTTAGGTTGTTTTGGCACCATTAAAGATTTGGAATTATTTAAATACTATGTGAAATGTATGCTGATCCACTGGTATTCTGTTGTGTAGCATTATAGATTCTGGCAAGCTTTTTACCGACATCAGTCAGGAGATTACATATCTACAAGAAATAGCCTAAAACTGCAAAATGGCTAAAAATGCATTGCTTTCATGTCATGGTCCGTAGCCTGATAGCACGAGAGCGGAGGGGGGAAAAAAACTGAACCAGGATTGAGATGAGTGGGGAGTTAAAACCTGAAGCCTCAAAGTCAAATTGATCTGCTTGAGGTGCCACATTTAATTGTTAGCCAAACAGACAGACATGACATCTTAGCCGCGCTGCTCTCTCCCCGGCCACATTAGCCGACCGCACCGCTTCATGTTCACCGGCTGGAGGCAGACTGTCTGGAGGAGGAGCCACACTCAGCATCCACCACCATCCCATCCTTCCTGAGTGATCCGCTAGCTCCTCCGACGCCCCCATCGCACTGCGGGGACAACAGCTAAGGTCATACCAAAATATCTGGGTTCATGCTTAAATTAATTCATTAAAAAATCTATGGCACGGGACTTAACTAGGTCTAAATCAGAACTAAACTAAACCTGAATGATTAGATTCGATTAGATGATAACACTCTGAAATAACTACACTTAATCCTGCCTAGTAAAGCATGAAGGTTTAATTCATAGTGAACAAATAGTTTATTAAGAATGATTAAGGTTTAGTAACTATTTAACTAATACTTTAACCATAATTCCTAACCCCAACCCGAAGCCTAACCTTAATTAAGTAGTTACTAATCCTGAATCATGCTAAATGAACAAACTATATGTTCATTGGGAATTACATCTTTGTTAACGCTTTGTTAAGTAGTTATTATAAAGTGGTACTAAAGAGATAAAGGAAACTATTAAATACGGATTAAACGTAGACTAAATCAGGGCAAATTAGGGAATAATAATGTGATTATAATCAGATAAAAACCAAGATTCTCACTGTAGCACAAATATATTAAAAAAATGATACTCAAATGGTCCACACGCACACACAAATTTTGACAGTTACCATTCTTCTCTCAATTAAAATAAAACCTGTACGATAAATGTAGTTTCTTGTGAGACATTGTAGTATAAATGAAATTATCTCCGAACAGAATTTGGCGATTCTAACCGTGCATTAGCTGGTAAATGAAAACATCAACAGAATGTGCTCGACTGGTCCGGCTCATTTACTTTGCCAGGAATAGTTTATTAGAACAACTGAGATCATTACAGCCAATTAAGTCATGATTCATCAGTCTGGGTAAACAAGCGCTGAGCATGGCATTAATGTGATAAGCAGTTGTTGGTCTGCACTGCGGGGAGATGCACAAACACACAGCTCTCCAACGCACAAATGGAGAAGACTGAATCCACTTTGCATATCCCAGCTATAAACATGGTAAGAGCAGTATAGTCGAGTAGCAGATTGGATTGGAGGTTTGTAAATTAAAATGGATTTTCTGACATTAATGGGTCTATTTTGGTTTAGTTTTTTGCAATAAAGACTAATGAGCATATTAGAATGGTGTATACTTGCATAAGATTTGACTAAAACATCTGCTTGCTGTGTAGTGTGTATGGATCGGCAAGAAGTGGATAGGACGAGTCTGTTCCAACAAATATGGGCCTGCGGTGGGGTTACATGAGGCTGATGTTGACTACACACTGACAACCATTATACATTCACACGAGCTAACCAAGACGCTAACTACTTTGTACTAGGCCTGTCAGGATAATCACAATAAATAATAGCTGGAACAATATTTTGGGGGGTTCAGTATCATGTGTACAGTTTTTTTTTACTACTGACTTACCACACCAGTGTTTCAGTCTGCTTTTACTTTATTGCATCTTTTAACAATATTGTATCAGTAGAAAAGGGTTTATTGCACAAGTTTCCCTATCTTTAAGACACATTTAAAACTATGGCAGAGAGATACGCAAACATGTGATCAGGTTTTAGCTTAAATATGTTTAAAAGTTGGGCATGTGCAATAATAATTTTATATACCAAAGCTTCTGATTGAAATACCGTGGGAATTAGTGCCAGGAGGTCTGCAGAAGGTTTGTTAAAACCATAAACACATATTTGTGTTTTCCTGCTTTAAAGTTATGACGTGGGCATAATGCAGTTTTATTATTATCATTTCTCATGATATTTTTCTGTAGCAATATATCAAACTTCAAAAATTGTTACAGTGACAGGTCTGTGTACCCCAATGATACAATGAGTACAAAAAGTCAATTGTAATCTATATTGAAACCACTGAGTAACGTCAAAAATGCTACACAAAGTTGCTGATTAGCCGTGCAGTTTTGCATTCTCCTCTATTCATCAGGCTCATCAAAGCATTTCCACTCTGAATAATGAGACGCTTTAAATATAGTTAATTCTGTAATTAATATCAGTCGTTTTAATGAATTCTAATTAGGTGCAGTTAGCCTGGTTCATTTTATTAATTAAGTGCAATATCCATCTCTTTAAACTCTACTTGTGTGTCACTATTTACAGAAGCCCATAGTAAGGTTACAATACTGTATTGTGAATCGAACACTTACAAACATAATAATGCATAAACAACTTTTGAGCATTCACGTATTGCTTTGAGTTTTTAAAATAGTGATACATTGCAATACAATACGATAAGGGTGAGACTTCCCAGCCTATAATGACACACTGCCAAGTATTTTGTCTTACTGTTCAAAAAGCCAAAGTCTGAGGAGGTGGAACAAGAACGAGCAGTGTCTGTGTGAACCAAGATCTGGCTCGTCAATATGACACATGAACTAATGAAGATGTTCTTAATCCCAACTGTCTGTCCCGACAACATCTGACATTTTCAATCAATAGTTTTACTTGCACAGCCCGTGGGTCAATGCTGCTTTATGTTTTTTGAACTACAAGAGGCTTATATATTCATTTAATCATCAATTCATTCGTACAAAGCTCAAATGGTTCACATTTTTCAGGAAGGTAAACTTGTGATAGTACATTTTTCATGAATAAGTCATAGAACCTTTGGGTGCCTGGAAGTTTTTACTCCAAGCCAGTTCAATCAAATAATGTGTGTATATAATATTAAAGGCCAACAAACCTAGGTCAAGACTAGGTTAAGATCAGTTTGAAGCGATTACAGATCAGATCAATGTGTTATTCGAAATTGATTTGTTCATTTGTTGCAGTGCCTTTGTCCAACTAAATAACACAATCTGATAATAATTCAACAATGGTTCATTTTCTTTCGACCTTTAGGTGTGAACAAGAGAAATATGGCCTCCCATAATCAAAGACAGTAAGCGGTGCTAGTGCAACAAACTGGTTTCCTGTACCTGGATATGAATGTACCGTGTTACAGTTGGAAGTGTCAGTGGTGTCCGCTGTGTGAGTGTGTGAGTGAGTGGTTGGCAGCTCGCAGAGACCAGAGCCCCTTCATGTCTCGGTCTGTTTACAGGCCAAAGCAAATCAAAGATGCGTCTCATTTCAGAGGCTGTAAAAGTGCGCCTGGGGAGGGATCGGATGTCCCAGAAACACCCAATCCTCCCTGAGCTGCCTCTACTTACAGGCTGGCAATCCATGTAGCCTCCAAATGAACACTGCAAACAAGCATTCTAATTAAGTGTCCAATAGAATAAAACATCATCAGTAAAATATGTTTCTAATAGAAAATTAACTTAGGCAGCACTGTATGAGGAAAAAAAATTATACTCAATAGCTATGTTTAGTATTGCAATATTTAATATACCTGTTGAAACTGTTAATTTTATTGATTTTTTTATGCAAATGACTCAACTATGACTTAACTATCAAACTATGTATTAAAAACATAATAAAGACTAAACCAAGGTTACATTAGGACTGAATAAAGAATAAACATACATTTGAAGTATCAAAGCCGATATCCTGATGGCACCTTTAATAAACTGATGTAACTAGATAATGTTATTTTTATCAGTTGATATCAGGAATTGGAAGGTTCTCAAAGTCAAAATACTGATATTGGTGTCAGAACTGAAAAAGTTGCAGTGCATTCTTAATTTTAATGTATATATATATACATATATAAATCAATATATATAATATCAATATTTTTGTCGATATACTCTGCAGCAGTAAAATAAAACTCACAAACTTGCTTGATTATACAATTATTGACTTAAGTTCCGGGTTTACCAGCTGTGACGTTTTCAACTTGCCGATGCAACCAGGCGTATCACTTTATCATATGCAGCTATTAATGCTTTTAGTGCATTAGACTTATAGCCTCAAAAGCTGCAGGGTTTTCTCCCCGGCCTGTTGTATGAAAAAAAAAAAAAATCAATGAAGGTTTTCAGTCTTGCAATATTTTGTTTCTTGCGGTGTACTTGTATCCAGAGTGGCCACGAATAAAGCCCATCTAATCGAAACATCAATTTATTATATGAAAGTGCTTGTTTGGAAAAAAAAAAAGAAAACACGTTACTGGAAGTTTCACAGTCTCGCATCCGCTGTATGAAATAGAATATGACTATATGTTGTCAGTGCGTTTTCAGTCATCAAAGTACTGGAAGGATTTCATTTCAGCGTAGGAGCGTGGTTAGTTAGTGAGTGATTTTGAGTTTCGACGTGTTGGGTGAAAAAAAGATGAGACAGACGCGGTTTCTTCATGGCGTCGGGAGCGTACACGTCTTCTGAAATTCATGCCGACCGGTTTTCATTTACAAGTCGCCAACATGGTGATCCATCCAGCCATTACGGACAGACTGTCAGATTCCATTTACAAATATTTTTTTGTAAATACTAGATCATGTTCTTAACACAGTGGCTCCCCTGGGCTGTGCAAAGAGCCCTGGGAGAATATGGTTAGATGTCAGGAGCAGGGTTTGTATTGAACTGCAAACATCTGGGGTCGTCTGTCCCTCGGTGGAAAGCTCGTCGTCGTGGGAGACCGGGCCTTCTGCTATAACACACATATGTGACGAGAGGGACATTCACAAGACATCACTGAAAAGCATGGTTCTTACTGAAGTTAAATCGTTATAGTTTCAAAGCAGACATGTTTCTAATATCTATATTTTTCAATTGCATTTATTATTGATTTATTTATTACAAACACTACCCAGAAAACACACTGAACCCATTGCATTTTGAGCACAACAGCCTAACTTTTTTTCACAATCCACTTCTGACACACAACCGCTACTTTGCATTAGCGGCTGCTAGCATTTATTTACATTTTTTGAGGGTAAGGTTAGGGTTATTTGATTATGTTTAGGGCTTTAGGACAACTTTGCGAAACAGGTCTCAACAGAATCGCATTGTGAATAAAAATGACACGGTACAGCCATTGCTGCTTATAGCTGCCTGTTTCTATAGTGTGGTGTGGTGAAATCATCAACACATTTTTTATAATACAATATAACCGGGTTGCATTCAAAACAGATACAAAAAAAAATATCAAGACTACCTTTGCTTTTTATCTGTTTCCTTTTTTTATTGTTTTCTCCACTGCTAGGTTATTTTAATTATAGTCCAAAACAGCATTTACATTGTAGTTTCACATATAAATAACTAACCAACTTTACTATAAATATTTTTTTTTTCCAAAACAAAGACTGCGGCATTATTTAAACCAAAATCTCAAAAAATAAAAATGCACTGCATCCTCATCTAGAAGCCTCCAGTTACCATATTTTAACCATTATTTGGTTGACAATGTATTTACAAAGTCTCAATGTGCAGTGGAAATAATCGTTTATAGTCGACTAATAGAAAAGAGAAATAGAGAAAAAATACTGAATGGTGACAGCCCTGTATGTAAGTGTGTGGATTAAGTAAAATGCACTCAACATATAGTCCACAGAGTAGAGTCAGGGCCCCCTCCTCCCCCTCACGGTGTCCCCTCTCCCCTCCGACACACTCCTGATTAGCTCATAATGGACGACTCCTGTCCCCCTGCGGAGCCCTGAGGACCTCCCTGGGGAGCCCTCCAACTCTGACCCCTATCTCCACCCTGAACTCCACCTTCTTAAAACACACTAAATAATCCTTCATGTGACAGCAACTTGAATGAAATTCAGCTTAGAGCCGCATCATTTACTGCACACAAAAGGATATTGATAAATGAATCATCGCCTTTTATATTTTTTATTTTAACGGCTTGAGGCGGTTTGGGGAGCGAGGAGATGCTTGTTTCTTTCAGGACAGTGTGTTATTTTGGACAGTTAATATTCAATTAGGACACACAAAGCTACTGTTTAATTATGTACCTCTTAAATGAACACAGTGGAACATGGATTACAGGACAAAGTTACACATTTTTTTTAGCTCAAGTGAACAGCTTGTGAGAATTCTGAAAAATAGGTTGGGATGTTCTCACCAGTGTTTTGAATGTAGAGGGTTAAGGTGGGAATTTCCAAGAAGGGTTACATTTCTGCAGGCTTCATTCATAAAGTCAATAGGTGTCCTGATTTTGACCATGTTACGAAACCCGAATGATAAGAAATAATGTCTTAGTGTGGAGATTTAATAGGGTGAAGAAAGACTGAAGGCTTCAAACTATAAAATAATGGTCAGTGTTTGGTCTGTTTTTCAAACAGCTAGTGGGGTAAAAAGAGTCAGAAAAGGTAGAGATAATGTTGTGAATAAAATCTGAATCCAAAAGTTTCAGAAAGAAAGAAAAACTAAATTCAGCAACTAATTCAGCAAATTAAAATATTAAGCCTAGAAATTATAGAAACTGCCTAATTTGACAATAAAAAATATAAGTGATTCTAGCTTCGCAATCAGTCGCAAGTCTTAATACAAAACTAACACGGTAGTCATTAGTGTGCATTGATACAAATATGACGCATTAACACACTTTAATACAGTCCTTAAAAAAATAAAAAGCTATTCACAAATGAGGACAAAATGTTCAATGCATGTGGTAAACATGTTTGTGGATGGCCGTGTGTGGATAAAACTTGCTTACTTGACTGAAGAGATTCAAGATTCACTTTGGCCATTTACAATAAGCATGAAACCTAATGTACAGAACATTCAAAGCACTTTCTATTCTCCCTTTTCTACCTTGCTTTGTTGCTGTAGCTCTCTTTCAGAAATACATAGGTACTTCTACAAGAAATGCTTTTGAATGACAAATTCTACTCGGCTTTTGAACCACAACAATCATGGGGTACAAATTAAATAATTATAACACCTCATATAGCTTTATTTGCTTAAGAAAAGATGTCTCTGTCCAAAATGTATAGAAAACATGCATAAAAATATATATAATCCTGTGCCTTAATTAAGCCCAAACCCACCAGATTCCACACAGTCAATTAATCAGGGCACTCTAAAACAAACAAAAGCGGGATCCCAAACACGAGGCTATTAAATGTGCAAGTGGGGCTGGATGGCTGCTTTTAGACACAACATTTACATGTAATTATCTTCTTATATAATTAAGTGTATTCAGTTAACAAGCGTCTTGCTAACGGGCCACATTGCTTTCCCCGAACTAGCGGCGGCAAGCAGCCCACAACGCTGAGTGAGTGAGTAATTAGAGCTCGGCACGCTCGTGTTAATGGAAATGATCTGAAAAATCACTGCTGCGAGAGAGAGAGAGAAGGGGGGGTGGATGCCATACAGGAAGCAGGAGTGGGGTGATGTAGAGCTTTTTGATTCATTACGATTTGATAACCTCATATTTCAGCACAAGTGCAATTAATGTATATATTTTAAAACATTTGGGTAATTCATGTGCAATAAGGCACTTGAATGAGCAAATAGACAGGACCTCAACGCTCACAGCGATGAAAACTTTACATGGTCTGTGTCTTCTCTACAGAAAATATGTGATATTCAAACATGTTTGGAGACACACTGATACCAGTCACAGACACTAGTGACTTGTTTCTATTTTATTCTATGCTGTCTTCAGTTTTATTATTGTGTAAAATAAACAAAATTCTACAGTCTATAGTATTAAGATTTTCCCCTTAAACTTTTGCAGCAAAGTACAGCTACTACTGCTGTGTATAAAACCTTAGTAAGTTCATTCAATTTTCAACATTATTACAGATGTCAATTGGTTTATTGATAACCGTGATAATTAAGGTCACAGTTTAATTGTGAGACCTAAAAACTATTAATTGTCACTATTTTAGAAGCAAAATTTTGTTATTTCAATTAAACCTAAACATAAAGCGCACAACAACTTTACTTTTGCGTTCAGAAAGTTTGATTTCATAAAGCTGTTCACAACTATTGCAGTAACATATTAGAAAATGCATTAAGAATGTTTGTTTTCCTGTCAATAATTGTGAAGAATTATTATATTGTTTTATATTATGACATCTCTAAACACTGTATGATACAAATGAAGTATTATTTATCTCTCTTAAAACTTACATTCTGTCGCATCCTTCTGCCTTACTTTGTTTAGCGAGCCTCCCGTATGGCACTCTGTCCTAATTAAAGAGTGTTGTCCTTAATTATGTGAACGCTGGTGTCTTATACAGCGTGTGTTTTCCCCGGCCCCTGATCTGTGCACCAGCATTAGAATAACAATAGCTCCGGTGCTTTACTCATGTTGGAGCTGACACCGTGACACCCAGGTCCACCCTCTCTTCTCTTCACCCAACACTACGCTTTGATTCTGCCCCACACAGCCATGAGCTCATCCTGCCCGGGGCCTTGTGGGGGGGGGGGTTAGGTGGACAGGGGGTGAACTCTACCACACTACTGCTGCTGCCGCCGCTGTATCGTTTACTCATTTGTCTGGCCGAATCAAAGCGAGCGGATTTAATTCACAAGTGCAATCAAAGGACGCCCTCCAGATGTTAAGCGCAACCTTCCCGAACAAGCTATATTGCGTTACTTTCACTTATAGTCTGGCCCGATTTCACTTTCCTTCGCTTGAATGCATTGAATGAGATTTTGCAACCCCCTTTACAAAAATGCGTGGTAACCCAATAACTCCAGCTCGCCCGCAGCTCCCCAATGTTAACAATACATGACAGGCTTCACACGTCATGTCCAACCGCAACCTTTTCACTTCTCTTCTCAATCAATCCAGCGCAAACCCCAAAACTAACGCTTCAATTCTGACGTTGAAATCCTCCAATTTTCTCCAAAGCCCAGTTCGGTTAATATTTCTAATTGGGACAAATAAGGGCGGCCTGTGTTCAAAGAGCCGTCCTGAAAAGCTGCCAAAATTCCTTACCAATTGCAATAGCTTAGAGCGGAATTATGATACAAACTATGCAGCAAACAGGTAAGCGAATATCCGCCGCCATTGTCCCCAGCACTTTCTATTGACTTCTATAAACACTTTAGGAATCAGGACAATGGCTTTTCTTTAAACTTGACACCAAACCTGTTACAATACAAAAATACTCCTATCCTCCAAAGACTAATTGGCTTTTGATGCGTCCGAGCAAGGCAGACGTAATAGTAAAGATTATACGTGGTGCTTTTCAAGGCTCGTAACCTGAGTAACTGATGCACAAAGACACAGGAACAACAAAAATCCTCCTTATTTTGGTTGCTTATCACCTAAGCCGCGGTCATTTGTGTTTGAGGGCAGCGGAGGTGTAATTTGAATAAGGACAGTGTTTAAAAGTCGCGCTGTGCGGATTTGGAACGGTTGTCGGCTGGCCTGTGAGCATATTGGTTATTGATATTCTCTCCCGGTGACACACACATCGCATCTGCTCGCACAACAGTGAAAAAGCCCTTAGAGCCAAGCTGAAACAAATATGCACTTTTTTTCATTGGCACTGTGTAGGCAGGTGAATGCAAAATGGTCACACAATTTGACTGCAGTGCCATCTAGTGGTGACATGCATCAACGCTGAGACCATCAAGCACTTATTTAATACTCCAAAGATTTTACCTAAACCTTCTTGATCAATTTGTAGTCCCAAAAAGCATAATGTTGTATAAGTAACACAATATCCCAGTAGGCTTTTTAGAATGAATAGTGCATAGGCCATCAGGGACTAAAAAGGTTGAGAGTGTGGGGGGAGTTCATACAATGACAATAGAGTATGAAGTTGGGCTAAATTGCGAGGTGGCCCCCCAGGGAAAGTGCTTATAAGTTTAGCAAAACCACAAGAAATGAAGACCTGCAGCACAAAGCACCATTTATAAAGGTCTTTGAGTGTCCAATGGAGGACAGGGACGCACCTGGTAAACCTGCATGAATTAACAACAGCATGGTTACCATACAAGCACAATTCAAGATTAATAACAAAAAATGTGTGTATGAGGAGTTTATGTCTTTATGTCAGTGTAGGTTTACGTATATACATGACATAAAATAAATTTACTTTGTTTTGGGAATAAGTAAAAACATTTTGAGATGAACAATTAGAGATGAGCAGATAATTGCCAATATTTTGGATCAATATGTAGGATCGATTTTGATAATTTTCCCAAATGATGCAATCTAGCTCTACCACAATTCCACCCACAACTCCATCTCAACATGAGCCTATAAGAGAGTTGTGCATAGTCGTGTTTTATGCATTGTCTACTAATGTGCTAAAATAAAGGCTAAAGTTTATTTAGGCAACAGGTCAGCCAAAACAAAATATCGGCCTCTCTATCTGCTAGAGAATCAAAGTCGATAGCCAATGCAAATACCGGCCCCAGTATGAACATACGGCTATATACCTGTTGCATATCGGTATTTGTATTGAGGAGCATGTGCAATCAAATCTGATGGGCTTCTCTCACTCAAACAACATTTTAACTGAAATAAGATGTTCAGCAGCTGATCAAAAGTTTAGGACCACATGCCTTTAAAATGTTCTGTTAGGTATTCACACTGTCATTCATGACTGTCATGTAATTCTCTTTTTGAACGTAGACAGGTTGTTGAGCTGCATAAGCAGGGCCTCTTGCAGCGTGCCAACAATGCTGAGGTGGGATGCCGTAATTTTGATTTTCTTAGAAGGTCCTGAAGGTTATGGAAAAAAAAAGTAGTTGAAGACCCAAAAAAATTTTTTTTTTTTCTGAGCCGGAGGATCCGATTGGCTGTCCATCAAGACACTGGACGATCCTCAACCCAGATTAAGGCCATTACTGGTGCCAACTGGAGCCCAATAACCATCAGATACTACCTGTGACTGCAGGGTTTCAAAAACAGAAAACGTCTTCAAAGGCCTCGTTTCCTTGAACGCTACAAAACTGCCGTTTGGACTTTACAAGAGAGAACCAAACATCTGACAGATGATGAGAAATTTAGCTTTGATGGTCCTGATGATTTGCAGCATTACTGGCGTGACAAACAGATCCCCCTGAGATGTTTTCTACACGCCACATGGAGAAGGCGCCATGATGATCTTCTTCAGTGGACCAATGGATCTTCAGGTGGTGCAGGGGCATCAAACGGCTGCTGGCTCTGTGCAGATGTTGCAGAGAGCATCCGTCATGACTGAGGCCCTCGTCTGTGGAACCACTGGGTTTTCCAATAGGACAACGCTACAGTTCACAAAGCCCGCAGGGCAAAAGACTTCTTTCAGGAGAATGACATCACTCTTTTTGACCATCCTGAGTGTTCCCCTGATTTAAATCCAATTGAGTTCCTTTGGGGGATGGATGGCAAGGGAAGTTTACAAAAATGGACAACAGTTCCAGACACTAGATGCCCTTTGTGAGGCTGTCTTCACTTGGAGAAATATTCCCACTCACCACCTGGAAATACTTAAAAAAAAAACTATTTTTGAAGTGATCAATGATAACAGTGGCACTACTCATTACTGAGTTCATGTTTGGGACTAAACTTTTGATCAGCCGCAGAACAGCCAATTTCAGTTTAATTGTTGTTTTTCAATAAACTGTTAAGTCAAACAATTTTTTTTTTTGTCTAAATCACATTTCTTGTTGAAGCTCTGCTTCAATATGCAAAATGTGACTTTTGCAATTTATTCACCTTTTCATTGGGACTGTATATTGAACTGCCGCTCTCCAAAGGGCAATGTAACGGAAAGGGGCCAGAGCAAATCAACGCAGCAGTTTTCAGTCTGGAAGGGTGACTTGTCCTTTTTAATTTAGTAATTTTAGATCAATATTACAATTTCATGTCCAAACTATAACATAATGATCCACCATGGGCATCGTAGATTAGAAAAATATAAGACACAAAAGGACAGGTCTTCTTTAAGATTACTACCATCATGCTAAGATGTTTGTTCAACTAACTTCAATTCCTGGAAGTTGTAAAAGAGAAAAAGGGAAGTAAACATGTTGAGAAATGCATGGCACGTTGGCAGATTTTTGTGGCAGATCTATTTATCCAGGCTTGGGACTGGATAATTTGTTTTTGTTCCCTGGCACAAATTGTTGTCAAAAGTTTTGTAATCCCACATTTTTGTCCAGAAGTTGTCCATGGTTGAAAAGGTTGGACACTGGGCATTGTTTTAGAAATTAAGAAGTATTCCAAATGCTCAAACCATTTCCCTCAGACTGAAAATGACTTGAAAAAAAAAACACTGTCCAGATGGTTACCTTTGAAACATGTTCTACCAATACAAGTTGAATTTCATGAAATTACTGTAGATATGACTGGCTAAGTAACATGTTTCTAACAAGTAACAGTAACAAGTTTACTAGTACTATTAAGTAAGCGCTACTATTAAGTACACATATTCCTTATGTGTTCAACCAACGTTTCTTCATCCATTTGACATAATGCTTATTGCTTTTTGAACTCTGCTGGTTGTCTTCATTACTCCTTAGTCTAAAAGGCCATGCATTCTCCACAAAGATCTGTAATACATCACCACACAGCACAATGAAATGTCTGTTAAGGCCCAGATGACATCATCCAGCCCCAAGGACAAATATAGATCATGTTTATCTTTAACCGATGATTCATTTGTGACATGTTCGAGAGATATTCATGTCCCATTCGCCGCATTTAAACAGTTACTTTAGGAGTCGCCATGGTTTCGAAAAAGTATTGCTTCTACAATTTAAATAGATGTTTGTGCATGTTCTGTCTCAGGTCATTGTCGAGGCGAAATTGCACATTGATTAACAATTAAAAAGCTCAGCGGAGAAAAGAGATGATTACAAAAGTAAAAGTACAAAATAGACTGGGGACAAAAACAAAAAGCATAATGCAATCTTATAGTTTCATTTTTTCCTCACCTTGCCCCCTCCCTCTCTGTCCCCCACCAAACCCTTGGGAAGCAGCACTCCAAGGTCTTTCATTTGAGCTTGTATTATGCCCCTGTATCTCTGCTCATTTTTCATCCGCATTGCATTAAGTATTGATATTGATTTCTTGTAAATGGTGGCGAAATGGATGGCTCGCACTTTTTTGTGTTATTGTTCTGCAGCACTTGTAGGTAATTTATTATGGCTGAGGGTCCGGTGAGGCCTCCCAGTTGCCTGTCCCTCCTTGCTGATGGAGCGTGCCAACCAAGCACACCTCAGACCACTCATACGGGACGCTAGGCTAACATCAAAACATCGACTAGCATGTACACTGCAGCACTCGCTATGTCCACATCGCTCGGTCCACTCAAAGCCTGGAAAAACAGTCACATAAACACTAACTTTACGGGCATTTCTCAATCTAACACAGGAGTTCAGTGGCTTTTTATTTTGCTTCTCCTTCCTATTTTGAATATTATTCCTTTTTAGCAGCATTTGTGTTGAAATCCATTCCCAGTTTTCTGACAAAGCGTGGCCTTCTTGACAAACTGGAGTGGTTTACTTGCATTGTCATCCCGGCCGATTTCTTTTTTCCGTGCTGCCGCGGCCCCAGCAGTCCATTTGCATTTCAATAGCCTCTCTGTCTGCCTCTATATTGCCTGATATTATGTCCGCCTTGTATGAATTCGAATTTGGTGACTGCATCTGCTGTTCTACTACTCCGGCAATTCTCATAAAAAGGTGTAACATATGAGGAAAATAAAGCTTGCAAGCAAAACACATCAATGGTGTGCTCACAAATAGTAAGATGTATATCTAATGTGTTAACTTGCCTGGTTTGGCCGTGGACAATGCTATATTTGACCTAAATAGGACACTGTTTCAGCAATACGTTGTATGTCCCAGAAACAAGACAGTACAGTGCCTTTTATGAACATTATCACCACTTAAATCTAACTAAGGACCAACTACTGTAACTTTTCTCAAGCAGTAATTCAATGGCAGTTTTTGGCCACTAGAACAATCCTCCTGTAAAATAGTTGAGACAAGATTTAATGGTAGATAAACTCTCAACACTCAGCTCTTTGTTTCACAACAGGATTGATTATAATACATATCACTGTAAACTTAATGAAAAAGTAGGATGGACTTTTTTTGCATCCCATAAATTTGCAACTGTTTTTAATGTCTGGACAAAGCGCTAATGCAAAAGAGTGTCTGGAAAATGGTTATAAATAAACATCAAAGAAATAAACATCAAAGAAAAACGAAACCTGTATAGTTATACCAAAATGTTAAAATATTATAAATAAATAATAATAATTATAAACAAATAATATAAATATTCAATACATATTTCCTTTTTCTTGACATTCAGGTTCTGTAAAATGTTTTGTTGAATTGGACTCCAATAATTGTGACATTAAAGAATTTGCTTTATTTTGTGACAACAATACAACATAAACTTTTTGCTCCTCTTTGCCAGTTGGGAACTGCATTTTAAGCGCCTCCCTAACCACATTTGTCCACACACTCCGGCTGGTGCCATAAAGTCCGACCTTAGAGTCACATGACCCTCACCCGGAGTCCCTCAGGTATCCCAGAATGCACCAGGGCTATCATCTCGTGTCCGCTCTTCACGTTCTTCCTGGATATATGGGACATCAAAAGTCCCCGGGCATTTACTGTTAAAGGCGCAGGGGTTTACTGGAATCTCTGCTTTTAAAAGATATAAACGGACAATATCTGATTAATCTCTCTTCAGGGGCTATTGAACAAAGCATAAAAAGAGGGTATCAATTGAGATGGACAGTAAGGGAATCAGCTTGGGACAAAAGTAGAAAATCTATTTTAAAACAAGAAAGAGAGACATGCCATAATCATACTTCTCAGTGTTTTGACTTGTGTGATGTATGTATCTGTGAAGTACTGATGCTGATTTGTGTTTAACTGCAAAAACATGGTTGGTTTCCAGAGGGTTCAGTTTCCAAAACGGTGTCAGCATATTTGTATGTTTGATAACATCTGATTTTTGGCAAAACTTCCTTGCTATTGCAGCTTTGCATGATGCAAACACATAATGCAAACATACTTTGTTTATGGTTACAGAAATGTTGCTCATCTACAATATTGGTCTAGAATATTAAAATTAAATTAAAAACAGCATTTCCCCTCTTTATGGACATACTGCATAATTCTAAAAATGGACACCATGTAAATCAATATGTAATTTTATTTATTTATTTATTTATTTATTGTTTGATAATTATTTCCAGATCCACACTTCTGTGTTCACACCCCTTAATTCTAACTGCCAAATGTAGCCTCTGTTGAAAAACAATGAGTGTGAGCCAGAGCTGGGCTGTGCTGCCAGGCTAACAGCTGTGTTTGGGCCACTTGTTGTGCCTCCAGCACAGATAATTACAGCAATCCAAAAGCAGAGCAGCCGCTCATGGAGTTTAATAATGTACAAGTAGTCGCTATCTCTTTATAGATCATGTTACCGCAGCACTCACTGACGTGTAATTTAGATCAATCAAAAAATATGGCGGGGCTATGAAACCAGTGCCTTTGATAATAGTTGGCAGGTAGTAGCCACCCGCTGTTGTTGAAGCATCTCCTATAAAAGGCTCCATTCCAGCCTCCATCAAGCAGCCTGGTGCGCAAGGATGTGTAACCCGGGCAACAGCTACATAAAGCAGCATTATGGGGCTTGATTTAATTTGTCTAAATGGGAGCTGGAGTATCTTGGTTCTCAGTTTGAAAGTCCCTGTTAACCACCACTACAATGTAATGGGCTCCTCAACTTGAAGTCACTGATTGTCATCCTGCTGGTCTAGCAGATTTCCCTCCATTCTGTGTTTGTATTCTTTTTTTCCAGGCCATTAACCCTGGTTTAATTATTGAACATCTACCTTCACTTACATCATTCCAGCTGTTTACCGTCTGAGAGAGATCAATGCCAAGTGTACAGTGGCACCCTAAATATGACAACAAAGATCCTGCCAGGCCTTTGTTCTCTTGCAGTTCCCACCATCTTCCTTTAAAATATTTTGGGGTCAGCAATTTAACTGGAGGCCAAAGCTTTATTCTGCATTATTTAGGCTTCTAAGTGTGATATATGAAAGCCTTTGTTGTGTGCTATGAGCTCCTTTGGTTGATTTGATCTATTGTGTTGCTTTGCAGCTACACTCCCTTCTTCAACCCATTTTAAGAACTATTTGAAGCGAGACAATTTAGCCGGTAATACCTGGGTATCATCTTCTACCTTTGCATGGGGACTCTCCTTGCCTCTGGCTTGTTTTAAACTACTTGAACAATTCAAAGGGCTTCCACTTCTCCTCCTTGTCCTACTTTTAACTTCCCCCTTTCTTCTCCTCTCTGCTCGCGTTGCCTCCAACCCATGGGTCTTTGTTTTAAATGGCAATTCATCCGCCGGCTCGTCAAACATCAATTTCCTCAGCGAGCACACATTACGACCTGATAGAAGAAATAAAACCTCTGCCATTTATCGCACAACTCCCACCTCCTCATTCCACTGCAACATTCTTTCTTGCTTTCTGGCATGGCTATCAAGCACAGGCTGCCTCATCAATGCGTCCAACAACAAGAGAGCAGGCACAACAACGCCAATGCCATTCGACTTCCTCTTAAGTCGTTTTATACTTACTGCAAAACAGTAACGATTTCAAGGGCCTTTGAATTCCTCCAAGAGCCGCAGCTTTATAAAACATGCATGAGGTGTTCAGTAAACAATGCCCAATGGTCTTATTCCTTTTAAATAAAACTATTTCCATGCGGCGTAAGAGAGACTTTAATATTGCCTTAAATATTAAAAGAGAGAACTGAGCCTCATCAATTTTTCATTTATTGGGCCCGCATGTAAGGAGTCATCAATCTCCAAAGAAATTACTGACATTTTCATTTCAAATAAAAAAGGGTACACTTTATCCAGCGGTAATAGGGATTGCCACTCTTACACAGGGAGCATTAAATGGCTTCTGGAGTGCTGAAAATGAGATTTTTTTGTTTCAGAACAGCTTGTGGTTTTTAACCCCGTGAAGCAAACATGCATGAAATTGCAAAATAAAATGCTGCACATTACAGTCTGCTTTTTAAGGCAAAATGTAACTCATTACAAATCAATACAAGTCGAAATCCCGACAAACTCAAGCGGCTTGTTTGGCCATTTGCTCGTATTGATAGCCTATGACATAAATTCATTGTTAGATATGACCAGTGTTATGATATATTGTAACAAATGCCTCCATCAGTACATTGCCCCGCTTGTTTGCCTTTAGGGTTGAAGCTTTGTAATTACTGCACAATAAACAAATGGTTTGGGTAATGGGCAAAGGAGGGTCCCAGGACAACAGGAAGCAGGAGAGGATTACCGCACTGTACACAGCCCCCTGGACCCAAACTGTGAGGCCTGTCCCGCACCTCACCACAGTCCCCCTGTGGTAACATACAGCTGCATTATTAATGGCCTGGCATGTTGATATATCATCAGTGAGTGTACATACATTGTGTAGAAGGGGAAATAAGGGTTACAGTAGGCCAGGATTTATAACAAAAGCTTGACATATGCTTCTAATTCACCTTGACAACAGTGTCACATCCCGCATGGTGAGTGATCGTCCACCTGAAGAGGGGTTTGTAAGTAGCAGCGCACTTCCTCTGGATGCATGCCTCTCTGCCTTTACAACCATAACTCATGAATATTTGTTTGTAATTTCTGTACACATGTCACCCCGCTGTCTCATTTGCATAGGTAGATTGAGATGCCGCAAGCATAACCGGGCCGGCCTGTGTGCTGGCGACTGCAGGACACTGACAAATAGCGCTCCCTTTGCGTCATGGCACCTTTGTAAATGTTTGATTAGTTTTGAATGGATTACTGTTAGATTATCGGGGTTTGGGGCTGGAGCCTAGACGTGTGCCATGCTCCTTACGGGTGTCCGGTGTCATAACAGGGCTGTGCAGCTGACAGAGAGCGAGTGTACCAGGGCAGGGGCCAGCTCTGTTTATGTGAGCCTGTCAGAGTGTTTGATAACGCTACTGCCCCCTCCTGTCACTGCAGTGTGGGGAATACGGTAAAGCACTTGGAGAGTTGAAAAGAAAATCAACAATTCTATAAGACATAGTTTCATCTTCAAACTTTTATGTTCGATATCTTTGACTTCTTTGCTCCCAAATCGGCTCAGCAATTCAGAGATATTTAACGCCTTGCTAGGAATCTCATCGTGGGGCGGCTATAAATTCAGCGCGCCTGCCGAGAGACACTCTTCCATTGCTTGTGTGGCAATCAGACTGGTGATTATATGGGTAATGAAACATGTGGCTCCTCTCGGTGTCTGCTCCTTCCATTGCCTGTCTCTTCAAATCCACCCCTCCAACTTTTCTTCTCCTCTCTAGTTAACGCTGCTGATAGATGAGGTGGAACTATCAGGCGGGCTGTAACCCATCACTTCCTGGGCCTATTATGCACAGTTGGATGCAGGCTAACGCTTGTGGAATGGTGCCGCCCACCCCTGACGGCCTCCAAACCGTACAATCCTTTTTAGTTGGGAGACCTGTCTGGAACGTTGACAGCGCCACTGCCGCCGAGCTCCCTCTCTCTCAATCTGTTTAGCTTCCTGTTGTGACCTTTCATACAGTCAAATATATCAGCAAGCGCCGCGTTCTCATTAAAACAGTGCATTAACCAAAAGAGTCTTTGGAGTCTAAATGACAGCCATAGGAACTGAAAGCTAATAGCCGTGGGCAGTTGGGGAAACTTAACTCATGAATCAGTGTGCTAATGCGATGGCGGCAAGCCTGCAGCGCTGTAAGTGTACAGTCTCCATTGGCGAACCTTTTCTCCTGTTCATTTCAACACCACTTCCTCCTCCTTCTTCTTCTACGGTTCCGTGTCTCTCATATCACTGTGTTCACTATCCACTTCTACCTGATACATTTAGTTCTTTCTCACACTTCATACAGCCAATCCCACTTGTCCTACTATCTTATTTGTTCATTCCATTGAGCCCAGTATTGAACTTGTCTGTGTCATCATTTCTGCTTTCTTCCTCTTTCTGCTCGTATTGTTTTTAAAGGATGATGAAAAAAGATGGAGAGATTGAGACAGAGGAATGAAAAAGACATTTGGAGAGAGAGTGTGGAACAGAGCAGAATCTAAAAGCTCATTACTTTCTCCTGATGGAAGAAAATGAGTGAGGGGGCAATAATAAAGCTTGAATTTTTCAATACTGTTAAAAATGGGGCTGTGACAGCTCACCACCAGTGCAAGGGACAGGCACCGACAACGCATGGTGAGCCACCGAATTAGCAATACCATACATCATAAAATCTAATTAAATCAAGGAGCAGAATCAAATTAGTTTTGTGTGACTCAAAGCGGCCGCCAAAAGGGCTCTATTAAATGAACTGTAGAGAGGGGATTAAATAATTCACAGTGAGGGATTTTGCATTTATACAAAAATTGTGCACTTAATTGTCCGTGCTATATTACAGATTTGGCCTTATGTTAACAATGAGCCTAAAGCGCACTTACTGGTGCACACTGGGCACACATTAGGGCCTACATGGTCGACAAAGCTTGAGACTGAGGGAGGATTAGAGTGACTAGCTTTTTGATGGCACTAGTACAATGGAGCTCAGGGTCTAGAGCAGGCAAAGGTTAAACTGATTATACCCCAATGACTTTTAATATGCAAAAAAGTCCATGCTTGAATTTTAGTGAGTTGTTCAATTAGCCACATTTTAATAATGGACTAATACCAAACCACGGTATTGCATGCTACCATGCATTACAATGAAGTTAACTATGTCCATTATATTAATAGAATTATGAAGCTTTAATTATTTTATGTATTATTTTTACTTCAATATAACAAAAAAGATGCAGAGTGCAACCAAAGCAGCCATTTCAGGAGGACTTGCAATCATTACATTGGCTTTGGGATATTTTATATCTTTATAAAATCATTCATCACAAAAACAATAAGGTCATCGGTTAACGTGACAATTACACTATTTCTAAAACATTTCGTATCCCTCCATTTTGATATTATTGTCCGATTGGTAACTTAAAACTAAAACTGGCAAAAACCACAGCAGGGCGATTTTTACTGAACTATTCTGTTTTTCACATTTTTAAGTCTTTGCAACAGTTCAAATGTATTCTCACAACATCTAACACAGCAGCTACAACTAGCAGCCCACTTCCTGCTTAGTGGAGAATGAAACAGTTCATAATTAGATGCAAAGAGCGCTCGATGGACACATTTTTATCTCGAATAGCTGCTTCTACAATATATCTGTACTGTGGCACACAGATTTTACTTTATAACATGAAAAAAATCAGGTACAAATGGCTTGATACGTACTAAAAAAGTGTGTAACAGATTGATTGAAAGACCCACAGGTGTAGCCATTAAACTTTAGTCGACAGATGAAGTTCTAACATGAAAATGGCTACTTTTGTTCATCGCCTTACAACCATTTAACTATCTTCTTCTCTCCTCTGCGTCTTGCACTCTTTCTCTAAATCTCTCCATCTCCTCCTCGGTCGGGCTGGCATCACAACAGCACAACTTTATTATAGTCGCTGTCAATACTGTAATAATAAAAGAACGCGACTGGGACAGACTTCCATATTACACTTTTAACAAGAATATAGCAGATGCACATTGAGTGAATATTGAGTTTTAAAACTTGTCGGCATGTGATTTGTGGCCCTGTCAGTGCAAATATTTTTCACTGTCAAAGCAGCAAGCCGCGCCTGTCACTTCGGCGGTCAGCTGGGACGGGGGGAGGCACAACACAATGATCTGGCCCTTAATGGAGAACCGCTGGGACTGGCATGGAGGTGATGAAGCACTGTTTAGTTTGCGCCTGCCATATTTCTGCTTGGGGACGCTATTATAAAACACAGCGTTATTTTGTCAGATTTCAATCATGCACCAGGTTATTTGTCACCTGCTGTCACATTGTCGGGGCAAGTCAGGCTGACGGTGAAATATGAAGCATGCCAACCCAGCCCCCACTGTGAAGGAGAAGAGTTTTCTTTACTCACAAAAAGCATCTGTTCCACTTTCCTTCCATTTTATGTTGCTATGATACTTTTTCCAACAAAATTGCACATTGTTGTTGCTCATGTTATTTCTTCAGCTCAATTCTACATCAAGGTTATCTGTTCATTGCAAGCCCTAGGTAGATTCTAAGTTCATTCTATAAAAAATACTCTCAGGTAGTCGTTTGTATCAATTTGACCTCTCACGTCTGAATCAGATGCAACATAGTTACTAACATTATGCTTCCTGTTGTTCATGAAAAAGTCACCAATGGTTCAAGTATATCCAAAAACGGATGATAGAACATCACTTATATTTTGTTGTGTTGCACTCTGGTGACTTACATGCAACTTGTCATCTAATTTTCCCTTTCAGTGGTTACATCTCAAATGTGGGGCAAAACAAGATGACATCTATTCTGCTTATTGACATTGACATCTGCTTCACAGTTCACTGTTCACCTGAGCATGGAAGACACCCCTCAGTAAGTTAGTTTCCTAATGGGACTGTTTTATTTTCTTGTTGCCCTTGTGTTTGACTGTCATGGCCTCCTCCCAAACGTACAGCCCCGAAACGTCTGTGCATACAAATATTTCCTGCGATTGATGCAGGTCTATGTACTTAGGACTGTTTGTAGATGTTGCTGATATGTGAGCATTAGCCGTATAAATATGCAAATCAGAATTTGATTACTGCGTGCTGTGTTCTGTTGGTTGAGAGACAGGGGTGATATTGTACAGTCTATGAATAAAGCTGTTATTGCTAGGGACTTTCATCAATATTATTGGGACGTTTATCAAAACGCTTTTGTGGTTTAACTAAAACATGTAAAGTAGGGCAAACTTTTTCCTTGTTAACTTCCTGCTATTTTCTACACGACATCAAATGTATGCATTCATGAATACTAGCTCTTTAACAGCGTAAGCTTCTGTATAGGTGTATATGTTACAATACATCACAAAGTACATTCACACATAAGCAACACATAGAGCGACCATTAGCTTTGGCTGACACGATAGCCATTAGCACCAGGTTTCAAGCTCTGTCTGTTCCATTCCAAAAGACGGATCATTTACATAATGTGTGTTTTCCCCAAACGGTGTGAACAACTGGCACTCTGTGTAGGTTTCCTGCTGGCAAATGTTTCAAACTGACCTTGGGAAACGGTCCATCTGCAAACACTAAACCCATAATGGGCCTTTTACTTGTTTTTGTGAATATCTGAGCATCCGAACGCTCGTAGGTGTCTGTTTGGCCTGGCTAGTGTCGATGTGTGTGTGTCTAGAGCTGATGACTCGAGCCAGCCGGACGGCTTTTATATGTATTAATATTAATATGTGCCTGAGCTGAAGCCCATCTCGTCCCTGCCCCGTGGTGCACCGTGTCCAAGGGCGACCATTATCATCCCTTTCTGACTGTCAGTGAACCTAGAGGAAGGGAAGCTAGGCTCGCTGATCGCGCTGAGGTCAAACAGTCAGGCTAATACAACTCAAACCATCAGCAATGCATGTGTAAAATGTACTATGATGATGTGCTTGTCTACTGCTGCTCTATATGTATAGTGGCTCCTCTTATGGATAGATATGTGCTTAATATTGCACTGTGCCTCACACAGACGCATATAACACTA
This sequence comes from Rhinogobius similis, assembly GCA_019453435.1. Taxonomy (NCBI): domain Eukaryota; kingdom Metazoa; phylum Chordata; class Actinopteri; order Gobiiformes; family Gobiidae; genus Rhinogobius; species Rhinogobius similis. The sequence goes on from CM033634.1 coordinate 24,381,045, forward strand.
CAGCGTTTGCATAGCAGCACAGATGTTTATCAGCCACCTCTTCATGTATGACAAGTGCAATTCTTTTGAATGAAGATGGTGTGTTGGTCCTGAGGGCAGTATTGATGGCAATGTTAACCATGTCCCATAAAATCAATCAGTCAATGGAATATTAAATGTATATGTCTGGGAGCTTGTCAGTGGGGCGCTCAGGGGTGAATCTCCAATAGCCTGTCAAGCTTTATAGCCTTTTATATAGGGGTTCCTCCAACGCACTAGCGTTCTCATGAAAATACACCTGTACAGTATATCAGCGTTGATGTCACAGCCAAGACAGAGCACAGCAAGCGCTTCTTTTCACTGTCCATTTCTTTTGTGCGGAGGCCCTCCCCAGAGCTACACAGCAAAACAGATGAATTTTGCTTCAACAAAGGCTGTATGGTAATTAAATGGAAGATAAGGCTATTCAGAATGGCCAAGACTGTGCCAGGCAAATATCCTGATCAGCTTAAAATCAACCAAGTGGGACAGAATAACAAAAATCCAAATTGGTTGGTCTAGATCGCTTTTGATAGGGCTTTCAATATAATGCACAACAATGGCCAAAATGAATAGGAATCAAATTACAAGAGCCGCGATATGGCATGAAACTGCATGAGGGAATTCAAGCACAATCACTTTTCAATGTGGCTTTCAATATTGCAGCCAATCCTCACACGATTCATATCCGATCACAAATAATGTTTATCACCTCATATCTCTCTCCCTAATGGAAAAGGCCTAGTGTTGGGGTTTAAAGAGTGCATTCATTTTTAATGAGGTCTGGGCATTGGCCAGAATGAAATGAACAAGCTGAGTTTTGGGCCACAGTTACAGCGACTGGCAGTAAAAAGGTTGTTCTGTTCTTTCTCATTTGACCAGGTTATATGGAAGTAGACGCTGCTTGTAATGTCCAATGTGCATTTTTATTCTATTGTTTAGAGCTACTCTAGCAGAGGTTTTTCAATTTAAACTTTGAAATAGACATTTGTATAAAATGTTTTTATTTGCTTCATAGAGTAACACCTATAAAGCAGCTGTCTGTTTTAAAAGAGTTGTAATAACAAATACAGTTAATCAAGGGAAATCAATCTTGGATTTCAGAGCAGCTGATATGCTCTGACGATATTTTTGAGCCGCTATACATGACAGATTTTGATATTTTCCTCAAAAATAAATGAACTGAAATAACTAAAAACTCAATCACGTCTATGTCTATACAATGCACTGATCTGCATTCAACAACCCTATTAACCCTGTGCTATAAACCCAGAAGAGAAAAGTGTAATCACATTTTGTGCAGTGCCCTCTTCATACTAAAGACTTAAAATAAAGCTTTGTCTTTCCTTAATGCTGGAAATTTAAGGCAACGTGCAAATATTGGCCAAACAATAAATGATTCTATCTCCGTTCCAAATCTCTCAATTTATTTTAGATGAAGTTTTAGAAAGAATTGTAGACCGGCTAAAAGGAGCAACAAGCCAGTGTAACCTTTCAGTCACTGAGTTATTGAAGAGCGTTGAGGTGATTTGCAAATTGATTTTTAAAATGTAAAATATATCAAAATCAATATGCAAATCAATGCCCCTTTGTAGGCAGGTGGTTGACTGTGATCATCTTGAGGCCAAAACAAACAATAAACTTCAACCAAAAAGAACTTCGATCTTAATTTACTGTACATACGATAATAGGGTGAATTCTTTTACCAAACAGCCTGAACATTTTAAGATAGTATTTTAAAAGTTGACCATTGTGTAAGCTATCATCTACTAGCAGACACTCATTTGTGTGTCTAATTCTGTGAATGATATATCTCCTGCCTCAGTGCCTCTCCACAGAGGCATGATTGGTGAGTGACTGTGCGCCGGTGACGAGATCACTCGGCGGGGGTGAGGATAAAATGTCGCTTAGGATAATGTGATTGCCCTTAAGGTACAAGGAACTTGAATTATATCCCCTGATTTATACTCGGAAAATTAAAGACTCACTCATTTTCTAATTTAATTCCACCTTCAATGGAACAATGTTCACTCTGAGCCAAATTGGCGAATAATGTTACTAATTCAGATGCAGATGTAATTTCTATTCGGGGGGCTGCGGCGTGCGGTGATGGACGAGTCCCGGATGGATCGTTGCCACTCCTATCTCCCCGTCTCGACAATTCCCCAGCAGTTGTGATAATAACCTGCGCAATAAAGGAGGGAGAGGCAGAGCTAGCCTGTTCCACTGCTCACAGCCCAAGTCATCAGATACTTCATCTAATAGTTTTTCTGTCCTTTCTCGTGTCACTTTGTCTTAAGGCTGCGGAAAAACACTGTGCACCCAATAGCATCGGCGTTACTGCCACCAACCCCCTGCTAATAACCCACATAATTACTGCTGTGGTGCGCAATACAAAAAAGTCATTGCAATAAATCCGCTGCTAAAAACTTGATTGAATACAGGGTAAATGTCAAGGTAATTATGAAGCGGCGAGGGTTAAAAGCAACATTAAATCGTCCCGCTGAGCACTGACATTCAGAGGAGATGAAGACAAGAGAAGAGGAAGGAAAGAGACGGAGGAACGAATGAGAGGAGAGTTTGTAAATGTATCAGGCGATTCAAATCTAAGCGGAGATCACTCGTCACTATTGCTGCTTATTTACTGCTGTGAGCGATTTGCGATGTGACCTCTCTGTGACTGGCTTCTTCCTGTGTGCTAATAGGCCCATTAGAGACTGAATTCATCATGTAAAATATCATAATGACACAAACAGCCAAGTACTGTGCATGAATTTTGAATGGTGTCTCCCATTGCAGATACTTACAGCTTCAGTTGGCGCAAGCATCAGGCTACGATGCAATGATTATGTACATTACTGTGGCTAAAAAATACTCTGGTTGTGTGTGTGTGTGTGTGTGTGTGTGTAAAGTGATTATACTGTTAACTCTGTGATGGCTAATCTTGGGGTATCTAATTTGACTGACTTTGATACCCCAAAAGATAGCAATTGACAATAAAACTAAGGAAACAAGACATTCATTTAAACTAGAATCAATATTGAAAAAAGAACAATAAGGTAGGGATTGGGATTCTAAATAATATTGTTATTGCGATAAAATCATTTGTGGTATATTTTGAATGATCGTGTTAATCGCCAACAAATATCATAGCTGTTATACCACCAAATTGTGCAGAGAAAAACAACTTATTCATGATGTTCTCCTCCATGATCTTTGTTGTTTTCATTGATGACAAAGTCCAATACTATAATTGTACTTATTAATTATAATATTAAACAAATAATTATCAATACCCATGACATTTTTAAACCATCACTAGTTCCAATAATTATAGTAATATTATCGTTATTTGCAATTATTTGGACATGATAATCGTAACACAAAATTTCAATATTGTTCCATGCCTATTAATAAGACAAAATTGCACTTTTCCTTAGTAGTTTTATTATCTTGATCTGTGAAAAGACCACATGATCAAATTATTATTAAACAAACTATGATCACTTTAAGTTCAAAATCACATTCTGTTGTATGAAACAAAAAGTGCTTTTAGTGATCAACAATGACAATGATATCGAAATTGATAGTTTTGAGACGACCTTTGTATCGAAACAAGCTATTATATTATTCTGCAGTCAATAGACCAGACCATACAGTTTGCTAGTATCATTCCATTTTAGCCCTCAAAGGGTGTATGATATAAAATACATTGTTAATTGTGCGTAGATGACAAATGTTAATTGCTTAAAACTAACATAAAATCTCCACCCTGGCACACATTGCAGCCTATTCCAATTCCATCACTTGACCTATCTTGAAGACCTTACAAGATTTCTCTAATTCAAAGCATTGCCAACTAATCTGGGAAGTGGAACAAGAGCCAACCCTTCCACAACCTGGGGATTAAAAAAAAAAAATCAGGATGAGGTTCTCCAAAGGTCGGCTCATTTACTGACTGTTGTGGAGGGAGTCAGATGGTGGGGGGCAGTTCTGGACAGCTGAAAGGTTTCCTGTTCTGTCGTGTGCCTCCTCTTTTGAGCCTAATGATCTTCCCAGGCACAATGACCTCAAGACGACAAGCTCTCCAGTGAGGCCTCCTTTAGCCAGACTCACACTCACTTCTGCTCAGGAATAATGCAAAGAAAAGGACTTGTATTCCCCGCCTCCCTGTTTTGTCCTCCCTGCTCTTTCCACCTTCAGTCACTGTACGCGCCAAGGCTCCATGACAAAAAGCCAATAGAGTTAGCTGCCAAGCCTGGGAGCTCTGAGAGGGATAACTGGCGCAGAAGGTTAAAGCAACAATGTGCTCGGGCCCATTGAGCTGCTCCTTCTGTGCAGCGCGCTCAATGTGGAGGTGGGCGCGCGCTGGTCTTAAAGTACGTGTGTATATAAGGTGTCAAGGGTTGTTCAAATGCATATGCTCTGGTATAACCAAAAGAACACCTGTTCATTTATGTGCTCAACAGCTTCCCCAATAATGAGGCCTTCATTTGATTTCAATCTAACCTTAGTGATGACTTAACAGTATCTCCAAGTACAAATAGTCAAAGCACATTGAGCTCACACAGCCCCAGTAAAATGTTAATGCTTGGTGTCTTTCTTTTCTGACATGAGAAGGGACATGCAGTCATTTGACAGACTAAATTGAAAAGCAAAAGTCTGGATTTTCAGATTAACACTGGCTTTCCTTTTGCAGGTAACCATTTCAAAGCTACAGCTTGTGCGGCGTGGCGACAAAGCTCCAATGAAAGGTGTGATATGCTTCTCGGCGAGCCATAATGGTGCCTTGTTTGAAAATGACAGGTGTACGGATGAGGCCCTCTCTTTTCCTAAGTACGGCAAACCGTGGTCATTCACTCTGCTTTGTTTTTAGCGTAATAGCCCCATTTACAAAATGTCGGTGAAATTAATGTGGGACAAATGTGGCGGTAACCGAGCCAACTAATTTTTGCTCATTCAACTTGAATTATTAATAGGTGAGAAATATACCATATGCTTTCAAGAGAGCGGCATACATTCATTTTATACAGAATCGCTGCTGTTTTGTGAAAAGTATAAGTAGCTTAACTGCTCTTTTCAAAAGCAGTGACTTATATGGAGACTTTAATGATGTATAAATCAGCCCATGTAATTACGCTTCCAGCTGCTGCCTTAGGCAGGGCTCGAGCTACAGGCCCACAGCAGCTCAGCTTTCATCACCTCAAAACTAACTAATCACAACATTCTCTCTTCACATTATATAACACTTTGTTAGCGAGAGATAATTTTATATGTGACATGTTTAGACGTACCAAGAAGGAATAAATGTGTGGACACAAGTATCCATTTCCATTGCTGTAATGTAGGATTCTTGGGATTCTTTTTATTTTTATTTATTTAACTTTTATTTAACCAGGTAAGAACCCATTGATTTTTTTTCAAGGGTGACCTGGGGCAAAGTTATCTTTTTTATCTTGATTTTTAATTATCTTCCGGGTATTGTTATTTTTAAATACAATATACTGTGGCTATAGTAATTAACATACTACTTTTTACTACAATCTATTATCCATAATCTATTCTATAATCTACAATATCAGTCACAATTAACAATAACCATGTTTATCATGACAGACCAAGCATGCAGAGTCCATCATAACTGATTTGTAAAGCAAGAGCATGTTGGTTTGTATTAGTGAAGAGATGGGGCACCCCCTAGTGCTCAACTGTTGATACAACTTAAAGCACCTCCACTAAAAAGTCTCAACTGCTGGTACCATTTGTACCTTAAGTGTCTGTCAAAGCTGCTAATTTTTCTTTGTTGACAATCTGTGCGCTGTGATTATCTGGTCATTTTAGATTAGCATGGTTAGAGTGTTGTGGACAATTACATCATTTGTAGAGTGAGAGTGATTATTTTTATTATCAATATTAGCTTGAATTGCATAGTTGACCCACAACTATTTAAGAATTGATCAGTTATTATGAGAGTGTACATCTCTGAATCATGTCTGTGTTATGTTACTATGTTCTTTGAAAGGCCACACTCTTTACATATGCATGCTCCATTTGTTTAGAACAGCAGAGTAGGATGCAAAGTGGCGTGGTCACAATGACCTGGAATACAGCGTCTGGAGAGCAATGAAGGCCCACAAACAGTACAGTAACAATGGATACAATGTGTTGTTATAACAACTCCACTTCCACTGAAAAGGTCCATACCACTCTGAAAAGCCTCAATGCAATTTTTATCCGTTTCTATTGCTGTATAAATGATTTGCTTGTTGTGAAGTCAAATGCATCATAATGCAAATGACTTATGTAGAAGTGTGACAGATACAGCTGTAATAAAAATAATGCTAGTCACTGATAATGTTTTAATAATAAGTACACAAAAAAGTGCTCTGAACAATATGTAGGACTTAAATCTACATACACATACAAGCATGCCTTTAGTCCATATTCAGACAACAGGTAATTAATCACAAATGAAGCCAAATGAAAAAATACTAGTTCTACTATTACAAATTACAACTAAAATGAAACGCATCACAGAGCAGACACCATTATAATCATCCATGAAAGTGTAACAACAATACATCAATCCATCTTATGCTGTAACTCGAAATCATTAATTCAATGTCAAAAATGTCACTTTAACCCTTTTTCAGTAGGCCAGAGATGATGCAATAGCTGATGCCAGGTAGACTACAGTGTACCAGGAATAATGGCTGACCAGCTCCTTGTTAATTGTCATATCAAACAAAAAGCTCTTAATTGGCCAAGGTTCCAGCTCGATGCTAAGTGGACAGAGAGTGGGCCTTGCCTCCAGATCGCTCTCATTGTGTGCTTTGGTTAGCGATCGAGCCCCCTGCATTAAGGAGGCCGCACTAGAGTAGTGTTTTCTTTGGTGTGTAATGAAACACACACCTGCTACTCTCAGCTCCTGAATGGAAACTTGAATCTAATATCACTGTCATGTGCCTCCTATTAGAGACCATAATGCAGTGTTTTATATTGGGTTTTCTCTGGTGCAGGAAAGCCAGAGGGGGCAGAGAATTGCACTTTTTTATCCTACAATCTGACTTTATCATCTATCAAAATACCAAAACAATCGTCTAAGCCTAATTGACTGAACGTATTAACAACTCTTTGATATCTCCACTTGAGATGAATGTCTTAGAGTATTTCAAAATCATAAAAATTTCAATCAGTGATTTCAATCAACTTTCGCAAGCACAAACACGGACACACAAACTCCATCTTGAAATGCTAATTTATGATTAGCTTCATTATGCAGTAGTGTAATTTCACAAAGGCCTTCCCACAGTGGCGGACAAAAGAGTCCATTCACAGTGCCGCCGCCGCACGGTGTGAGGACGGAGAATTACGGCATGCAGATGAACTCATTGATGTGCCGTGGGATTTATTTGATAATTATAGACCTTGGCCGTTTTAATGCCACTTAATAAGGAGTGTGTTGTATGATTCCTGTTCCAGATGACAAATGCTTGCTGTTTTTTGTTTGGCTCTAAGCGACATCTGTTAGCCTTTTGGAGCTTAAGGGTCTTTTTTCTTTAAGTATTGCACAATAAGTCACATAAAGTAAGCAGTTAATTAATACGCTGGTGGTAAGGTATGAATAATAAGAGTGGTAATACAAATATAAAATACCATTGATCAGCGCTGAATGCAATATGGATATGTGGGTTAATTAAAAGTCTGAAACATTTCTTGGGTTGTATTCGACATTATGCTTCGGCAGCTGGCGATGCATCATCCCATTACAAGCTATCACTCTCTGACACTGTGTTTACCCAAATGTCACTCCTAATGTCTGATATAGCCGTGTTGTTGTGGAGAGCTAATTAAGTTGCCAAAGTTTAATTGCTCAATCATCAGCGGTTAACAAAGAGGCGTCGCTGGCCCCCTCCGTACTTCCCGACGCACTATATTTATAATGGCCAACAATTACACAGAGGGCCCTTTAGCTGGGTTAGCACTGGTGAAAGCTGCCGGCGCTAATGAAAAGCTATAATCACTCCGCCCACAGCAGTTATTAGGAGCAAATTATGGGTCAGCTCCGGGCTGGCAGTTATACGAGTTAAGAAAAATATGCTTGAGAAAATGAAAGAGAGGCACTTGTCTTTAACTTTAGTAATATTGCTTGTGAAATTTGCAAGCCGTTCTAAGATGGTAAATTTGGGGCACATTGGTCCTTCATAAATGATACTTTTCAATCAGCTGCTACTGTGTCAACTATGAGCCGCTCTTAAAAGTAAGTTTTATCAGTTACAGCTGAAAATAATCTGCCATATTTTTGTATTCTTTGTGTATGCCACTCCCCAGCTTTAATAAATTGAGCAAACTTTCAATACATTTTAAAGATGTCAAATGTAATTGAGATTCTTTCTCAACTGTAGGCCAGGTGTTTTTCTTGATTAAAAAATAAAAGTGACTATATATATATAATATATATAAAAATTGCTGATTAAGGAAGAGCATTCCTTTAAGAAGACATATTATGTTTTACACAGCTGTTGTTGTAGTCTGTGTGGAATATCATTTTATATTTTGGACATTTTATGGCATTATTGTTGAAAAGTGACTTAATAAAAAAGAAACAAGACCACTGACTTTGGATTTGAAACTGTGCCGCTGCCCTCCGCTTGCCCCTCTATGGCATGTCACTGTAAACGTCATCAAAACAAAGTGCCGTGCTGCCGCACCATGCCGTTCTGTCCGCATACGAAGACCTACATTTCATGTGTGCCAAAATAACTACTGCTGAATCCTACATGTATTATGTTTTTTTTTTTTTTAAACTGTAGAAACAAAGTAGGTACAGAGTCCTGGATGTGTAATGGGGAGAGGAAAACAATGATGTTAAAAAGAAGGATTGTCAAATTTGCAAATACGAGTGTGTCTCCTTTCATCAATCCAGCTGTCTTAACCCAAAAAAAAAAAAAAAAAAAAAATGATCTTACAATCTCTATTTATTTATTTGTTGTCTTTTTGTGATGACATCAAATTAGAAATAATGTGAATTTTTAGAAGTGTCCCAATAACAATTTTCAGACAATATTATTGTCAGGCCAACAGAACTGTTTTAATCTTGTTTTTAAAAGTGGCTAAGGTTTAAGTATCACCAAAACAAAAACTTTATATCCCAATTTGAAGGTTTAGTTATTTCCATCTTCATTTTTATCAGCTCTTTAAGCAGCAATTTAAAAAAATAAATTATACTAATATTCAAACCAATATGTAGCGATAGTTCTATAATATGTCCACCTCTATAAACCTATAACATTTATTCAGTCTTTAGTCGCTCAAATTGCTCTGAATCTTCACAGTTTGACAATTATACAACAACCAATCAAGGAAACAAAGCTTTGCCTCTCGTTTTAATTAAACAGCAATGATACGTTTGGTGGAGCTGAATCTGCCGGAAATTGGTTTGAATGAGAAGGGTCACTGGGCTACCTCATAAATATTGTGAATGACCCTTGTATTTTAATGTAGCTGTATCATTATTGCAATCATAATATGGCACAGCTTAAGAGTAAGATCATACGTAGCACTTGTTTCAGTAGTATGAATTCTGGGTTGCTGTCAGTTATGCAGTTTGGCTTTAGAGTAAGGGATGTGATCTATATATAGAACATTTTTAGGATGTTATTTCACTATTTGCTCTGTGCGGGTTTACAAAGTCTTCAACTATTGCATTGCTACACAGAATGACACCACCTCTTGTAGCCACTTCTCTTTTTCTCCCTTTCCTCCCAGTTGCTCAGACAGACTCGGGGGAATGTGGCGTTTCTTTGATCAAGTCTTCATTATCTGCGACTGTGCTGCTCATCTGTCCAATTCCACAATACAGATGTAAGCAGTAACTGAGGGAGAAGTGTGTCTCTATGTGCAGCGGGGGCCTCTCTACACAGCTCTGAACAATCGGCAGGCGTCCCATCCGAATTAATGAGAAGGGCCCCGGTCCCCCAGCAGCCTGCAGCCGGAGAGGAATGCTCGGCCCCTGTCACTCAGTGCATTGCTCAGGGCTATTAGCAATTCATTAAGCCACTGACCGCCACCTCGCTGTATCAATTAGGGGATAGTTGATATGTCTGTTATTGTTAGCTTTTCCTGTGTTTGAGACTGCATTGCTTTTTATTCATGATTTTTAGTCTTGTCAAGGGTGTTTTGCTGAGAAAAGGCCAGACACAGAGCAACAGATGTATGCTGGGTGTCCTCACAACCTAACTGATAATATGTGCTCCAAAACCTAGTTAAAATGATTACCAGAAAAGAGCTATTTAACATTATTTTATCTTTGAAAGCAGAAAAAGGTGAAGGTGAAATACTGCCATCTTCAGGTAGTAGATAGTAACGTAATTTTAATTAATTTAATTTAAACTCATGTTTGTTCTTCTCTTACTATATGGCTTAATTAATATTTGTCACATTAATTAAAAAAGGTCATAATCACTGCCATAGTCTCTTTGTCCCTTATAGTATTTTATGATTATGATTTTCAATTATCAGTTTTCTTTAATCCACAACTTAAAAATAACATGACGCTAAAGTACTTTTTGGTCTTGCATAAAAAGCTGAAAATAATCTAGAAGAAGCAGAAAACATGTTTAGACATAAGATTTTGTATGCTCATCCAAGAGATAATAATTTGCACATACTGCCTGTATGTAGGTATTATTATCTAAAACCCAACAAGTACATTAATCAGACAAGGATTTAGAAATCCAAATACACTTTCTTCAGATATTACATTGATCAGCGAGCCCCTAACTGACTCATGCACCTCAACTGTCATCACAGGTAAACAGGAGAAGTGGACCTTCTGTGGCTCTAACTGACAATTCATGAATTAACTGGAACACCACACAGGCTGTAAGCAGCAAATTTAGACAAATATAAAGCAATAACTATGAAAGCGTAGCGAGGTGTCATAAGGCGACCAATTTGCTTAACAGCTCTAACAGAATGGTTTCATGCGGCTGATTTATAAAATATTACCAAGGACCCAACCGTTGTTTAGAGCCAGCTAGGCAAATCTCAGGCAAATTCCCCTTGTTGTTCACAAACATGATTCCTCATTTTACTCTATGCATTTAGATAAGAGTTCTCCTCTTTGCATGCATATCTGATCCTTATTTTTATAGATTCAAACCTCAATGGCTCTCATTACGTTTTTATATACTATATATTAAGAAAAATAATACAGTAAGAAGACTGTGGTTGCACCGTCTGTGTTTACTCACCACAAGACTTATTTGCATTAAACACTGTTAAACGGAGCTCAATCCAAAACTCTGTGTGGAACTTTTATTCACCAACTGTCACCATGTGAGAGCAGTTACATTTGGTGCATCCACTATGGTGATGCGTCTAACTAAATGTGAAAAAGAAAGAAAAAGGTGTGCTTCCAAACAATTATATTTGGGAAGATCATAAAGATTCAAACGAAGCTGCACTCTACTCCACTCTACAACAGCCTCCAGTTACAATAAGCTGCTTAACTTGTCCTGCCATTATATGTTTATTTAGTCTTATGATGAAGGCTATAAATCCGTCTGTCTGCATGATTGAAGTCGCCGACACAAAGCTGCTGCACATAAAAACATTGTTATGCGATTACCAGCGTATTGAAGAGACACTGCCACTGCATTTGCCTCTGTGTGCGTCATCAACACTTAGCTAGGTGACACTACCACTATTTAAAAAGAACTGCAGTGTGATGTAAACGATACACAAAAAAGCCACAAAAGACACGCTGATGATAACGGCACTAATTATCACATTTTGTTGCAGGGTCAGAGGCAACGGCTCAAACCAAGTCAGCGGATAAACGGCTGGGATGAAACTCCACTCTTTCACGGTGCAATTGTTTGGGGTGGCCATTAGCACTATAGTGTAATACCTATGATTGACGCCGCTGTCTACTTAGCAGTGATGAGTGGTGTATTTGTGTGTGTGTTTCTGCGTACCGGGGAGGGGGGTCAGCTGAGGGGATTGATCGGGGTCTCCGCTGTTGCCAAATGCAGGGGTGAGGGTGTATTGGCGCGTAGACAATGGGGCCCGGGCCAGCCAGTGAAAGGCCCATTCTGCCGATCCCTGTTAGCTGTCTATTATCCTCGGTCTCCAGGGGGCTGGTAAATAGAGGGCATGTGTTAGGCAGACATTTATCATGTAATTACAGCACTAGGATCCGTTTCTGATGGCGTGCGATGATTACTAATAATTACTGTGCATTTCACGCCTCCGAAAGGGCCCAGATGGGGTCCCAGGGCGTCAATACAAAGAGTAAAGGGGCCGGGAGAGAGAGAAAGAGAGAAGACAGACAGAGGAGAAGGGGAATGCAAAGAAATGGACAGATAGATGAAGAGGAAAAAGAAGAACGATCATGTCTTGCCTTTACCATTTAGAGGTGTTAATTAGCTAAATGAATTGAACCATATGTGTCCAAATGCCAATTAAGTGTAGTAAATAGGTTGTGAATGGACAGGAAGTTGTATATGTATGATTATTAGGCCACCTCTGCCACCCCAGCCCCACCCAGAGACAAAATTAATAGGAAATTAATTTGGTACTAAAGCTTGTTACAGTGAGTAATGGTAAGAATACAGTGCCATCTTGTGGTTTTGTTGTGTAACTGGTGAGTGAGATGATAACATTGGGATAAAATCAACTGATAATGTGTGCAGTGATGCTTGGAAGAACTTGTCAAACATCATTAGGAATGCACAATTTGGGGAAGAAAAAAATATCAAATTTTTTTCTGACATTCAGAAGAAGACAGAAATAGGCCTATGAACCGACAAACTAATAAGAATGTTTGTACAGATCTAAACTAACTACAAGACTAGCAGTTTTTAAGTAGAATAAGACAAGACATTTTGTTGTTTGAGGAGGAAATTATGGTCCATCAATAACTGGCAATTTTCTAATTGTGTCCATACAATTCGCGATTTTGATTTGATTGCAAGATATCTGGCAACAATAAAATGTCAATGCATAATTTACTAAAAATATATAATGAGCATTCAAATTCAACACATTTTTTTTAATCTGTTTTGTAATATACATTCTTTACATGTCATTATAATGGTTATTGTTGTTTCTGTCCACTTGACACGCTCCAGACTATGAATATATTCTCACTTAAATTAAAACAATAGCTACAATAGGTTATGCTATTATCTTGAGTTGTGGCTTCGTAGCAGAAAAATGGTTAAAAGTGAAAAGGTTTCGAGCCTGTGGGAGTGATTAAATGAATGTCTCCAAGATTGGGGCTTAAATAAAAAAGACAAACACCCTCTTATGAAAGCAGCCATCTTGGTGGTGTCAGTGCTGGAGAATGGGCCTGTGCTCTCAGACACACAGCGTCTGAAATACAGCGGTCCACTGTAGTATTTCTGCCCTCTACAGGAATCCAGATAAATCAGCCAGGTCAAACTGCCACTGATATGATGTAGAGGGAAGATAAGGATGGTTTATACTGTCGGCTATGTGTGGGGTGCAAGTGCTGGGTGCCCCTTGGATCATCGCTGAAGAACATGGATGAACACAGAACTGAATTCCTAGATTAAAGGAGACATATTATGATATTTTAACCACATTTGAATAGTTTTCCCTCATAATTAGATTAGACAGAGGAGTATTTTGATTATAGGAAGGCGTTATTGACAAAAATTATTATGAACATCAAAAGGACATATTTCCGGAAGCACGCTGATATTGGTGCTCAGATGATTTTATGCCAGTCCAACAGAAATGTGTTAAAACATGTTTGTAAATGTATTAGTTGAGGTAATACAAGAATCAGAAGTATCAGACAAATATGAAATGTAAAATCACCCACCAAAGTGCATAATAAACCCTTATACACCCCCTTTTGGAGAGTTTTTCTCATTTTCTTTGTGAATCTACTTTATATTGTACAATATACAATATACTAAGAACATTTGAAATGTTATTGATATTTTGATAATATGCCCATCTCTAATTTTGATTCTTTCATGTTATGGTTATTGGTGGTTCTTTGAAAAATGTAGTATGGTTCAAAAATGTTGCGATGCCATTTTTCAACAATCCATGGGTTCCCAAATCTTCAGAAATTAGGACTCTCTAGCAATTAACAATTTAACAACAAAATATCTTATATTTTGAATAGGAAAAAAACTCAGAAAGTTGCATATAAAAACCCTTTGAATAAAAACAGCATAAATGAAAAATAAGCTGCTTGTTATGGGGAAATGTCATTTCCCATTTCCATGACCGAGGCAAGGAACGTGTTTCTATTGTTTCTATTATTTAAAATGAACAAATTGTAAAATAATCAACTTTTTTTTTTTTTAGTCTGTCATAACTCTGGACTATGAGTGGGTAATAGTTATGATGATGAATGTGTTCAATGCTAAAGACACAAAAAGCAGAGGTCTTTAACTTCAAGCAGCAGTTTTGATATTTTGTATCTGCAAATAAGGGGCCCTCAAGGACTACAAGATGTCCACCTGGACGTGGTGAAACCCAATGAGTGGCAGCACAAAGGCCATCTGCGTGGATGTAGCTGTGAAGGGGAGGAGGTCAGCTCGGGGAGGATGAACACCGTCCTGTTTAACAGAAACAAATTGCTCTCCACTTCCCAGTGACACAGATAGCGGACCATTTGTGCCTAGTGGCCTTTGTGGGGAACAACAGAAAGGAAATGTACTCATCCTGGCTGGGTATAAAGTTCGGGGCTTTTTGTTACAGCCCAGTTACCTAAGCCTCCGTGCCCACCCTCTTGAACAAGCACAGCGGTTAAGTAGTTCAGGTGCCTGCTACATTCTGTTAGATTAAAGGTCCCTGCTTCTGGCTCGACTTGAATTGCCTCAGCTGGAGTTTGGAGGGAGGAGGGCGGGGGTAGCGTTGGAGATGTAGGACCGAGCTGATCATGAATGGGCGTCTTGTGCGTGCTCACAGAGGCGCAGCGCTTTGAGACAGCCGACCAGCTTCACTCTAGACGGACAAACCCAAAGAAAATCTATTGGACGGATGGTGACCGCGGAATCCCTCCTCCTCAGGCTTTTGGAGTCTAAACCCACGACTAGTGAACAGTGTGCATCCTTGACATTTCTTTGGTGAGTTGAAGGGGCATGAAAGGAAACTTGCTATTGCCCCGGTGGACCTATAGAAATGATACACAATGCACACAGTAGTGGAGAGCGAGGGGGGTGGATGTAACAGTGCGCCAACATGCACCTGTGCTGCCCACTCACTTACACACAGCAGCAATGCAGGCAAGACTACCCCCAGAGGACAGCCAACAAAAGGTGATTGACAAGTGACACAAGCATAATGTACAGAGCTATTCAAAAATTTGAATGAATTTGAATAACTCACAATGTCTGTTTTTAAAATACTGTCTATATTGTGGGTTTTGTCAGTCCTTACTCACTGTGGTTTTGCCGTCACGTCTTCTTCCTGTTCAAATTGAAGTTGGTCAAGGCTGACTGCACAACAGGGCCTCAGCATGTCTGACTTCCACAAAAGTCGTTCCCAAGCAGCCAGGTCAAGTACACGAGGTCAAAGTTCAAACCTGCCCGTCGGGAGGGGATTCCGATCTGCGTGGAGACAAGTGAAGATTGTCCACATTAGCATCACTTGTAGATTCTTATTAGCCATTTTAGCTTTTGTGTTTTAAGGAACTTGGCACGATGGAATTCAAACACACCTTGGTATTATTTATAACATGATCCATTTCACCTGGATACTTTACACAAACACCTTTATATCTTAAGAGAGACAATGCTCTATCACTTCACTGCTCCTCTCCATGTGGCATAAAGTAAACGTTCGGTAATCCACATCTTAATCTTGTGCCGCGCTCATTGCAGCTTAAAGAAACCGATACTCCTGTGACTCCTTTAGCGGCTGATTGTGTTACCTTTACAATTTGGCTGTGCCTCCTTCCTGTTGTGTACCAGAGGAATGCCCGATAAAAGTATCCCCACTGTGGGCTTCCACCTGCAGAGGCGGGCTGCAGGGAGAGGATGTAGCAGAAGCAGTGGAGGGTCAGTGTTACAACTCCATGGGGGATCCTCAGATCAGTCCTTAAAAAAATTAAACTCTATGAGTTTCAGCTATGGCAACTACGCAGACAAGGTCACAAAAACTGGAACATGATCAAAACATGCTGCTTGCAACCTTTAATAACCCTGAGGGGGGTACAGAAAACTACCATCTTCAATTTTTATTTTGAAAACATTTTTCAAATGTGACAATACAATAACAGAAAAAGATAAATGGGAAGAGTTCCTATAGTAATATAAAATATATTAATTTGTTTGTACCATGAAATTGTACACACATCAGATCTTGTCACTCATGTGCATTTAAGGTGTAGAAAAGGAGGATTATCTCCAAAACACAGGACGTTTTATGTTTGACTTTTTGGACAAAGGAGTATTCATGTGAATGACTGTGGTTGTTGTTGTCAGCACACTCTAACATATTTCTTTTCTGCTGCTAAATTCTGTTTCATTCTGTGCAGGAGGAGGCAATTTATCTGTCATGGCTTCAAACAGAGGCGGCCCCCCGGCCCACTCTACTGACAGCAGTCTTATTAGCCAAAGGCCACATGAATTTACCCACTGTTCACCTCTGGGGCCAGACCTGCCTCTTTACAATAGCGCCAATGACGCTAAGACTTCTTTTCAGTTATTAATTTGATAAATATATTAATTATGACTTGGAGATGACAGTCCCATCAGATTGTCAGGCGCCCACTGGTGGCCCCCACCTCCTGCTTTGGTGATAAGTTCTCTCAGGTTTCCAGAGCTGTCATCCACAGAGCTGCACTTGTTATCAGCACTCAGTCCATTCTCAGGATAATTTCCTGTGTGTCATAATTAAATGGTGTCCCTCTGATGCCGAATCACTCACTTTTCAAGCAGGAAACTCAGACTGTGGCTTCTATGGGAAAGGATTAGGTGGAAGATATGTTCAATAAACAATACATTTAAAATATATCTATAGTTTTTTACTAACATTTTAAGAGCTCTCATTATAGCTCTGTCTAAAAAAGGTTGTTTATCTGTGTCCAGGGTAATTATTACATTAATACAGTTTTGTTATACTTGTGAGTGTGACAATATCCCCAGGATACATGATTAGAAATTGTAACTACATTTAATATAATACTGTTTAGACTTAAAAGCTCTCAAAGTTGTTTTCTTTTGTTCATAAAATACTATTGTTTAATAGCATTATTGTATATTATTATAAATTCTACATAATAATTCTTTGGCCTTGTGCCATCTTCACATCATCATTGAGGCCCTCTTTGAAGAATCACTGTGGTTGGTATATGAAAAAGTACAGGCGCCCACGATGAGATGTAGGACGTGTTCTCATATAAATTCTCCTGCTTCCATCTGCCAGTGTGCCACTGGGCCTTGTCTAACAGCCGTCTGGACTTTAAACATGGGTGATAACTTAATTTCTTTTCATGTCAACACTGGAGCAGGGGCCAAGAGGAAACTGTGCCTCTTTTGTGCATCTGTCACATCATGCTGCCCAAGAATGACAAATATTTAAGTGGCTTTGATGTCCCGGATCTTGTCCAACTGCTCTGATGATCTAAAATTGCTTGACCTCAGAGTTTTTTACATGTTCTACTTCCCTGTAGCTTTAACTCTCTGCCCTGCACTGTCCAGCTCCGCCTGCAGAGGTGACCCCGACATAACCACCACTAACTACCAACAAACCCCTGTGAGTCCATGGCCAGTGCAGGAGCTTATGTTTGCGCTGTGGGCGGGGGTCTGACAGCCGGCTCTATCTGCCAATCTCCCTGTGGATATTGTTGCAGTACTGGCAGACTGAGTGCCAGGGTTTGTGGGCTGAAAGATCCCCTCTGTCAGCAGGTTATCATTTCCAATTAAACCCTTTCATCTAAACGTACAGTCAACTCTTTGGCAAGCCAAAAAATGACCCATAGAAGACATTAATAGTCTATTTCAACACATCTCCATTTTTTTTACCTCTGCCCAGTAGCAAAGGGGGTCGAGCAATCTTTTAAAGTATTACGGTTCTAGATTCTTCTGCTATCTTGATCCAAATAGCTCTGCAATCCAGCCCTCTACGGTGGTCATTTTCTGTTTAGAGATAAACTTCCATAATTGAGGTAGATTGACACACGGGCATGTCCTGGGTAACATGTGTAGCAGCACAAGGGCCTTTTTGTGTGGAGTTTGCCTGTCAGGGTGCACTGTGGGTAGCACTGTTCTAGAGCGTTCAGCAGAAGACATGGAGGAATGCATCAGGCTCAGGAGCGGCTGTCTGCTGAAAAAGCCCTCACAACGTCTCATTTCCTTTAATAAGAGGCCTCTGGGGCATCCGGATGGACCGCTACACACAGATTAACCTCCGCATCGTCTGCAGCGCTCACTCAGTACTGGGCAGCGCGTGCAGTGTAACTGCTCCAGGTACTCGCTCAGGTACAACATGCTGGCATCTCAGTTTGGTGAGGTTTTGATTTCAATAGTATCACTTAAGGGGACATATTATGCTAAAACAACTTTAATGAACTTTTAACCTTGTTGCAAATATTTCTTCTTCATCATTAGTTTGCTCAAAGTTGTAATTTGATTTATTCCTGAATGTTTGAGTCCAGTATTATTCTGCCTTTGAGGTTTGACTGCTCAGAAAATTCCCGATTTCACAAACCACCTATCCCCACCTGCATCCCTGTACTTTGCAATTATGATAAAAATGAAGACTGTCATGTTGCCACTTTAAAAAATAAAATGTCAATTAAAATATGCTGCTTGTTACAGTGAAATAACAATATGAGGTGGCTTATCAGATCTGCAGTTTTGAACAGGAAGTCAATGGATCTGCATCTGAACTGTTTTAGATCAATATTGTGGTTTACAATTAACAAAATGTAAAATAAGGATCTACTTATGTTGTAGTTTGACACTAAGTAACTGAAAAAGCATAATAAAGAAGAAGAAGAAAAACAGGTTTAGTTAAACAGAGGAATCGTCAGTGCAATTGAATTCAGCAATTCCTTCCTTTGGCTTCACTATAGAAGACTTTGCTGAAATGTAGCCCACAAACCTACACTGACATCCTCTTCTCTTCAGGCAGTAGCAGAGCCAATTTCAGTTTGACTCCATTCCCATTAACTTAATCTTCCTTAATCTGACAATAATACTTTATTTATTCACTGAAATGGTCTTGCTTTTTGAATTTCAATGATAGAGAAAGAGGAGGAGAGGAAGCAGAGTGTGTTATCGGGGCACCTGTAGCAGAGGTAAGGTAACACTGTCGGAAACACTAGGCTAATCCTCTTGGTTTTAATGGTTTTGAAATGCTATGAAAGATTAGGCAAACAGGGCATTCGATTAATGGGAAAAGAAGTCAATTGGCCATGGAGCGTGAAACGGCACACAATACAGCTTTAGTTTAGAGTGAAGAAAGAGGTTCATTTGAGCTTTTTGGCACCAACAAGAGGACGTAGAAGTTTTACGTTAAAGAATGAAATTATGTGTAAAGTCTTGTTGTTGAAATTGGTTATTTTGGAATTTGGATGGGTCAACTCATTCTTGAAATGTCTTGGATTTTGAAACAGAATCTGAGTAGCTGAGTAGCTGGGCCCACCTGAGCGCTCTCCGTTTCCCTTGCACAGAAAGGTCAGGTGGACCAGGTGCTTGCCCTCCACTTGACTCTTTTCCAACAGACTGTGGCTAAACCAGGTCCAGCATTGACCCAATCTAACTGCATCCAGGGATGTCAAGAATATTTAGAGGTAGAGTTAATTGTGATTATTCAGGTAACAAAACAATTGTAATACTAACAAAATTAATATTCTAGACAGTTTTAGAAGCAAAAAAGTATTCAATTCAAACTATATTCTTCACTTTTTTATCTGGCTGTTTATGTACCGGTACATCATCTTTACTTTATCATTCATAAAATTTTATTTCATAAAGATGGTCACATACTTTATAAATAGTAATGTATTGGACAATGGGAAGGAAAGAAAACGTTTTACCACTGTTTGGTCATGATCAATAACTGTGAATAACATGTGACATTTCTTCTCACAAACATTAACATTTTATATAGTAATATCTCTATTCCATCTCATTTGTGTATTATAAACTTGCTCAAAAGTTTATAATGGGACCAGGGATTGACTTGTGATAGATTTGGGGAAGAGAGATTTCTGTCTCTCCTTTAGGCCAACCTCAGATGAGCTCCCACCTTTAGAGGACTTTGAGGACTTTTGAGACTAAAAGGACATTGTGTGCTTTTATAATTATTTTAACAAACTGCCAGCCATAATAATTTATCAAACGATTAAAAGAGTGTAATTATTTGTCGTTATTACTATTTGGAATGAATATATTTACCATAACTTGGCATTTTCTTTGTTTTAATGTTGGTTCATTCAAGGCTACTTCTAGTGGCTAAATGTTTTACTTTGGAAATTTTTACATAAACTCCATTTACTTGTAGATTGCTTTCTTTTTGACAGGAGGTTAACTGTTTAACATGACCCTTACCATAATATGTTTGTTTGGATCATGACCTTAACCCCAGCGTATTCTTCTTAACTGACTAACAAGTTAACTGCAGGCAATGTTGGAATGTCACAGTTGGAAGATTAATCATCTAAAATGTAGAAACCAAAGTTTGTTAATGTCAATGTACATGAGCTTTTGATGCACTGACAGTTTAATAACTAAAAACGGAGCACAACGGCTCCTAATCCTGACTCTATAGCCAGAGGCAGCACAAAGCAGCATAAGCTCCCTTGGTCCCTGCTATCACCTGCCTATTTACTGCCATGCCATCCCTACGGCGCTCCAAGCCACTCTCCGG
Organism: Rhinogobius similis; assembly: GCA_019453435.1. NCBI lineage: Eukaryota > Metazoa > Chordata > Actinopteri > Gobiiformes > Gobiidae > Rhinogobius > Rhinogobius similis. Next base: position 24,401,931 of record CM033634.1, read on the forward strand.
CTCCTTCTCCTAATCCTCTTTAAGGACATTACCTGCTAATATATCCAGTCAGAAGGTATAAAAGCCCAGCTATCTCTTTACCGCCATCGGCACTAGGCTAAATAGGCCATTAATGGAGAAAGGCAAATGGGGGATATCGTGGTTTTGACCCCAAATACCATCCAGATCTCTGTCTATGAGAGCGGCTGTGTGAGGACTGCCATGTGCGGGGGGTCACCAGGGACCAAGGGAGGGAGAAGAAACGATGGTAAAGAAGATACTGTAATGTGGTTGGCGGTCATTGGTGTACATGATTTCTGTGGTAGGTTGATTTCAAAAAGAACAGGCAAAGAAATAATAAAAATAATTATAGTTGTGCTTGCCGTTACCATTATCAGTGATATTCAAGTGCGTATGAGGAATCAACCTAATTTATGTGCATTTATATAAAAAATAATAAGACACACTGAATTTGTGCAGCAATGTAGGCTACTTGTGTCCATGTGTAACACAAGAATACTGCTAATAATATTGGATCGATTTTTGACCTTTACAGATGTGTAACAGGAATTCAATTCATGCACTGTGGTTAAAGGGATTGGTTAACACGTCGTCCTCATCACATCATCTGTGAATCTTTTCCCTCTTTGTTTTGCTGACTGTCTTTCCCCACTCCTCACCCACATTTAAAATAAAGATTATGGGCCAGGAAAACATTTCAATGTAACTTTTCTTGTGAGCATCAGAGATCATTAGGTAATAAGGCCACTCCAAATGAGATCATAAAACTCTATTTTTCCCACATGCCAGGTCTATTTAACAAATAGATTTTTACCCATCACACACAACAGCACTGAAATAGGCAACATTCTTATTGTAGTTGTTTTGTTTTTTTTAATTGTAGGGTTTTTTTTGTTTTTTGTTTTGTTTTTTGTTTTTTATCGTATTAGCCTGAAATCATTTTACATCTTAACATTTCAACTTGCACGACGTGATTCAACTTTGACAAACTTACCTCGATGTTTGCAGCACGTGTAAAGAGCGCCTCCGGTGTCTTTTCAGGCCGGTTAACGTGCGCACAGTGCTCGGTGTGAGTATGAACCGGTGCACTGCGGGCAAACGCAGCAGTTCCACAAACCGCAGCGTCGCGAGAGGCCCCTGGAGGCCCCGGGACCCCTGTGAAGGCTCGGGCCAGCGTGCGTCTCTCTGCTTCATCCTAGGTCCATGCTCGTCTCAGGTCAAGTGAACAGAACAGAACAGAAAGCAACGAGTGCCCTCTGGTGGACAATATGAGAAATGTGAGCTGTTTCTCTAAACGCGTCCGTCCCAGAACAGTCCGCCACACTTTTTACTCTTTCATCCCTTAATATACATTCTGTTTGTTATTGCATTCACATAATTCAAATCTAGGCCAAACTTTGTTGGTCAAAATAAAACTAAAACAGGCCAGGCTATACTGTATAACAATTATAGATCTATGGACTAGACAGGTATAAAATAGAAAGAAGAAACGTAAGAAAAGTAAGTTAACATAGATTTTAGGTTTGTGCTGTGATGTTGATTCAAATGTAGGGGAGACTGGGGTCGGCTGAGCGCTTAGATTGCTATACAACTGTCTATGGACTTGAGCCACAGGAAGTTGTTTATGGCCCGGGACTTGTTCTTGCCATTGAGCTGGCTTCTTAGGACTTGCCTTACCCGCTGGAGGTATGTGGCTGTTGCCGCTTTCCTTGTTGCCTCTTTGCCTGTGGTATTCCAAAGTGTTTGTGCCCATCCTCAGTGTCTGCTATTGTTCCTTCTGGGAGTGAGACCCCTGCTGTGCGGACTACCTTCCCTCTCTTTGTTACCATAGCCTGTGGAGGTAAAAATTGATCTGGAGGTGCATATTTACAAAAAATAATACATATTTATTTTTGTCTGGATGAAACACGTTTTATTCAGTTACTTCCAGGGGTCATGCAGGCTTTAATCTGGCGGTTTAATTTACTCCACACCAGAGGTAAATTTAGTCAAGGCCAAAGAATTAGCCAATTTAATACTGTACGCCACAAAACTGGTGCGCATGCTCCATAACTGTATAAAAAGGTGGGCGTTCCCGTTCGTGTTCTAGAGTTCAGCCACTTATCTCAGCTTCTTACACGTGTCCCTCAAAAGATCCTCCGTCTCCTTAATTACACACATCTTGCTTGGTTGGCTACAATACTTTTTCTAAAACTAAGAAGTTTACGAACACTTTATGGAACAATCCTAACAGTATATGCAGTATGCTTTATTTTATTGTGTATATATATTTTGACAAAAAAAAATGCAAAAGATGCAAAAAGTGCCTCAACCTACCCCATCTTCTTTAATTGCAGGTTGACATATTTTTATTTGTCCTTTTCATCAGGCTGCTACTGTTTGACATACGTGCTGATCATGGGGCTGTTGGGAATGGTCAGAGGCGCTGGTTTGTAATTACCACTAGAGGGAGACACTGTATCATAATCAATTCATACTAGGTCTATGGATTCTTGAGCTAAATTGAGGAGATGTTTTCTATTTTTCAGGCTACAAACCATAGTAAATTAGACCTATATGATATTTAACTTTCATGTCACTGCCTGTTAGACTGTGAAAAACACATTTCTGCACTGGTTCACATTCTAGTGATGTAATTGACAGTAGCAGTAGCCTCAAACTGTGGAAGCAGAGCACAGACACAGTGTGTCCGGCCTCCCACGCCGTGGAGCTCGGGCCGTGGGGCGGATGTGATGATTGGAGTCACGGCAGCATCATTACAAGTGTCTCCTCTCAGCGGGAAACACAGAGGAAGAGCACAGCACCTGCAACAAACAGAGAGCACCAGCCTCCAGGATTTACACTGGGCTGAAGAACAGACCGCTGCACTTATGTCCACATTTAAAGTAGACTTTGTCGGGTTGATTTATTTATTATGTATTTAGTTGTTTATGTATTTATTCATTTATTGATGATTATCTATTGATGATTTATAAGTGATAAATGTATAAATAAAACTTGTGTCACCAGACAGAAAAATATAGGAAAAGTTGTTGATGTTTTTAAATCAGCAATAAGGACTTAAGAGGAGATCCTTAAGCAAACATCTTAAGGATCTCCTCCTTAGTCTTTACCCTTGTCACGTGCTTTAGCAGGCTAACTTCTGAGGCACACCCCGTGTTATCACTGGCTTTTACTCCCTGAAGTTAAATGAAGTGGTCAAGCTTCTAAACCCTTCTGACTATCTTTAAGGCCAGTGCTCCCTGCATGGTCTAATTCATCACAGCAGCAGCGGCAGCGCTGCTTTCCTCAGTGCTGCTTGTGCCAGAGCTGAGATAAGAAACTTCTCTTTGAGTTTAGTCTGTGGGGGTTATTTCTGACAAATGAAAGAGATGTTGACAGGTAATGGCTTTACCTGACACCTCACTTAAGGCTGAATGATTTTTCTGATGAAGTGATTCAAGCTGTGGGCAGGTGGGCTGTCACGCTCTCACTTTAAGAACGCCATCACTGAGAGGTTTTAAGTATGGCTTAAGAACTAAGAGTTAAGTTTTTATTTTGCATCAAGGCATTTTGGCCAAAATATAGAGATGCACTGTGTAATTTTACTTGCTTGTCTCCATGGAGACTTATGGAATTGGAACATCTCAAGTGAAGTGAAGTTATGGAGTGACAATCACACTCGCAGTAGGAACGTATGTTCTTCATAAAAAGCTCTATTCATTGTGGAAAAATAACAAGATATGCATGGAAACAAGCAGGTCGCATAGCCTCAGCGAGAAAAGTTACATAGTTCAGCTTTAACTGAAAGGGTCCATGACATCCCAAGATTCTAAACTGTTCATAATATAAAAATGGGACTTTGGCTTATGGATAATACAGCAATTACTGCCTACTATTTCTCTGTCTCTATCACAAAAACAGGTTGTAAGGACTTAAAGTTGTGACAAGTTGATATGACAAGTTGGGAGCCAATCCCTGCTGTATGATTAGATTTAACATTTGTGGATTTTCATTTTGATATTTCTTTCAAAAACAGTGAATTGACATTAGAGTTATACAGCCCCAGATCTCTATCTGAAATGATTGCATCATGTTAAAATGTTTTGAGCTCAACCTTCAAGAATAGAGAGCTGACAAAAAGGAATCGAAAACACTGCTTAAAGGTGACAAGAAGTTATTTTAAGCTGAAAAAAACTCCTCCAAGAGTACAGGCTGTTCCTTGTGTTGACAGTACAAAATTGTCTGAACTATTATACAGTCCGCTGGCACAACAAACTCTGAAGCAATCTGTCAAGATAAATGTCGCGTGCACTTATGACCTTTTCCTCATGATATTCTGACAATAACAACCTGCTCATCACCTGTTGGCGCGCTCACATTCACATTCACTTCATCTTTTTCAATTTGCTTTCTTCATGCATTACTATGTATGGCAATAAACTGTCAATTAGGAAATAAATCTCACACATATGTTTCATCATGTACTGCTAAAATATACTGTAAAACATACATAATCATCAGGGTAATGTAAATCAGACAACATAATGGGAAACAGTATTATGGTATTCCCATTGATTTCCAGTGGACAATTATACTCCAAACATTACTCACTCCCATTTTGATTAACAAATTATGATGATTAGATTAATAAAGCAATGGAGGTCAATCGTGTTTTGTTAGGAGATCAATTGAACGTTGGGGAAAAGTTGGGAAAAATTTGTCCCAAAATTTCCTTAACTCTTGACCTCAAGGTGCAGAGATGGACGTCCAGGGGCTGCAGTGTCCACTGTGCCACAGGATTGTCCCAGCGACCTTGGAGTCAATGCATAATACTTTATAGGACAATAAAACTATGTTTGCCTCCTCCAAACTATTACAAATTATAATAACACTGAAAAAAAGGGAAGAAAAGGTTCACATATCAACACATTTACTTTGTTGTAGTTATGGTCACGAGCTTTGGGTAATGGACCAAAGGACAAGATCGTGGATACAAGCAGTTAAAATGAGTCTCCTCCACAGGGTGGCTAAAAGCTCCCCTACACTTAGAGATAGGGTGAGGAGCTCAGTCACACAGGAGGACCTCGGAGTAGAGCCGCTGTCCTCCACGTCGACAGTAACCTGCCGAGGTGGCTCGGGTATCTGTTCCGGAGCCTCCCAGACGCCTCCGGGCATGTCCCACCAAGAGGAAGCCCAGGGTAAAAACCAGGACACACTGCAGGGACTATGTGAACGGCTTGGGAACCCTCCGGAGCAGCTGGAGGAAGTGTCTGGGATGGGGGAAGTCTGGGCATCCCTGCTCAGACTGCTGCCTCCACAACCCAGCTCCGAATAAGCAGCAGATAGATGGAAGATATGTCTGTATTTATTATTCAAAAACCATCCTATCTCCTCAGAGTGGAGAGTAAATCATGTTCAAATCTGACACATGAGATATGTGTCAGATAGTCTGGGACATATTATTCCAGCAATTTGGCTGTTACTCAGTGTGTTGGGTTCATGTTACATCACAGTCTTCATTTCAGAATTAAAACTAAGGTGGACAGGTCAGAAATGTATGGCATTTGTCTTTTGAACTGTCAGGGAGCAGATGTTTGGATCTGGTTTATGGTTAATATCGCTGATATTTACTGGGCCTCTCCACATGAAATAAAAACTGTCACAAAGTTCAATAACCATATATTGCAGGTTTGTGGATCCAATTCAACAAATAATGATAAGATTCAACATTATTTATATTGTTGAATCTATATATTTATCATAAGTTTGGATTTTTTCTTTCAAACATATGTGGATTGCACATATGTCGTGAACCAACAGTGCATATATTTTCACTTCTATTTTAAGCAAATGATATATCACATGGCTACATTATCTCTCAATTAGAAGCGCGTTTGGAGCTGTTAACCTTTGTCTGCTACTCCATTAAAAAATATACTGTGGTGAGAGCTGCTAATAAATGAATGCTTGCCCTTGTTCGAAGTCTTATCAGCAGCCAGTGTGCCATGGAGCTTACAGTATGTGCATGCGAGGTGTAGCCTGAAGATGTGTGATGGCTGTCCATGCTCATAAAACAGAATAGTATGAAAAGACAGCTTTGGTGATGGTGCATGAGGCAGTAGGAGCAGCAGCCAAGCGTGATGATGTCCCCACAGGCACTCGTCATGCATATAGTGGCTGTTATATACCGAGATACAACAGAGAGGGACTGGCTGCATGTGAGGACCAGTTCTGATAATAATAGGCATTTGCGTATTATGATTTACTTTGTTTATGAGTGGTTTCAGAATTCTCATTTGTGTCAAGGCCTTGATGTTAAACCAGAGTGCCAGGGAACAGTGTGTCTTGTTGTATTGCAGGTGTGCCTTGAAAAAATGTCGATTTGAGTTAACGAAACAAGGATTGAATTGAATCATTTAACATTTTGGAGCCCCCAGAACTACCAAACCAGACAGGGGCGCAGACATTATAAGCCAAATTACACATATGTTTTTTTTTTACTTAAAAATCTGATTAGGTTATGTTTTTGTAGGTGGTGTGAAGTATATGTTCAACCAAGAAGTGTGCTGTGGCTCAAAAAGAGTAGTGAAATGTTGACTGGGAATATTTTAGAATTTTCGTTATGTAATATTTTAAAGGTTCTTATTTCGGACCAGTGTTTGTCTATTTGACAGTTTCGACTGCTCATTTGCAATCTTCATCAGTGTCACTCGATGTTGCTGTCACATGTCTTGCCAGCTGATCTATACAGGTTTTGGTGTGGTATTCCTACTGGTCGAGGTAGGACAACAGCGCCATCTGCAGTCCGACTTCTTTAGGACGGTGTCCCAGGTGTGTGGGAGTTAAAAGGCCCCTCGTTCATTTACTCTCACACACCTGGGACAGGTTGTCAGAAGACCAAAAGAACTTTGTTGGACTATTTTTGTTATGTGTTACTTAAATTATTACAAATGATTTACAATGTAGAACTGTGACCATATCAAAATAATCAAAGTACCGTATTTTCACAACAGTGAAATACTTTGAATATTTTATTCTAATGGGGTGCACGGTGGCAGAGCGGCTAGAGCTTCTGCCTCTCAATAAGGAGATCGTGGGTTCGAATCCCGCACCACCCCAACATCGTGGTTTCGAATTCTGAACCACCCCAACATCACACGATCTCTCTGGGTGGAGTCTGCATGTCCTCCCCGTGTTACCGTGGGTTCTCTCCGGGTTCTCCGGCTTCCTCCCACCGTCCAAAGACATGACTGTACAGGTTAATTGAGAACTCTAAAATTGCCCCTAGTGTATGAATGTGAGAGTGAATGGTTGTCTGTCCTTGTCTGTCTCTCTGTGTCAGCCCTGCGACGAGTTGGCCACTGTCCAGGGTGTACCCCGCCTAAGGCCCAAAGTCACTGGGATAGGCTCCAGTCACCCGCGACCCCTAACGGGAATAAGCGGTAGAAAATGAATGAATGAATTTTATTCTAAATATGTCACATAGATTACTCATGCTCCAGTATGTTGCTAGTTTTGAGAAATAAAACTCTCCAAATAATAACTGAAAGTTTATGTTTGTGTTAAGTGTCTTTTAACTCCATGTGAGTTGTGTGGTCGTCTATTGTCTTTTACTACTTTGATTTTAGTTATATATTCATTTTGATAAATGTTATATTTTGTACATTTTTTTTTATTTTATTGGATGTAATTTATTGATTTTATTTGTTTTTACTGTACTGATTGATTATAGTTCAATTTGTCTGAAATTATATTTTAACTTTCAGATCTACATTTTACATCTACGTTTTACATTTTGTGCCACACTTTGGAATCTTGTTAATAAAATGTGCTCTACAAATAAAGCTGGAATGGATTAATAAACATCCAGAAAAAAAACCTCACGATTCCCAATTTTTTTCAGTTTATACAAATATATTGTAACCTGACTAACCACAATTGTCAATTAACCAATTCATCTTGACATCTGTCTCTGCACGAAATCAAACCATTAAATTGTGAAAGTGAAAAATGATTGTATTTATCATATATTGGGAAACATTTACAACACATCACATAAACGGTGCAGGACATTCCAGCACTGCTTACACATAAAAACACTGGATCCACACAATATCTTACAAACCCAACATTAGAAGCTCACAAGTCAGGAGCCTGTATCTGTTGCACTCCTCTGCTCCGTGCTCCTCGCTCAGGTAAAAAAAAAATACAAAAAAAAACCAAGCATAAATGACAGTTGTATGGGAAGGTCTTGACATGTGTTGCATCCTGATCCACGGCTCGTTTTACAGACTGCTTCCACTTCAGCTTATATAGTCACGCTGTATACGGCAGAGTCACAGTCATTAACACAGAAAGGACATCAAAGCAGATGGACCAGCGTGATTATGAGAGCCCCGAACGCCTCCGAGAATTTACACACACCGAGATCCAGCCAATTATGTTAGCTAGAAAAGCACAGCCTCTGATCTGGAGTGAAAGCAAAGCCACACAGATGGATTATAATACAACCCAAAACAGCTATTTTTCTATTTTGTGTCATTTAGAAACTATTTGGTGAATGCGTCGGAGCGGAACAGTCGTGTTTGATTAGCTGAAAAGGAAACAATGCAGGCTGATGATACACTCTTTGTTGGGGGAATGAGAATCGTCATCTCGTACAGCAGGCCAGTCAAACACTGCAGGAAGTGATGCTGTCATGTCCCCAATGTCACGCCTCCACATCATCAACGCTTTGTACTGACTCTTCACAGTCGATTGGAGGTCAACCAAGTGCACTTTCTACTTGAAGACATCTTAAAATGTGTTTTTTTACTTTCCTGTCTGACTGATAATTTGTGTCTTTCGGGATTCTGATAAGGGGCTTGTTCATGAAGGCCATAATGGGACCTTTGGAACATTCAGTATGTAGATTTTCAAGCCCTTACATTTAGCTGTTTTAATTCATTCAGAGATGTAAATTCACAGTGATGTTTTTCTTTTTTTGTAAAGATTCAAGACACATTTGGATCGATTGCTAATTTTACACAATTTGAGGGCTTGAAACTCTCTCCATTGAAAGTTTACAGGAATATTGTTTTCATTTCGAATTTTTAAACTGACTAAAAAACTGTAAGCGTTAAATATGTTGCATTTAAAATTTGAAATCTGATGAAACAAATCTTCTACATGTAGTGTTACAGCAAGCAAGTGTTAGTTTGTGAATAAAAGTTGAAAAATACAGGAAGTAGCATAAAGCTCTCAAAAACTTTCATGGCATTGGAGGAATTCCATTCCAACAGAATTCAGAAACAAAACAGTTTTTGCAAGTAACACATTTTTTCTGGCTTCTGGGTGCGTTCACACGTCCTAAATGGAATCTGTTTTAGTCCTGGACTTGGTTTAGCTTTGGGTTTAGTCTTAAAGTGAATGTGCAAGTGTGAATGTGGACGAAGGGCAGCAGCATGAGTGACATTATCATGCTGCGGGAGAAGAGCCGGACTCTCCGACTGACGAGTTGAAGATGTCGTCCAAACCATGACTGTTCAGGACAGCAACAGACTGCCACACTGCTCCGCTGAGACACTCAGGTAATCATTCATGCTGTGGCCATCAAACTGCTCAACTCTGTGCTGTAAAATCCTCTTTGTTAAGCTATTGTGCAATATTTTAGTTCACTTGTGAAATTACATGATCATGTAAATATGTCGATGCAAACCCTCATTCGTCCAGGTGTGGTCCATCGTAGAAAGGGGTTCAGAGGTTGTCATCCGGACGCCGTTTAAAGATCGAGACGTTTCGACTTTTATCCAAAGTTAAAAAAAAAGCCGAAACGTCTCGATCTTTAAACGGCGTCCGATGACAACCTTTGAACCCTTTCTACGATCATGTAAATATGTTGTGAGGGTGTAGTTTTGACTTCTTATTTCTAGGTTACGTTAAATGTAAATTAATTTTGTTCAGACAGGGGGCTTTAGTTGATTAAACATGTTTTTATTTTATTCGATTGTGGTACTGATTTTTGAGAACTATTTTCTTTTGCTGGTCGATTGCATGTCTGCAGCAAAAAATAATTTCCCCTTGAGGATGTATAAAAGTAAATCAAGCAGCCATGTTAACACAATGAAGGGTTGTTGTGTATTTTAAATGTGCACTTTAAAAGTAAAAGGGAGGTACTGCATTATCCAGCAGAGGTCATGGGGGCTATAATTGAGGATAAAGGCCCATATTTACTAATGGCAGTAACTATGTGCTTTTTGGGCAGTGCAACAGCGAGTTGCCTTCCGATTGACTCAGCCTTGTATTGATTGATTACACTGGCAGAAACCTAGCGCTGAGTTGGAGACTCAAACTCCACAGAGGACCAAACTCACCAACCCTCGCACCGGCACATATATTTTCAAATGACCTCAAAACACTAACAAGCAACAAACCAGATCAGTCTTTTGATGACTTGTACTGATAATGACTGTGATCTTACATTTAGACCACGCCTGGGATCAAATGCAGAAATGAGTCAGCTAAAGTTTGCAGGCATGAACAGAAACAACAGAAATTGGTCTGGAGGCATAGTCATTATTAAGAATTTATGCGTGTGTGCAGGCTGTTTCCACTTACTCGCCGTAAAAATATCTCATGAATCATTTGACTTTTGATGACCTCAATATGAAGTTAAAAAGTCTACAGGGTCACAGAATGCGTTGTGATTCATTAGTACTAACATGATGCACCAGACGTGAACAAGAGGCTCACTTCAGCAGGTGTGTGGATGTGAAGAGGATGAAGAGGACACAGCAGCAGGGCCAGACAAACTCACAAGCAGAGCATATTCATGACATATAACCAGGGAAGCGTGCCCTGTGGCTTTGGCCTGTTGCTCCTTTGGGCTAGTCACGATAACATAGTGTGATATGTTGTTAGCGATTTCGATTAATGATGAATTTAAACAACTTTGAGCAGCTGTTACACAAAAAAGAATAAAAGCAAGATAACCCCAGTAAACATTTCTCTAGATGTACAATATATTTTTTTGCGTGGGACCAATAGTGTGCACTGTTACTGATCCTGTAATTGAATGCATTAGAAAACACCCACCTAATATTTTCTCAGTATTTTGTGATTAGGAGGTACTAATTAGAAAGTGTTCTCTGACGTGAATGGCATGGTCATAAATATATCTCTTGTATTTCAGGTGACAAATGACAATTAAGAGCATATCTTGTGACAATATAATTTTGTACTAATTATAAAGTGCGCTCTGATGTGAATGGCGTTGTCTTAGATGTGTCTCTTGTATTTCAGTACATACGGCAATAAATGTAAGAAAATATAAACTCTCTCAAGCTCCTTTATTCGACCATAAGTGCTTCAGCTGCAATAAATAAAAACAGTAATTAAATGCTAAAGTAGTTGGTGATAACAATGAGTCGAGTTATGTATTTGACCCTCTACAGCTCAAAGCTTATATGTTGTACAAACATTTCTCCACAAGTGCAAATTGGTATGCATGATAAATATTGAGCCCGAAATATACGGTTCCACCTTTCAAATACTGACCGATAAGTCAACATACCATGACAGGCTTATTTCTCATTAAACCTAGAACACAATGCTTGACAAGTCAAAGGACACACGATGATCAGATATTTTGTAGGCCTACTGTATATTTTGTCAGGAACAAAACAAGTGATGGCGTCTTGGTGATTATTAGTAATTTTTGTTTACAGTGAAAACTGTTGAGGCTTCTTGCACAAGTGCTCTGCAGAGGGACCACTTTGCTAAGTGGACCGTGTCCTAATGAAGTCTTCATTTAATTAAGTGGATTTAAGGTGCTACAGTGTGCATCACTGCAGTAAACAAAGACTTTTCAAGCAGCAATACTTGCACAAAAACTGTAAGATTTCCAAATAAGTTGAACCTGACCCTAGACTTATGACCTCATACTGCGGAGTAACAAATTAAGTTTCTGTTCATGGAAAAAGTGAAAAAAAAAAAAAAAAAATATCCATCCATGAAATTAATTAAGAACTTTCTACATTAACTATTTGCAATTTGTCATTTGAGATAATTGATGAGGTTTCAAAATGGCCACAGACCGCACCTCTACTGCTAACGAACTTTTGTTCTCTCAACTGCATAGTAGAGAAGTCCCTTCAAATTACACTCAATTGATCAAAATCCAAGCTGTTTAATTTTGGACCAGGAACTAATCTGAAATAAATGGTTTTGGGCAAATGAGTCATTTTGGAGTACGTTAATTGAAATCTGAGTGTTAGCTGATGTATGGTGGTGTGTGACAGTGGTAAATGGGTCTATAGTTGAGCTATAAGACTGATGTGGTGAATCCACGCTTTAAAAATGACCCTCTGAGGCATCCTTATCTCTGCGGACTTGGAATCTCCACATGAGGCGGGCCCAGACCTGATGTAAATGACTTCTGCACACCGGGGTTTGTTCCGAACTGGTGAAGCACAACATTGGAGTCGTTTACTGCATAAGGAAAACATTTTGATGGGCCAAATAAAAGTACAATTACAATCACCATAAAATACAGCCCATTCTATTCACAGTGTTTGTTTTGACATTTCACGAGCAACAATCCTCTTTTAATTGACTGTGGTGTTTTTGCTTACATGCAGATTAATTAAATGCCACTATCTAAGGCATCACATGCTGGCTGTTGCGAGCTGGAAGGAAAGCACTGAATAATTGGACTGGCTTTTGTTGCAAAGGTCTTGGGTATTTACACAGCGTGCCGTGGGTTCCACTGAGCACTGGCAGATATGAAATGAAAATCTAACATTGTTGTACAAAAAAAAGGAAAAGGGAAAAAGGCAAATTCTCAGATGGCAAAATACTTTAATGATCCAAAAATGTTCTGACCAAATAATTGTCTCTAGCAGGTCAAAACACTGTGGTCAAGCAAAACAAACTTAAGAAAACAAAAATGTTGCCTGACCATATAATCTCTTTGTTCTCTTTGTTGTTTACAGCAAAAAACTTTAATGGAAACAAAATATACAGTGACCGTTTTATTAACTTACACTTTTTAGGCTTTTCCTTGCCTTTAATGGTGGAACCTTTGTCCGGGACTTAGAATTGAACTATAGTATAAG